>OY735257.1:6749984-6904984 GCA_963457715.1 Argyresthia albistria | reverse complement strand
TTTTAATTAAATACTCTTTGGTGCGTTGAAATGATGTTTTGCAGTCTGCATGACATTGACATAATGAGTGAGTGAACCTCATTGTACGGAAATTGTAGATGGGTGTCTCACGTTTTCCAGTAGGAGTAGGTTGTAGACAGTGCTGCTTACGGCGGCGTTTAGTAGGTACTAAAGGCCCTAAAAGCGCGGCAAGCTTTGAATCAATTCAAATGTTATTTTTCAACTAGCTACAAAGTTATTCTGACATAAGATGATAATTTGAACAAAACTTTTTGGGTATTTCATGAAAAATACAGTTACAGATCACACATATACAGGGTGGAACAAACGAATGGGCCCTGGAGGGAAAGTACCTTAAAATCTCAAGATATCCGTCCGTCCGTCTGTCTGTCACCAGGCCGTATCTCATGAACCGTGGTAGCTAGACAGTTGATATTTTCACAGATGACGTATTTCTGTTCCCGCTATAACAACAAATACTAAAAACAAAATAAATTTAATATAAAGGGGGCTCCCATACAATTAACGTGTTTTTTTGCGGTTTTTTTAACCGACTTCCCAAAGGAGGAGGTTTACAATTCGTCCGGATGTTTGTTTTTTTTTTTTTTTTATGTATGTGCCTCGATAGCGCCTAAACGGATGGACCGATTTGGAAAATTAGACCGATTAGACCTATAGTGATTTTTGTGTTTTTCATAATAACTCGTGCAAATGCACATGGTAAGCATAATATTGTGATGCGGAACTGCTGATGAAGACCACATATGGCCACCAGATCTGCTCAATACTAGGTACAAATACAATGCGTGGCTGACGGGCAGGCAACGCATAGCCTAAACCGATGGACCTAGAGCCATGAAACTTTGTACAGGGGTTCCTTAGTAGCGTGGGGTAGCACTGATATGGGATTTGACAAAATTAATTCCCCTGGGGGGGGGATAAGGGGTTACAGTTTGTATTAAACTCAATCTAATCAAATAGGGTTTGTGGAAGTCGGTTTTTTCTAAAGTTTACTTTTTGTTTCAATTATATAGATAATGGTACGGAACCCTTCGTGCGCGAGTCTGACTCGCACTTGGCCGGTTTTTCACACTTCGTGTGAACATTGTGAGATAGTGACTAGGTATAAAGTGTTTTACGAGTCTGCGACGTTGAGTTCCTGTCTCCGTCTAGTCTTCTCCCAATTCATGACTTCATGTGAACTTTGTGATGGCCGTTCTACACTCTCGCCGAGTGGTCTCGTGATGTCTCGGGCGAGAGCTCTCGCCCGAGAGGCCTGCCACGAGAGGTACCCTCTACACTCTCACCGCTTCTAGTGCAATGCTCTCGGGCTCCTCGCGAGACATGCCGAGACCCTTTGACTCGGGCCCAAAAACCGCCGCCGGAGCGAGAGCAGGCGAGACATCACGAGACACCCCGAGCGCGGCGAGAGGTACCCTCTACATTCTCCGTCTCGGCATGTCTCGTGTTGTCTCGGCGAGAGTGTAGAACGGCCATGAGATTATCACAGACTTCAATAGTAGGGGACAAGGCACGAGGCGCTTGAAAGTGTCGCTATCAAAACGGTGTCAAAACGGGAAAAGTGAACCGATTTCAATCAGTCGTGCTTAGATGGTGCTAGCCGCGTGACGTATCGGCAGCACAACAAAAATGGTGTCCTGCGAGGTAAAAACTTGTAAATCATACCGAAATCGCGATACACATAAACAAGGAGTATCGTATCACAAGTAAGTTATATAATTTACAATTACTATTGGCTGTAAATTGATTGTTCATAAAATATTGTTCTCGAAAAGTAAATATAGGATAATCAATCATTCGACTGACGACCGACATAGAGTACCGATAAATTCCAACAGAGGCGCTATTCTATCGGCCTCAAAACGGTAAGAAATTTAGTACGGGAGGGCCTATCCTTTGTATATATATCGATGGAAATATATAGTGACTCTCACTCATGCGAGATAGTGACTCTAATACGTCTATACCTACTTATATTAATAGTATTATAGTTTTGTCCACTTACATTTTAAAAGTGCACTATTAGTACTGTCCTCTCAGCACGATCTGTCCTTAACGTGCATGCAATAAATTATATTATATATGAACATGAAATAGGAATAACAATTGTAAAATATATTTACAGTAAACCACTGATCTGGATACACTTGCGGGCATCGTCGAAAATGGAAGATCATCAGACAACAGCCGCGATCAAAGAGGAAGTTATGGATTGTGGATCTGTAGAAGTCAATCAAGTGAAAACAGAAGTGGAGGATATTGACTTTGTAGAACTCTCACGGTGTGCATCAACTGTGCACGGCTTGTCTGTGTGCGACACGCACTACACACACGCTCGATGACGTCTCGCACTGAAGCTTTACTACATGAACATCTTCACTGAGACGCAGGTGAATAAACCTCAAATTCATAATTCAATTCAAGCTCTCTACACTCTACATCTTGATGTAATGTTGAATGTCAGCACTAAATGACAATATTGTATCGTCATTGATCTATCTTTGTGGGTTGTTCATTGATTAGGGATATATGCATTGTTTCAACTTGAGGCTGGTTAACCTGTGTTACAGTCTCAGAGGCTTTGCTGGGAGTGTGTGGCTCACTTGAAGAGATCGGTGCGCTTCAGAGAGCAAGTGCAGGACTTGTACAGACTGCTGCAGCCGATGCTACTCATGTGTGACAAAGAGGTGCTTAATATTATCCGTGGACTCCGCAGCTTTTTATTCCCATGATATAGTTTCATTTAGTCACAATGTATCTGTGTTAACAGGATCGAGTCGCGTTCCTGCAGACCTCGGTGCGTCGCCCCGGCTGGCTGAGGACATGCTTCGCTCATTCTATTAACATCTCTGCACAAGACGATGACACGCAGCTGATGACTGCTACAGAAGATAATGATGATAATAAGTCATCAGAATATTTGGAAAATTACACTGAGTCCTCTACCTTCCGACCAGAAGATCTTGATGAAAAGTTTGAGGAAAGCAGAGGCCCTGAAGTTCCCCTCCACCCAAAAAGAAAACGCTCGTGGCAACTGTAAGTACACTGGACAGTGAAAAATGGTGTGCGTCAAGATGGCGGAACAACATCTCGGATTTTTAAGTTACATACTTGAAAATTTAGTACTGTTTTTGTACTGTTTGGTACCTTTTCAAAAAAATTGGTACCTCATCTTATGCATGTTTTTTTTAAACATATATGATCCCGCCGTCTTGACGCCAAGTTAGCGGGACCAGATAGATAGACAACTGCTAGGAATATACTAACTACTTACTGATTTAGTACCTTAATTTTATCTAATTAATATTGATCTTTAATATTTACTTTTAAAGATGTTCCCGCCATCTTGACGATTTGTGTTTTTGTCATTACAGCTTATTCAGTGTTTTCACGATACTATTTAGTACCTTTTTAGTACCTCCTAAATATATGAAAATTCTTACGATGATGGAGATGTTTTTTATGAAAAATCGTGAAAACACTGAACAAGCTGTAACGCCAAAAACACAAATCGTCAAGATGGCGGGACCATCTTTAAAAGTAAATATTTTAAAAACTATGTTGGTTTCAGGCATTAAAGATCAATGAATTATTAGATACAATTGAGGTAGGTACTAAATCGTTAAGGCTGGGGCCTAATTCTGCTCTGGGCATTTCACTTATATTTCATTACTATTATATTGCAATCACCCAAAATGGCGTCATTTGGTATTCTCCTAAAGAATCGCAAATAGATTACATTGTCATTGCATTGTCATTCCATCTCGATTTCATTCTCATTTCATTTGCGCGTTACTCGGTATTCTCCTATTTTTTGACGTTTACAAAGATCGCGAAGCTGTCAAAATCTGACATCTGACTGCTTTTTGCATGGATTTGCAATAGGCGGGATTTTAGTAGATCTTTTTTCAAGATGTCCCGACGTCTTCGATTAGGATTAGAGTTACTGCGTGAAGCAGCCGAGGCAGACAGGAGAAGGGAGCAACAAGAGCGTCGGCGAATGCGCGCCGAGCTGAGGCGGACTGTCGATCCTTTCTTGGATATGTCAGACGCCGAGTTTGTGAAAACCTTCCGTCTGTCGAAGGTTGCCGTCAAGCAATTGGTGGACGAGATATCGTCCTTCATCCCCCAGGAGCGGAGAAGAGACGGCATTTCAGTGACACTGAAGGTAAGTTTGTGTGTCTTACCTAACCTCAAATCTTGTGACTTTCATCGTAGGTACGTACACTAAGGAATTCTCTTTCACTTTACAGACACTGATAGCACTGGCCTTTTATGCCACCGGCTCTTATCAAACGTTGATAGGACAGAGTGCCTTCCACCACGTGTCACAACCGACGGTGTCTAGAGCAATCCGCCAAGTGACCGAGGCACTCAACAGCCCTGCCACGTTCAGCCGGCATATTAAATGGCCAGTGGACCTTAATGACAGGGTTGCAGTAAAATCTGCGTAAGTTTAACAATAGTTACTTACACCTAACAACCAAAACTTTCAAAAGTGTTCATGTATTGATCGGTGTTTCAGATTTTACCAGAGATTTCATATCCCTGGGGTAGTAGGGGTCATTGATGGTACCCATGTGGCCATCCTGAGACCCACTGTACATGAGGAGAGATATTTCAACAGAAAGGGATATCATTCTCTTAATGTTATGGTTGTAAGTACCTATATTACCTTCAAATATTTAACACTTACCTGTATGAACACCTGCCTAATACAGTATTGTACAAAGTTAGTGGTTGATTGGTTAGTATAAATTAGAGTAAAACTAGTTAGTGAATAAAATAAATACATAGGCAGCGGTGAGGGTGCAAGGTTGTTTCAGAACTAACAGCACTGACAGCGATCCTGCCTACTCCGTCGTGGTAGGGAATACATACATAAAGATAGACATCTGTCTGTTTTTACAACCTTTACAAATAGCTACAATACTTATAAGCTATTTGTTTCCAGATATGCGATTCAACTGGCATTATTCAGTGTGTTGATGCCAGTACACCAGGGTCAGCACATGATTCATTTGTGTGGCAGAGCCATCCGCTTTGCCGTCACATGGAGGATGGGGCGAGACGAGGAACAAAGGAGTACCTATTGGGTGTGTGTGTGTTTCATAAATCCTATGTACCTACTTGTGTTTATTGATATTATCTTGTATGTAGGTAGACATAATTAAAACCAAGCTTTTCGTCAGGTGATAGTGGATACCCATTAAGGACTACAATGATGACCCCAATTTTGAATGCAGTGGAAGGCACCCCGGAGCATCATTATTATGAGCTCCAGGTCACTGCACGCAACTGCATTGAGCGCTGCATTGGAGTGCTGAAAGCACGCTTCAGGTACATATTGCATAGATTCAATCTGATAAATAAGCTTTGAAACTTTGAAACATTGTTAGCATCATAATAATTAGTATGGTGATGGAAAACATTGTGAGGAAACATCTCCATAGCTGTCACGCATAATGGAGTACCTACTGAAGAAGCACAATTATTTGTGCCTTTGCCGCCCCGTATGGAAAAAGACAGAGTAGAAACCGACCGAGTAGAAAGAAAGAGTATGTGGCATTGTAGGTATGTAATGTATGTCTATGAGGTCATCAATCAATCAGCCCACACCTACCCACTGCTGGGTACAGGCCTATGAGGTCATACTTAAGTAATATTGTATTTATTTTCAGGTGCTTGCTTGTGGCGCGTGCTCTTCATTACTGTCCCATAACAGCTGGGAAAATCGTCAACGCCTGCTGCGTGCTGCATAACATTGCGACTCGCTCAGGCGCCCCCATCCCAGTGTTGACCCCGGAGGATGCCGAGGCGGAATACAGCCGGCAAACACTAGTAAATATAAATTAAATATGGCTTTCGAACCTTAAGCTACGGCACATTTAATACGATGATAATATCATAGGGTTTCTATTTACATTAAGTAGGTACTTTATTATTATTTTCAGATTGGCAACGAACTTGCAGCTCAATCTGATGTGAATTTGACACACAGAGATGGGCGACGCAATTCTCGGGTCAATCCCGACCTTGCTCAAGGCCGAGCCCTTCAGCAAGCACTCGTTAGTAGACTATGGGAACACAGGCGACCGCGAAGGTACATTGATGGGCTATTTAACAACTTAAATTCCACTCACGCAGGAAGGCGGCAAACCCTGTTTTGTTAGTGAATATTATACAGGGTGTAACAGAAAGGTGTAGTCATATTTTAGGGGGATGTTAGGGACATAATTCTGAACATCTTTCACTATGAAACCGATTTGATCAGAGCAACTTTACTTCTCGATACAAATCAGCTTATCGCCCGGCACAAAATGTATAGAGAAATGTAAAATAAAGTTGCTCTGATCAAGTTGGCATCTTAGTGAAAGTTGTTCAGAATTATTTCCCTAACATCCCCCTAAAATATGACTACACCTTTCTGTTACACCCTGTATGCCACCGAATGAAATAATGTTCATACTGGGAAGGTTTATTGCAAGATCTAATTCATCCAATTGCATCCTGCAAGAAACCTTCCCAGAACGAATCTGATCAAAGATAATGTCATTCCGGCACTACTTTTATAAATATGGTCCACTTTATAAATAAAATCCATGTTTTAACAGATAGAGGACTCCGGACTCTGCAGCGGCGTTCGGCTTAGGTAGTTTGTAAGTTTTTTTTTTGTAAAAGGATGAAAGTTTTTGAATGCGTGATTGGATTATGATTGAAGATGGACAAGCAAATGAGCAGGTATGAGTATGAGTTCATGTTTTAGAAATGAGTGAAAGTGTAACCGAATGCGTGATTTGTAAGTTGTAAGTTTGTAACTATAATGTATTATTTATTAAGATGAAATTTTTAAGTTATTTTGTATAGTATATTAACAGGGTGAAGTTGGTAAGTTATTTTGTGAAGTATATTAATATTTAGGGTGAAATTCGTAAGTTAGTTTGTAAAAGTAATATTTGTTTTAATATTTGGGTGAAATTTGTATTTTTTTAAACGAGTATAATCGATTGAAAGAGAAGGAAGAAACGGAATGCGTGATTAGATTATGATTGATGATGACTAAGTGAGTGAGTATGACAAAGGATATGATTTTATCGTAAGGTCGTTTGTGAAATGTTATTATTTAGGGTGAAATTCGTAAGTTATTTTGTGAAGTATATTAATATTAAGGGTTCAATTTGTAAGTCATTTTGTGAAGTATATTAATATTTAGGGTGAAATTCGTAAGTTATTTTGTGAAGTATACTAATATTTGTGGTGAAATTCGTAAGTTATTTTGTGAAGTATATTAATATTTAGGGTGCAATTCGTAAGTCATTTTGTGAAGTATATTAATATTTAGTGCGAAATTCGTAAGTTATTTTGTGAAGAATATTTAGGGTGAAATTCGTAAGTTAGTTTGTAAAAGTAATTTTTTTTTATATATTTAGGGTGAAATTCGTAAGTTATTTTGTGAAGTATATTAATATTTAGGGTGCAATTCGTAAGGTATTTTGTGAAGTATATTAATATTTGTGGTGAAATTCGTAAGTTATTTTGTGAAGTATATTAATATTTAGGGTGCAATTCGTAAGTCATTTTGTAAAGTATATTAATATTTAGTGCGAAATTCGTAAGTTATTTTGTGAAGAATATTTAGGGTGAAATTCGTAAGTTAGTTTGTAAAAGTAATATTTTTTTTTTATATTTAGGGTGAAATTCGTAAGTTATTTTGTGAAGTATTTTAATATTTAGGGTGAAATTCGTAAGTTAGTTTGTAAAAGTAATATTTGTTTTAATATTTAGGGTGCAATTCGTAAGTAAGTTTGTGAAGTATATTAATATTTAGGGTGAAATTCGGGAGTTATTTTGTGAAGTATATTAATATTTAGGGTGCAATTCGTAAGTCATTTTGTGAAGTATATTAATATTTAGTGCGAAATTAGTAAGTTATTTTGTGAAGTATTTTAATATTTAGGGTGAAATTCGTAAGTTAGTTTGTAAAAGTAATATTTGTTTTAATATTAAGGGTGAAATTTGTATTTTTTTTTGTAAACGAGTATAATCGATTGAAAGTTAAGGAAGAAACGGAATGCGTGATTAGATAATGATTGATGATGACAAAGTTAGTGAGTATGACAAAGGATATGATTTTATCGTAAGGTAATTTGTGAAATGTTATTATTTAGGGTGAAATTCGTAAGTTATTTTGTGAAGAATATCTATGTTTACGATGAAATTCGTAAGTTAGTTTGTTAATGTGTATAAGTAGTATTTGTATTTAGGGTGAAATTCGTAAGTATTTTTTTTAAGTTTTGAGCTAAAATTGTAAGGTCCATACTTAGGGTGCATTTTGTAGTAAACTAAGATTTTGTGCTAAATTTTCAAATTTCTAAAGTATATTGTTAAATACTTAGGGTGCATTTTGTAAGTACCTATATTCTTTAATAAAATTAGGATTTTGTGTATATTGTTAAAGTATTTAAAATATTTAGAGTGCAATATTATTTATTTTGTAAACATATTAATATCGATGAAATTTGTAAGTTACTTTGTAAAGCATATTAGTATCGATGAAATTTGTAAGTTATTTTGTAAAGTATATTAATAAGTACGGATGAAATTTGTTGGCTAGGTATTTTGTAAAAGTATTTGTAATATTTAGGGTGAAATTTGAAAGCCATATTTTAAGTGTATCAATACTTTAGCGTCGCGAATGATAGTGATTGACAGCTACGGCTAAGTTGTGATACTAATTCTGAACGCAATTTATTAATAAGACAGATAACACTTAGAAGCAGAAGGCAAGTATCGGCGGATTCAAGCGGAGTTGGTGCGAAGTAGCGGAAGGATAGGTACCTATCATCTGGTGAGTACTTGTAAAGCCTTTTATGTAAATATATTTATATCGAGATGTAGACGAAAAGAACATAGTACTTATTTGGAGGTTTGGGTTGATCTAAGGGGAAGGAGGAGGATCACAATGGGGTCTTTATGGCCCCGTCTTCTGCCTCTCGCTCTCGGCAAGAGGTGTACCCGTCTAATGAGAGGATTCAACCACAATGTTGCTCTTGGGTATACTTGTGCTGCTGGTAGCGATACGCAGAAGGTTTGACGTTAACTGTAGTATGCATCAGCGCAATAATATAATTCGCTATATCTCTTTATTTTCAATCACGCATTAGACGCATTTTCAACTGGTGAGTATGAAAGCCTTTTAAGTAAATAGGTATATCGAGATATAGACGAAAAGAACATTGTACTTATTTGGAGGTTTGGGTTGATCTAAGGGGAAGGAGGAGGATCACAATGGGGTCTTTATGGCCCCGTCTTCTGCCTCTCGCTCTCGGCAAGAGGTGTACCCGTCTAATGAGAGGATCCAACCACAATGTGGCTCTTGGGTATACTTGTGCTGCTGGTAGCGATACGCAGAAGGTTTGACGTTAACTGTAGTATGCATCAGCGCAATAATATAATTCGCTATATCTCTTTATTGTCAATCACGCATTAGACACCTTTTCAACTGGTGAGTATGAAAGCCTTTTAAGTAGGTAAATATAGTTATATCGAGATATAGTTATATCGAGGGAAGGAGGAGGATCACAATGGAGTCTCTATATTTTATTTGTGGAAATAATTAAATAATCGATTTTTTATACAAATCTGATATTTTTATTTGTCTCATAAATAGGCTTATAAACAATGTAATGGCCCTGTAAGTGCTAATGGAGTGTCAGTTCCGTTTATTTAATAAAACGGCTCTTATTACCTACATAATATTCATGACAGTTTACGCCCATTAGAATTTAATAGGGCATACAAAGGGGTTTGAAACTTTTTGTATGGACGCTGGCATATCGACCCGCCGCCATTTTGTTTTTTTTTTCAAAATCGCGGCGCACGATGAAATAACATGGTGCCCTAAAGCGTCACATTACCGAGATATTTGGAGGTAAAGATCGACTTGGCGATTTTGAAAAAAAAAAACAAAATGGCGGCGGGTCGATATGCCAGAAAGTTTCAATGCCCTTTAAAGTTTGTTTATGCAACTGGACTGTTAGTACTTAGGTACACTAGTAAAAATACGCCCATTCATATAATTGCACTCCCTTTAATATACACATTAGTTTACTTAAAATATAGCACAATTTAACAAATCTCAATATAATATTATACAGGAATAACGACAAATATTTTTATATAAAACATAGACTTTACGACGATTTAACGAATGTAACAAAAATTATATCTCTCAGTCTCATAGTAACTTGAATAGGCAGCTAAAAATGATTAAAAGTAGGTACACAGCTAAAAATGATAATATGTCCAACAATAAAAGCCAACGGTTAAAAACTATAACATATTCAATATATAGGTACAGTATCCGGCGTTTGATTTGGCACGTCGGGTCTCGTCTCGCTCTCTCTCTCTCTATCTCTCTCTCCCTCTCAATAATTTTTATATAAAACATAGACTACAACGATTTAACGAATGTAAAAAAAAAAACTCTCAGTCTCATAGTGACTTGAATAGGCAGCTAAAAATGATTAAAAGTAGGTACACAGCTAAAAATGATAATATGTCCAACAATAAAAGCCAACGGTAGGTACACAATTAAAAACTATAACATATTCAATATATAGGTACAGTATCCGGCGTTTGATTTGGCACGTCGGGTCTCGTCTCGCTCGCTCTCTCTCTCTATCTCTCTCTCCCTCTCAATAATTTTTATATAAAACATAGACTACGACGATTTAACGAATGTAAAAAAAATCTCTCAGTCTCATAGTGACTTGAATAGGCAGCTAAAAATGATTAAAAGTAGGTACACAGCTAAAAATGATAATATGTCCAAAAATAAAAGCCAACGGTAGGTACACAATTAAAAACTATAACATATTCAATATATAGGTATAGTATCCGGCGTTTGATTTGGCACGTCGGGTCTCGTCTCGCGCTCTCTCTCTATCTCTCTCTCTCCCTCTCAATATTTTTTATATAAAACAGACTATACGACGATTTAACGACTGTAACAAAAATTAGTCTCATAGTGAAGTAAATGATTAAAAGTAGGTACACAACTTAGTTTGTAAAAATGTAATAAGTAGTATTAATATTTAGGATGAAATTTGTGTAGTATATTAATATTTAGGATGAAATTCGTAAGTTACATTGTGAAGTAAGTATAATAATATTTAGGGTTAAATTCGTAAGTTAGTTTGTAAAAGTGTAATAAGTAGTATTAATATTTAGGGTGAAATTTGTAAGTTATTTTGTGTACTATATTAATATTTAGGATGAAATTCGTAAGTTACATTGTGAAGTAAGTATAATAATATTTAGGGTTAAATTCGTAAGTTAGTTTGTAAAAGTGTAATAAGTAGTATTAATATTTAGGGTGAAATTTGTAAGTTATTTTGTGTACTATATTAATATTTAGGATGAAATTCGTAAGTTATATTGTGAAGTAAGTATAATAATATTTAGGGTTAAATTCGTAAGTTAGTTTGTAAAAGTGTAATAAGTAATATTCATATTAAGGGTGAAATTTGTAAGTTATTTTGTAAAGTACATTAATAGGTATTTGGGGTGCGATTTCTGAGTTATTTTGTGAAGTATATTAATATTTAGGGTGTACTTCGTAAGTCATTTTGTGAAGTATATTAATATTTAGGGTGAAATTCGTAAGTTATTTCGTGAAGTATATAATATTTAGGATGAAATTCGTAAGTTATATTGTGAAGTTAGTATAATAATATTTAGGGTTAAATTCGTAAGTTAGTTTTATTCGACTTTTTTTTTTTACAAAATCTTAGTGTAGTTTGTTTTTGAAAACAACGCCATGGCCGCGCCGTTGAAACGGACACCATAAAACTACACACCATAAAACCTCCAGCGTTCTTTTTACGTGACGCGAAGTACCTATATCAATACTCGTCGCACTTCGGGTCACGTCCTCGACGTGCCAAATCAAACGCCGGTACTGTAAAAAATATCACATCACGATTTATATTCATTTATCGGCATCATAATCAATAATTAAGTGCGACTAGCTAAAGAACGGCCATCGAGCAGGAAGAAATTCGTACTATGATGATATTTCATTGTATGTCTTCCTGCTCGATGGCCGTGCTTTAGAAGGAAGTCAATTATTCGCTGTCCGGTGACGGAGGCGTGCGTTGTTGGGGCTGAAAAAGAGTTTAACATCACGTTTAGGTTTAGTAATGCATGGGTAATTTTTCGTATAAGACATTTTGTATTGACTTGTCAAAGTTAATCCGGAAATAATGCTAGGTCACATTTCATTTGTCAGGCCTTGGTTTTCATAGAATATTACCTTTGCCAATGAGCGTATAGCCTCCGACAGCTCTTTGAAGGAGGATTCAACGACGGACGCCAGCCCATTGATGGCGTTTGCAACAGCCATTCTTTCCTCATGGGACAGAGCATCCTCCTCCATCAAACGGCGCTCTGCGCTCTCCAGCCTGGACACTGGTTCTGAGGGACACAGAAAATAAGCATAACTCTCGATGAGAAAGAAGACATGAAGCCACAGACCAGAGATTCCAGCCCCCTTAATCAGTAACTCAAATAGATTAAAAACTGTGGAAATGCTCTAGTCCTTTGTCACGCAATATGGAGTATTGAAAAACTGGCTAAACGTGGGCTCAATAATAGGGAAATAAAGTGAGATAGAGTGAAAAGTAGCGCGGGACAGACAGGGACATATACATGTGTCAGGATCGCATTCTCTCAGCGGCCACTGTATATGACTCACCGTTTTGGCTTTGTTGCGGCTGACTTGAGAGACGTCGTCGCTGCGAAGGCCCAGGCTCGGGTCGGGTCGGGTCGGCGACAGATCGACGCCGCCGGGACGCTGGCGCTGGCGCTGGCGCTGGCGGCGGGGGTAGGCTTACAGCCGATGAAAATTCCCCTCTCTCTGGACTGAAGTCGTTCCAGGGATCGCTGAACAGATAAAACGTATAAATAATTTCCTAATGAGCTAAATTAATTTAACTAAAATACTTGTGAAAGATGAACTTACTGTTGCACCGATGACGGCGAGAGTACTCGTATTATCGGAATCTGTGGGAAGGACGCGTCATTGGACGGCCCAGCCAGCGGCTCCTGCGAAGCCTGGGACAACGACACGTCAGAGTCGAACCGCAATGTATCCATGCTGAAAAAATAATCAATACTTTAAATCTCTGTTTAATTAAATTTCTTAAATACAACTTTAATTAATTTTGTTCTGTCTTGAACAGCTGACCATGTATAAAGTGAAGTGAAGTGAAAGTATATGTACTTGCATTCCACACAGTAATATCCCAACATGACAATCCAATTAAACATGTATGGAGCCCAAGTAATTGCATAAGTAAGGCAACAGTTAATAGGAATTAATAAGAAAATAGAAGGACAGTAGGAGAACCATGTAAATGAAATAACAACAGCAAGCAACTTACCTGTCATCTGAATGATCTGTGTTGTGAATGTGATCGTTAACCTGGTTCGTTAAAAAAAGCGGAAATTAAAAAGTGCAGCAAAATGGCAAAGGAAGTTTTATTTATGTGTGTGTAACTACCTAATATTAGTCTAGACTCTAGGTAAGTTAGTCAAATTGGGGTAGAGTTGCTATAAAAAGTGCTTGGAGTTAGAAGCCTTAAATTGTGTCAAAGCCTTATACATGTGTTAGCAAACCATATGTGACCATGCCATGCATCACTTGCTCATAGGGAAAGGAATGATTGTTATGTAAATTTAATGATGTATTCATACAAGTAGGCAGAATGAGGTACTTACCTACAAAACTAAACATTCATTCCTCTGAATAGCCAACCTCATACAGCAGGTGCCAAGAAAAAAGTCTGATGACTTTTGAACATATTGAATGATTATATGATACAATTCAATTAGCTTCATCAAACAAAAATAGACTAGAAAGGAAGATTTATCATTCTTCTTAAATGATGGTTAAACTCCCTAGTTTTATTAAAATCATCCAGTATATCCAAACATCATCAGACTTATTTCTTGACTAATGCGTAGTTACTTACTTTGATCACAAACCATTCTCATAATTCTTGTAACTTACACTGACAGGGTTGTGGCGGACGCCAGGTAGCTGGTCCCCAAAATCTCTACCGAGCACCGCATAGAGTCTGTCTTGAAGTGGCGTTAACTCTATGTGGGCATTGCCTCCTCCCCCTGAAACACGTATTATGTAAATTAGTTAGGTGCAATTTGGGATTTACAGTACTAGGTACTGATCTACGTTTCTGTGGAATGAAGGGAGCGTTAGTGATATTCTAGTATTGCCATATTTGCGGGTCAGTACCATGTCATACCATACAATGACACAAAATGGTGTTTCCAAAATGACAGCCATAATTTCCACTTTGGCCATTCTACCTATGGATAAGATGGTAGGACTGTAGGTACATACCGGTTGCTGACAGCTCCATCTTCTGATTTTTTATTTTTTTTTGCAACTTGAATTTGAAGTTTGTAAAGTACTGAAAAAGAAAACAAACCAAATACATAATGTGCAAGAGGGTCATAGTCACAGATGAAGGTGATCATACAGTCTTCACAAAATAAAAGGCCCGTTTTGACAGTTCACGCCCATGAAGTTTTAACCCCTAACGCATAGGTAATAGAAGCGGTTTTCCTAGGTGCAAAGTTGGCTTTAATTACTTACCTATCCATTTGGGATTAAAACTTCATGGGCGTGAACTGTCAAAATGGGCCTTTTATTTTGTGAAGACTGTTGTAGTGACCTATTTTTTAAATGGAAAATTATCTACGTATTTAGAAATATTACTATTAATTTAATATAGAAAAAATAGTAACTTGTGTCGTGAGAATCGGAAACTGCGACGTCACAAACTTGGTATAGTTTGATTTGAGGCAAGCCAAGTACAGAAGCAGAAGAAAACAGAGAAGTATGAGAGGTACTCACATTTCGCCAGCCCATGGCGTCGCGCTGGTGGCAGTCCACCGATAGACCATTAAGAAGGGAGGCCAATCGCTGCCAGAGCCTCTGCATATGGGCCCTCCCTTCCTTGGAGCGATTGGCCCGCCCTAACGCCATCTCCTTATGGGCCTCAACGAAGGCGATCATCGCCTCAATTTGGGCAACTTCAACCTCAATTTTAGGGGCCATGATTTTTTGACAGTAACCACAGAGAAAGTAATCACAAATAAGATACCAAAGACAAGTCTTCAAATGTAGAAACCAGAGACAACTTTTTTTTTCCGAGCACGAGCTTTTCAGTCGATTCTTTGAAAGGGAATATCATTTTCGAGCGTAGACAGAAAGGAATAGACGGAGTGCATGCGTACACCTTTGAGATGGAGATAGAGTTGGTTCTCAATAAGCATAAGGTTCAAAATCAGAGATTTTCTGCCACTCATCTGTCAAAACAAGAGCAAACAAGCATTTGACAATGCTGTGGCCAACAACAAAAACAACGCATACGCGGGTAAGGGACAGGTGATCGTTATTGTTTCTCGCTTACACAAAAATGGTCGTATTATGTCATCTCTTTCTTTTCTTTTTTTTCTGACGATGTGCCATCTCTATACTATACTCCTAGGGACACGGTATCGAAACAAAAGTATCGATACTGTACTCATATGATGTATCGAAAAAAAAATACGCGTTTAGCACCGTACACGTGTTAGAAGTAAAACTTCTGTAACTAGATCATTAAGTGGTACCTATACTATACACCTATACCTACCTATACTAAAAGAGATTTAAATTTCCAATTTTGAGATCCAATCTCTGCTTCAAGTTACTTTTAAGTTTCAGACGTCCGATTATTTGAAATTATTTTATACTTGTACTTACTTTTAATACGTCATGTCATTTATTTCCCACCATTCCTTATCTACAATTTGTCGCGCTCGTGGTGATATACTTAACTCATTCAATAGTGTCACTACTATTTGCATCTCGCTCAGATTATATACCATCTGACGTCACGTCTTTAAGCCGTCTCGCTCAAATGTATGCATTGCTTTGCTTGTTTTAGAAATCCATATCGACCCGTGTGACATTGATGAAACTATTTTCTTACAAACTGTATGGATCGCATCGCACAGCTGTCAAACATAAGTTCCGGTTCCAACAAAGAGGTTGAACGAAGTAGTTTGAGTCATGCTAGTTGGTTTTGTTTGTCCGGTTTGTCCCAGCCAGCGGCGGCGGCGGCGGCGGCGCCATCTTGGCCATACCGGAAATCAAGAACTCGTGGAAGAATGCTTAAAATAATTTTTATTTGTTAACGTTTCATCAGGTTTTTCTCTCACTAATTAACATTCTTTATTGTACGAATGTATTATTATTTTATCTGATTAGTTAAAAACCGTATTGAAAATAGTTGCGGTTTTAAAAGTCTTCAGCCGACCCTGACGTCACCGTTTCGAATTTCCGTTACATTTCTTAGCCACTCGTGATAGCACCCGGCTAGTAGCAATTGAAAAGCAAATATATGAATAACCCACAGTTGAGAGGTTAAATAAATTTTACCCCCGTGCCCTAAGAAGTTTTACTTCAAAAAGTATCGATACGGTATCGGTATCTGTATCAAAAGTATCGATACTTCTAGGTATCGAGTACTTTTACGTAGAAAAAAATAAACAGCTGAATGGTCTGGAAAATGACAAACTTTTACGTAAATCTTCATACTTTATATATTTTGAAATAAAACAAGACAAGAAATAAATCAATCATGCAATTAAATTTATTTTTTTAAATAACATTAACAATATATACACCGTGAATTTTAAGACACTCTGAAGCCGAAACCTGGTTGGTGTAGACCATCGAAACTTTCGAGTGGTTCCACAATTTTCCAAATCGGGTTAAAAAAAACTCGAAAATTGAGTCAACTTTTAGGTAAAAGTTTATTCAATTTTCTAGTTTTCTAAGAAAGAACTCGAGTTTTTGAGTTTTTTTCACCCGATTTGGAAAATTGTGCCACAACTCGATAGTGTCGACGGTCTACACCAAAAAGGTTTCGGCGAGTGTCTTAACATTCACTGTGTATAATTACACTTTTTCATAGGCATAATTTTAAATTCACAGCCAAGAACTTATCTATCACCCACCTATCAATTTATTGACATCAATTAAATATTTTTCTGGCAGGTTGTGGGGCGCGGTTGGATTGGATTTTAGTTCCGTCATGTTGTTAGTCATAGACTAGAATCGATACTAACTATAAAGTACTCATATCAGTAAAGAATCGAAAAAAAGTATCGATGCCAAAAGTACCTGGCATCGGAAGAGAAGAATCGATTCCACCTAGGAATCGATCTTTTTTTCGTGTCCCTATATCTACTCGTTTTCGAGAACTAGTAACACTGCCGTATACTTGAACTTAAAAAAAAAAACTGACAGTGATACAATGGAAATGAAATCGAAAGGCAAAGGTTAGTTAGTTGAATAGAAATAGTAGAATACCGTTATCATTACTATCACATTTTGATTGATTGGGTGATTGCAATGTAATAGGAATGAAATAGAAATGAAATATAAGTGAAATGCTCAGTGCAGAATTAGGCCCCTGGATTTTACCAACAAAAAGTTATCCGGAGAATAACTATCCCGGGGATAACTTGTAACTTTTTCATAGACACCAGTGACACCTAGGTGAAGTGATCTGAATTAGGTGTCACTGGTGGTGTCTATGAAAAAGTTACAAGTTATCCCCGGGATAGTTATTCTCCGGATAACTTTTTGTTGGTTGAATCCAGCCTAAGTAGTTATTCCTAGCAATTGTCTATCTATCTGGTCCCGCTGACTTGGCGTCAAGTCGGCGAGGATTAAGGAAGCTAATGATTTCCTCTGTTTTTGCTTGAGATCGCGATTAGCATTCGTTTTGTCTACAATTAAAGAAGTTGGATATTTCTTATCATTTCTTTAGTTATTCTCCATCGTTTGCTCAGACGTGTGTATTTTTGCTACTTATTCCGGTAAATAATGAATACGACACCGCAGGAAGCAGCTCAAGCTGTAGCACTACTTCAAGCCAGCTTTGCGTAATGTGCCTCACGTTATGTGAGGTAGCTTGAGGACTAAATCAGCACATCTTCGGTGCAATGCAACGCCACCACGTCACCAACGCCCCCACCTGCGGCACCGTCACCGATGCCACCGTCAACCTGCACTCCATCACTGGCATCATGTGTGGTGCCGTCGCCGGCAATGTAGCTCATTTACGGACTTTTATATTGATCTTGATCTTTTATCTTGATCGATTTGTGTATGTGCTGTACTATAAGACTGATTTTGTTGTAGGTTTTTGGAATGTGGCGGGCGGGAGCAGCCCGCCTCACCCAGGCAGCATCTGCCTCCTCCTGCGCGCCCTGGCCTTCATCAGAACATGCGCGTTGACGAAATTGCGGACATCCTCAATTATGGTAAGGGACCAAACATCTGCATTCCAATAAGGACGGCTAACCCATTAGTTTAAGTTAGCATGGTAAGGCTGGATATTACCAACAAAAAGTTATACTTACCGAGAATAACTATCCCGGGGATAAGTTGTATGATAAATGACAGTTCAAAATGAGTTGATCTGATCTAGGTGTCACTGGTGTCTATGAAAAAGTAGAAGTTACTCCCGAGTAAAAGTTTCTCTTTCGTTAGTAAAATCCGGGTTAATAGTTTTAAGCACGCGGTATTTTTAGTTTACGGAAACCAAACTGTTTAGGGCCAGAAAATGTTCGAGATAGAACGACGAATTTGCCGAGCGTGTCGCAATAAAATTAATTGTTTTATTTTCTAATGTCTTGCCAGTGGTTCTTTAAACTAATTTCGCGAGTTACTTGTTAACGTTTGTGCGGCCGCAGATTTGTCCAAACCAACAGAAAGCAATCTTTCATTTGTAACAGGAAGCGACTGCGGCTCTGATGTCAGCGACGACGAGGAGGAAGGCTTGCTCCTTCCAGCAGTGCCGCGGGTGCTGCGGAGCTTGATGGAAACGCCCGTGGACGAGGAAGAGGATGTAGCCGGCGCCGGAGTCTCTGCACGAGCCGCTGACCCAGCCGACCCAGCGCCTGGTTCTGTCTCTCCAACGGCAACGGACCAGCCTGGGAGTTGGTATGATTTTCAGTGGAGAGAGTTTCAGGACGTTTCGATTCCACCTGGATCGAGGCGGGAAACTTTTTCCCAAATTAATGTTGGTCCGACAACTCCTCGTGACGACCCGTATGACATTTTTGTTGACATACGGGATCGGCAATGTATGCTCACATGTTACGCTCTCTAAATGTGATGGAACCCTTGGTTCGCGTATTCTACTCGCACTTGACCGTTTATTTTTTAGTACAGAGGGCGCAAATGGGTTAAATTGCGTTGTATGTGCCTTTTGTCTGTCATTTTTAATTTACCTGAATTTTATTTTATTATTTCAAGTTCAGATGTGAGTTGATGTGACAGTACTGGAGCCCTATTTTTGAAATCGCTCGTGTGATATAATCGCTCGTATGACTTGCGCAACGAGTGGTTCTGACCAATCGTTGCAGAGCGAATTGAATATAACGAACGAAAATCATTCGTTTTTTAAAATTATATCACACGACCGATTTCAAAAATAGGGCTCCTGGTCGTATTTATATTATGGTGTGTACTTTTTTCATATTTTAAAGTGAAATTGTTGTTTGCTGATTTCTGTTTTTTTGTATAGCAGCATGGCATGCCTTTCCTACTAAGTTTTTCTATTACAAAATACAGTGTGAAACTGCATAAAGTGCACATATCGATCAGGGTTAAAGAAGATAAAATTTTATCGACACAAAAATGTATAAAAAAAAACTGCCCTCCAATTTTTTTTATTGGCATTTAAAGTATTTTTTTTCGCCTACTATGTTAAAAACTTACATAATTGCAAGATCTAAGTGATTGCAGGGTAAAAATTAACTGGATAGTAATGCTGAAAAACAAGCGGTGTTGCCAGTATCAAATAATAACCCTTTTCTTAAACCTTTACCGCATGGATTTTTTAAATCTTCTGGAAAAAATATATGTCATTATAGGGGATATATAGAACCGCAGAAAAATATATAAAAAAATAAAGAAGACCATATAGAAAAGATAAATAGGTTTTAATAATTGTTCCAAATATGGAACACCATGCGTTCTAGTTCTATAACTTAGACGTTCCATATTTGGTACAACATGCGGTGTGGTGTGATCTAATTATGTAAAATCGAAATACGAGAATTAAAAAATAAAAGAAAAAATGTGAAAATATGCGTAATTAAAAAAATATATTTATGTGCGAAATTCCTCAAAACAGTTGCGATCTTTGTTGAAACAAAGATACAAACCACATTTTTTGCACATCACTTGAGATTTCTGATTGCACCCTTCCATTTTACACCTTTGGCGATCAGTTCGCCAATTGGGCCAGTGGTTGAACCTGTCTCCAGACACTTCAATCGGAGGCAGTTCTATGCGTCGTCGCCGTGATCGCCCCTTTTTAATTGCTTCAACATCTTGATTCAGTGGTCGTCCTCGTTTGCGTGTAGTCGGTGTATATACTTTTGAGTCTTTGTGCATCAATACGTCTGCTATGATTAATTTGAAGTCAAGCAGTGGCAAGTATATGTCTTCACCTTTCTGTTTCATGTCATGACTCTCCGCCATAGTAACCAACTATTCACGCAACAGAGATCAATGAAATGGAAGAACAGTCGGTGGTACCATTTTTTACTGCGGATTTTGATTCTATAGAAGCCTAACATGGCATCTAGTAAATCTACACCACCCATGTATTTGTTATAGATAGTTACTGCTTTTGGGCAAGAAACATCAAGTCGACACTTTTGTTGTTTGGAATATTTTTTCACAACTCCCATTGGTTCCTTTCCTACGAAGGATGAACACAAACTGACTGCTTTGTTGTCGACCCAATTCGTGACGGATAACTGAACGTCATCAACAACGACACTTTTTTCGCTGCAATACCCTCGTTCTTTCTTTTCTAAAGCTTTTTTGGATAGATTTGGAGCTCTTCTCAGTTGTATTGTGCCTAATGGCAGAAGTCCTCTTTTGTGCAAGTTTGCCATTAGCTGGAAACTCGTGTACCAGTTATCTACAAAAATCTTGTGATTCAAATTGTCTGAGACAGTCACCAATAGTCTTTGTACCACATTTCCTGGCACTCCAAGATCGGGGCAGTTGACACCGCTTAGTACGTAATTCAAATAGCCCCATTTATGGGGTTTCTTCGCATTGTACTGTCTGATACCTGAAGTTCGAGCTTTATCGAGTAGGGATCATCTGTTCGTCAATTGACAAAAATTCCTCCTTTGGCACTTTCCTTTGGTGCTATAACAACAAATACTAAAAAACAAAAGAAATTTAATATTAAGGGGGGCTCCCATACAACAAACGTGATTTTTTTGCTCATTTTTGCTCGATATTGATAATGGTAGCAGGTAGACGCTTAAAATGTTCACAATATATTGAGTATATTATTTACTTAAAAAATAAATAATTAAATTAGAATTAAATAATATTTAGGGGGGGGGGCTCCCATACAAATATATTTTTTTGCGGTTTTTATAGATAATCGTACGGAACCCTTCGTGCGCGAGTCCGACTCGCACTTGGCCGGTTATTTAGGTATTTGTTTACCTTTCATTTTTTTTCGACAACGAATAATTTTGCCATTTTTTTAAAGTCGTGGCGAATGGCAGTCGTTCCTATTTAGGGTTCTGTACCCGAAGGGTGCCAAACGGGACCCTATTACCTGAGACTTGTCTGTCTGTCTGTCACCAGGCTGTATCTCATGAACCGTGGTAGCTAGACAGTTAAAATTTCCACAGATGATGTATTTCTGTTGCCGCTATAACAGAAAATACTAAAAAACAAATGAAATTTAATATTAAGGGGGGCTCCCATACAACAAACGTGATTTTTTTGCTCATTTTTGCTCGATATTGATAATGGTACCAGGTAGGCGCTTAAAATGTTCACAATATATTGAGTGTATTATTTAGTTAAAAAATAAATAATTAAATTAAAATTAAATTAATATTTAGGGGAGGGCACCCATACAACTTGTTTTTTTTTTTTTTGCGGTTTTTTTATAGATAATGGTACGGAACCATTCGTGCGCGAGTCTGACTCGAACTTGGCCGGTTATTGAGTTTTTTTTATCGGAGAATCTGAGGGCCATATTATATGTTTTCCAAAAGCAGGACTGATCTGTTTTTGTTTCTCAGCCAAAAGAAGAAGTTGGCTGGTGGAAGGTGGTGGTGGAAGGCTCAATAAACTCAAGGATTGCTTTTCAGCTGCTGGGTGTGTTATGGTGTTATGCGTTTGCATTATTGGAGTATGGCATTCAGAAAGGTTTTTAGGTGCCTTCAAGATTTGAGTTGGAGTTTCGGACTTGTCTGTAGGATGTGGTGTCTTTGAAACCGCAGTTGAAGATCTCGTGGGAGTATCAGACTCCTCTGGAAGATGTGGTGCGTTTGAGACCGGAGTACAACAAGTGTCTGAAAAAAAATGTGCTATAGAGATCGGAGTACTACATCTGGGGGAAGTTTCGGATTCCTCTGAGAAATCTGGTGTCATCAAAACCGGTGTGGAAATTTTGAATTCTTCTAGTACTGGTATAGTCGAGACTGGTGTACTGTAACCTCGTGGGAATTTTTGTTTCTACCGGTACAGTGTTGTGCTTCTGCTGTAATGGTGTCGGTTGGAGTCTTGGTGGAATGGATAGTATATCAGAAACTGGCGGCGTTCGTATGATAGATATAATATCTTTGATGGGAGATGTGACATTTTCTGCGCTGCACGGGGAAGCCTCTGACAAACAGTGTTGTCGAAACTTTTTCCATACATAGAATAACTCCTTCGCGGTCTCCTCCCCTTTCCACTTTTCATTACTGTGTCTAAATTGTTTTACACGGCCTCGTCTCATAAAAGACTCAAACAGCAAGAGAGTTTCCACTCCGAGAGGAGCCGATACAGGTGCAATTTTTCGAGTGTCATTATCGATGCACCTTGTCAAATCTACAGCAGTGACGTCAAATGGAAAGATCCCACATCTTTTGAAATCATTCATAACGACATCCGGAGTGGCCTTGTCTTTAAATACTTTGGCGAGCAAGGGTGCGAAAGCAGCACGGGTAATCTGTCTATTCCCAGTTATTTCTTTGTACTCGCATACTGTATTTTTCCAACCACTTTTCAAGCATTTGAACACGGATACGTCCGCCGGCTGAGACATATGTGTCGAGTTGAACACGGATACGTCCGCCGGCTGAGACATATGTGTCGAGTTGAACACGGATACGTCCGCCGGCTGAGACATATGTGTCGAGTTGAACACGGATACGTCCGCCGGCTGAGACATATGTGTCGAGTTGAACACGGATACGTCCGCCGGCTGAGACATATGTGTCGAGTTGAACACGGATACGTCCGCCGGCTGAGACATATGCGTCGAGTTGGGAAAGAGGGCGTAGGCTATAATTTGATTTTCAGCACAGTACTGTGACACTTGTAATGTTAAGTGAGAGCGATGCCCATCTATCGAGTTGGGAAAGAGGGTGTAGGCTATAATTTGATTTTCAGCACAGTACTGTGACACTTGTAATACGTAAGGCTTGCCTAGTGTGGGGATCACAAGTACTGCTTTTGTTTAATTTTAATTTTGCACATAAGTCTTCACATAATATTTAAGTTATATGAATTGTTTTTCTTTTCTTTTGTGAAATAAATAAATATTTGATTTGATTTAATGTTAAGTGAGAGCGATGCCCATCTAAGAAGCAAGATAGGTTTTTTTATATTGTTCTCTTTTACCCATGGATCAAGGACATTGGCAATGTATTCGAAATATAAAGGTCCGGTCATCCAACTTTCCGAGATTTGCCGTTCCCCCAGCTTTCCGGAACATTTGTAGATATTTCTTTTGAAATACGAACTAGGGGATAAACCACCATGGGTGTAACCAGTTGACCTGCAGCGTTGATAGTGACCATGACAGTCAGTTGCTCCTTCTCTTTACTTATTTGGTATTTTTTTTTCATGCCGACCCTAGCACTTTGCCTGATCCTGGGCATGTCTGGAAACCTGATTCATCTGCATTAAATATGCGTTTGGGCTCTTCCAATATATCCAAAGCATTTTCTTCGGCCAAATACTCTTTGAGGGATTGGTGCCAGCCAAATACTCTTTGATATCGTTTTCAGATACAGTAGCTCGTGCTGTGGAGATCCCTTCAGCTTTTCTTTCAGTAATTTCCGGGTGTCGATTGCAAAATAACGTGACCCATTTCTTGCCGGGCCGATTATTTTTGAACGGCGTCACTCTCTTATTATCGTCATCTAATATTTTTTTCACTGTTTCTAACAATGTTTTTATTTTTATGGGCATGCCCTTCTTTGTGCTTGCAATTATATATTTCACCAAAAGATTTTCTTCATTTTTTGTGAAATAAGTATCGCGTCCCATTTTTCGCACTTCTGGGACTCTGCCTTTTACCTTTTTGATAAGAGTGCTATGTGGCATGCCAAAATGACGTACAGCTTCTATTATTTTAAAACGTCCCTCTCGCACTGCAGCGATCGCAGATTGCATTGCGGAATCCGGGTGGCGCAATATTTTTGAATCTTCGGGTTTTTTCTTTCCTAAAAAGAAAGCAAAAAGTCATCACAACAGCACCCATCATGTATTTAACGTGTTAAAAAAATGCAAGGACAACTAAAGGGTATTTAATAGTCAGAACACCCATAAAAATAGCTTGGTCAGCCTTTGGAAAAAAGTTACATAATAAAGCTAAGCTTTTAAAAATATATAAGATAGATATTATATTATGTTATGCCAGTGAAAAGGTTGAACGATATTATATTATGTTATGCCAGTGAAAAGGTTGAACGTTGATTAAAACAATATTTTTCCCATTACATGTTTTTAATAACATGTGCAAGGTGGACAGCTAAAGGTTAGCACGTAATCTTACGTGCACTTAGTTGGTATCTTATTTGACGAGTAACTTTTTTGTAAGTTCGATACTCCTTTTTACCGGCTGTTGCACGAGTAACATCATCTCTGTTATAAAATTCTTCAATGTTTTCTCTTAGCTGAATAGTCTTTCGAATATTTTGTGCTCTTCTGCGTTGTTTCAAGTTACTCTTAAATCCCACTGAAACCGTTAATTTAGATTTATGCTTGTATTTCTTGACCAAATCGTTGTTCAAAATTTTTTTCAGGGTATTTTTTTCAGAATTATTAGAGTTTTTCATTTCCGTTTTAATTGTTTCCTTTAAAATGTCCAGCTCCAGTAGCTTTTGCTTTATTACGATTTTCTTCGGTGTTTCTAGATATGGAATATTTTCATTCATAAATTCTTCAACTCTTTTCCTGGGTGTCGTTTTTTGTAGCATCTTATTAGTTACTTCAGCCACATCCGGTTCGTTACTACTCTCTAATTTTTCTAATCTGGCTATAACATTTTCATACTTTTCATTCATCTTATTAATTTTTTTTTGCTGTCTGTATAACTTTGTTTGAAGAGATTTATATGCTTTAGACAAATCTAATATATCTTTCCGTAATTTAAAATTTTCTCTTTTATATTTACGATGTTGAACTTTATGTTTATTCAGGTCATCTTCTGCAGCAGTTTCAGGTTGCGAAGTTGATGGCATTTCTTTGGCTTTCTCTCTAACTTCTTTCCATTTCCGTTTTTGCTCTTCTTTTTGCTCTGGTGTATAGTTATCTCTTTTATTTCTGTAATACTTCAAAGCATTTTCTGAAGACTTCTTTTTCATATCTTCATACTTCTCTGGATTATTCATTTTAAGTCTTTCCCTATATTTTCGTTGTTTTTCAGCTGATGTCATTGGCATCTATAAAAAGAACGAAAAGTCTTTATTAAATAAAAGCTCTCACGTGGTCCCGTAGTGACTTCGTAAAGCATGCGAAAGCCAAACCCAAGCAACCACGAGGCTTCGCTCGCTCGGTCAATTAGTACCT
The DNA here is from genome assembly GCA_963457715.1 of Argyresthia albistria. Lineage (NCBI taxonomy): Eukaryota > Metazoa > Arthropoda > Insecta > Lepidoptera > Argyresthiidae > Argyresthia > Argyresthia albistria. Next base: position 6,878,979 of record OY735257.1, on the reverse strand, counting down.
ATAACAGGTAGGGAATTTCGATACGTACACGCCTTTACATTGTTTATGTTACGTAACATTAAAGTTTTACATAACCGGTAACTCAAAAGTCACGTAAAAGTATCATAAACGTATCGTAAAAGCGAAATTTCACTGAAGTTTTTAGGTTATAATTTCTAAAATAAACGGATTTACCTGATTAAACTTACTTTTTCGGTTAAATTACATTTATGCGCACGTATTGGTAATGTTGTAAACACAAGAAATATCTACATACCTTGGAGAATCACTCAAAACAGCTTAAAACACTTTTCTATTTTTCTTGACCACAACTAGAGTGCCCGGTTTCACACCTTCCATAGACAAACAATATGGCGCATATTTTTTATTTTTTATGAGAATTAGCATCAGGGTTGCTAGCCTAACAATACAAATCACCCTAATTATGTTTTAACACGTTCGTACTTAGCAATATTGGTAACATAAACCTTGTAACGTAAAAGTCCAAAAACTTAACACAAATCTTCAAAATGGCATAAAAAGTCGATAAATACCGTGTAAGCATTCAGCAATATTGGATAAAGTAGCACATCTATCGTACTTTTCCATGAACTTGACACAATGAACCTAATTTCGATATTTTCTTGTGAATCGACTATTGTTTATGAATAGTACACTTTCCACTAATATTTTTTTGTATGAAAATGTGAGGTAATCAACACTAAAAACAATGTTTTAAAAAAAACGGCTGCAGTTGCAACTACACTGTGAACTGAATTTATTACCCTAAATACCACTCTAAAGGATAAAATTACTCCGGTTGGTATAAAGTTTAAACTGTATACAGGATAAATAAGAAACATTCGACTGTGCAAAAAGTGGCAAAATCTACGGCCTGACCCAAGAGCGTCGCCAAAACCAGACCACTTCAATTTTATTCAAAATATATCCCCGGTCAGCCTTTGGAACCAAGATACATACGAGTTTGGGGTTTTCAAAAATTATGAGATAGAGATATTTGTGTAATTATACAATGAAACAAATTATCCCATTTGGTTCCTAAACCTGACCGCACTGGTCAGCATCAGGCAATATTGCATTATCGGTGTTCCAAAGGATGACCATCATTATAAAAACCACGTCGCGCAAGAAACCTCATAAATATTGGTATGGTTAGCTAGAAACATAACTCAGAACCTTCTCTGGCGTGTACTTAATCAAATAACTTCAAAAGCATTGAGGATGGATTCGGATTCCTAAAGCACGAATAAAATTCAAGTCTTAGCAAAAATGGGAACACTTACGCGGAGCCCTCTTTGCAGCGGAAAAACGTCACTTTTTCCACCAATAGGAAGCATCTTCATACACGATATGTATGACAGATAAAGTGTTGCCCTTGTAAAAAAAGACAAAAACTACCATCAGGTGTTGCCATAATTTGTTAAAACTGTAATATTGATACATTTTGGTCAGGGGTTGCTGCTTGGTCAGCTTTTGGGTCACTAACCTAGTCCTGTGTTCCGAAGGTCCGGCTGAAAACCAGCGCTGAGCCGAGACCGTCTCAGCTCGGCATTGCTGAGCCGGGTCCCATTGACACTAACTATGACGGTCTGTTCTATACATTTGTGCTAATAAAGTCTTTTTCAATTTCAATTTCATTAAAAAAAAAAATGGCAGATTTTTTAAAATAATTTTTTGATCTTTATCCCCCTGATCGATATGTGCACTTTATGCAGATTCACACTGTATATTGAGAAGAATAATCAATTTATATTAATAATGTAAAGTATTAAATCCTACTTATCATAATAATCGTAAAATAAAATTAAGCCTTTATTCATTGTCATTTATTTTGAAATAAAATTAGTTATACTTATTAGTTATTATTAATATGTCTACTAAACTAAACAAAATAAACTTGTTATTTTAAACAAAGTGGTACCTATGCTTGATTACTGCGTAATTTTAATGCGTAACTAACTATAATTAAACAAAAAAAAACCACTTATTATCGGCAATAAGTAATTAAATTAAGTTAACTTATTAAATCACATTTTAGGTCAAAAACTAAACATTAAATTTACTCGTATTTGAAATGTACTAGAAGCAGGTTATGTAGCATCTAGCGACAATTCGTGTAAGTGCGTAAACAAGTCATGACGTGTCACTCTCGAGAAATCGCGGCGAAATTAAACCGAAGTTCGGCCGAACTTTTTATTATAACCGAATGTTCGGCCGAAGTTCGTATTCGGTTCAAAGTCAAACCATATTCGGCCCATCTCTAATAATTATACAGGGTGTAACAGAAAGGTTTAGTAATATTTTAGGGGGTTGTTAGGGACTTCATTCTGATCTGAGCAACTTTCACTATACAACCGTTTTGAACAGAGCAAATTAATTTTTCACTAGGTACTCCATACAAATCAGCTGACCGTCCGGAGTCCGGACCAAAACGTATGGAGGAATGAAAAGTAAAGATGCTCTGATCAAATCGGTTTCATGGTCAAAAGTTGCTCAGAATGGTCTCCTAACAACCCCCTGAAATATGACTACCTACACCTTTCTGTTACACCCTGTATATTACAAGACAGAACTAGACTAATAAATTCTTATTGAGTTTGCTTATTTCATAGTCACTGATTCCAACGACATAGGTTTCATCTATATCTATAGCTCCCATACAAGCATACCTACAGGATTAGTCTTTTTTTTCAAACGGATAGGACCGACACCGCGCGGCAGCCGCGCTGCAGCCCTCCATAGATGCGTCAAGTCGCGAAAAATGGCCGCCACAGTTGAGCGGATATAGGCTGGGATGCCCAACCGAGAACACAAAGATTGACGGGGACTCAAGTCATGCAGGGCAGGGCATTGTCTCTTGCTTGGGGAATTACAGCTCTACTTTATTTTGAGGAGCAGCCCGGCCTTAACTGCGGGCTTCCGTTTAAAATTAAGTTACTTTCTCCTATGAGCGAAAGTCACAACAACTGGTTGAACGATTTAGGAGCCTCACCGAACCGTGTTAGCATATAAATAAAGCACATTAACTCTATGACAAAAAAAAAACTACGTTTAACTCTCACCAGCGACACTTAGCATAATGATCTATGTGCTACATGCATGTGTGTCTCAACTCCCTATCTGCCCTCTATGACTTTCTCATCTCGCTTTATAAGATTCAAAGTCATCTAACTAGTATAGTAACTACTACGTCTAACCTACTATCAACATTGTAAGTATAAAACCAGTACTTATCCGGGTTTTCCGCAATTTCTCCTCTTCATAACAATGCGATTCAGAATAAACCGACGCGCGACGACTATACACATTTATGCTATTTATAGAGACTGTTTAATTCGCGGGGAAGGACGCTCATTCACGTCTGGGGACACGTAAGCCTGGTTCAATGTGATAACCGCTACAATAACGTGTTCGTGATTCATTCAACCGATCTCACCTTTACGTGTTCTGTATGATAGGGGCAAACCGCGCCAGGCGGAAATTCTAAATTATCATCGATATACATAAGTAGGTATTATTGGAACTGACTGAGTAGTCTGAGCTCCGAAAAACATAAATGAGAGGCGTTCGGTGACTCAGTAAACACGAGATAAGCGTCATCGAGGCTTACCGAGTAAGGCATTCGACGGGCAAGCCGCGTGGTCGGCTGTGGGTATCATAATTGTCATACATTATTTTATAATTATACATTCTATATAACGTGTAAGCAGTTCTCCACATACATACATACATGTTCCTTTTGTCGATCACATGTGGGCAGCGTTGAAATAATAGAGTAACTTATATGTTGAAATTTTCCATTATCTTCATTACTTCTATGTATTTCCGACTTCAGGCATGAAAACAAAACTTTGTCCTAAAAGGAAATGGGATGTATAAAAGGTATTCTTTACATTTTCGCCTGAGTGGGTCAGCTGATTTGTTAGGAGAAGTGAAAAATAAAGTGGCTCTGATCACATCGGTTTCATAATGAAAGTTGCTCATAATGATGTCCCTAACAAAGTGGTTTCTCATTTTGCTTTAATTCATTTACACCTTTTATAGGTATATGATATGATGACTACACTATAAAGTGGATTCACTATAAGACAAGGAGGGAAGAAGGCTGAGGCTTAGCATCTGTTTTTATTTACAATCACAAATACAACGAATTTGCCCACTTCCGTTAGGGGGCCGGTGTTGCTCTCTGCAGTTAGTGCATAAAACCAATAAAAAGTTAACTTTTTATTAGTACCTAACGGGGTAAATGAAGCAATCAACAATCATGCACACGCCGCAATTTGTCATATACGAGAACCCTCACATCACACCAACCACCCTAGTATATCCATTGAGCGGGTGCAGTTGTGCACATTACATTAGATAGGTCTCACTCAACAATACCTACTTTTAATTTGGCTGTATGTTTATATTGTTAAAATACCTAAGTAGGTAATAATTTATTCATTCGTATTTCTTTACTGCACGTTTTTTAAACATTTGTTTAAAAATATAAAAAAATAAATAAAAAAATATTCATTCGTATATCTTTACTGCACGTTAAAGCGTGCATAGTTTATATTTTTTTAAACATTTGTTTAAAAAAATAAATAAAAAAAATATTTGTGTCGTAAATCTTTGTTTTATATACTCTTGTATATTAAAATGGAGGAAACATAAAAAATATGAAATAAATATTTTTCGTAACTTCAAAAATAAATATAATGTTACTGAAGGTCGAAAACTTGATCCCAGAGTTTTTTAAACCCGCCATAAATTCATTGTTTTAAATATTTATTAAAATCAAAATAAATTAATTTTGTTGCAAAGTTATTTTTTTTTATTTTGACCAAAAATAATATTTTTTTTTATAGGTTTTTGAAAATTTTTAGGTTTTTCAGTTTTTTTTTAACGAAATCAAATATATTGTAATATTTTTATTATTATTTTTCCAGTATATCTGACATATTTTTATATAATTACATTTTTTTTCATCAAAAAGGGAAAAATCATGCATTTAAGGGTTAATTAGAAACCACAAACCACCCCTTTACTTATTTATGCCTAAAGTATAGTAATTTTATTCATCGTTAGCTTGAAAGACGTGTGTGATGTGAAGCTTGTACTCTTTTTACAATTTTGATTGCCGTTTTGTTTCACTGGCCTAGATCACGACTATCTACGACAAATCACGCGCTGCGCGTGCTGGTGGCACATTATACACAAATTCAATTATAATTTTCTCTAAAGTGCCCGCAAATCGTCGTTTTGTTACTTTCGTTGCGATGCGATGCACACAGCGATGAGTGCCACAGGTACTTTACTTACCTACTATTGAATATTTTTTATAAGTACATAGATAGAGCAACCTGGTTGAAGTGTGTGCGCTGTTTAAAGCCGCCCTACATCTCAACTCAATGCTCGAGAGTGTGGGGGGTGCGTATACTTAATTCACCTGGGTTAGATCACCTGGGTGCATTATGTATACTTTTTGTATACTTAAAACACCTGGGTGAATCAAGTTTACTTTTCGTAAACTTAATTCACCTTGTTCACATAAGGAAAGTATACTTAATTCACCTAGGTGCTTTAAGTATACTAAAAGTACACCTAACATAAATAAAGTCATTTAGGTGTAATTAAAGTAGCTTTATTTACCCAACAATCATAAAACGAAATGTGCTTCTATAAATAAATATTTACAACAATAATTATTGTCAAATACCTATCTTTATTAATAATATGTTTCTGATATTTTTTAGTCTTAAGATTTTTTGCGCTTCTTAGTTTAGGTCAAATAGTTTAGTTATTGCAAAATGGTGCTTATGAACCACCGCTAGTGACAGCAAAAGTTACGGAATCATAGAAAATAAACTAACTTTTTATTATTATTATTATTTACCTAATTATTTCCTACGAGTTCTTCAAACTAAATAGAGACGCAGTAATTTATGAATTAATATTTAAATGCTATTATTGGCTATTGAGAAGTCTTTGTCTTTGGTCCCGGGTTCGAATCCCGGCTGGGGACAAAAACAAAAACCCCAGGTCTTGGATGTTTAGATGTTTGTGATGTCGCTGTTTATGGTTCCCACGGCACAGGGTATCCTAGTGTTGGGCCGGGGCCAGAAGCATTGTATGTGCCTGTATGTAAATGTTTATGTCTGAGGCAGTCGTTGATTTTTTGCAGTAAAGTAGGTGTAAGAAATCTTTGTACGCATATTTAGCCATGCACGTCCATGGGGTGAATAAAGTTTACAGGAAGTTTATTTAATTCACCCAGGTGAACAAGGTGAATTAAGTTTTTTAGAAGTTTACTTAATTCACCCAGGTGTTTAAAGTACCTATACAAAAAGTATACTTAAGAGACCGGCGACCGCGTGAATTTCCCATACAAACGTAATACAAAAATGATGGGAAATTCACGCGGTCACCGGTCTCTTAATGCACCCAGGTGACCTAACCCAGGTGAATTAAGTATACGCACCCGGTGTGGGCGGCCAATTGGAAACCTACTGACATCTAAGCTGTAAATTAATTCGATGGTCATATTCAATATACTTTAATGCACACAACACAAATCAATACATTATGACAATTTAAAATGAAAATAACATGTACAAAGGTGAGCTTATCTCTATCAAGAGATTTCTTCCAGCGAACCTAAGATGGAAAGGAGAAATAAATCAACAATAGGTAGATCCAAGTGTGTAAAACATGAAATACTTACGTAAAATAAATAAACTACATAGTTACAATTACTTTATACTTTATACTTTATTGCACAAAAACAGAATACAGACACTTAATAAAGAAAAAAACATGTACAAAGGCGAGCTTATCTCTAATAAGAGATCTCTTCCAGCAAATTACGTACATGGATACCAGAATTATGGAATTATCGTACGTTATTTGCCCGTAATAGGTGTTTGTACGAATAATAGAATAACACCGTCGTCGTCTGCAACCCGGCTACTCGGCACTGAATGTCTTATTGCACCAATCGACGATAGTCCATCTTCTTCAACAGCAGACAGCAAATCAACAGTTTCCGTCTACTTATACTTCATAACGGCACGTGTAAAAACATGCCCAAATCTATAAATGTGACAAGCGATGCAAGCAAATAAATCTGTAACTACCTAGGTAGGTATAATAAACTTTGAAACTTCTGAAATACGAAATGGCTTCGCCCCGTGCTATCGTTATAAATATAGAATCTGCTTACGTAGTATATTTGTACACCCGTCTAATTTTGGATGCTCTTGCGACGTACGGAAATAGCTCCCGAGTTGTTGCGTTGAGGTATCTACCCTAGATAACTTCTTCTTTTTATCTCATTTGCAATTTCTATTTGACTAGTTAGTTGTAACCAACACAGTTTATTACAAAAAAAACTTCGTGTGAACATTGTGAGATAGTGACTATAAAGTGTTTTACGAGTCTGCGACGTTGAGTTCCTGTCTCCGTCTAGTCTTCTCCCAATTCATGACTTCATGTGAACTTTGTGAGATTATCACAGACTTCAATAGTAGGGGACAAGGCACGAGGCGCTTGAAAGTGTCGCTATCAAAACGGTGTCAAAACGGGAAAAGTGAACCGATTTCAATCAGTCGTGCAGCGTGCTTAGACGGTGCTAGCCGCGTGACGTATCGGCAGCACAACAAAAATGGTGTCCTGTGAGGTAAAAACTTGTAAATCATACCGAAATCGCGATACACATAAACAAGGAGTATCGTATCACAAGTAAGTTATATAATTTACAATTACTATTGGCTGTAAATTGATTGTTCATAAAATATTGTTCTCGAAAAGTAAAAATAGGATAATCAATCATTCGACTGACGACCGACATAGAGTACCGATAAATTCCAACAGAGGCGCTATTCTGTCGGCCTCAAAACGGTAAGAAATTTAGTACGGGAGGGCCTATCCTTTGTATATATATCGATGGAAATATATAGTGACTCTCACTCATGCGAGATAGTGACTCTAATACGTCTATACCTACTTATATTAATAGTATTATAGTTTTGTCCACTTACATTTTAAAAGTGCACTATTAGTACTGTCCTCTCAGCACGATCTTTCCTTAACGTGCATGCAATAAATTATAGTCTTGTGCCTGCTCGGTCATCAGAGAGAGCGCTCCGTACTAGTACATTTCAGTCAGTGTACTAGTACACTCTAACAGTTCTATTAGTACTATTAGGACATTGGATCTTATGAATAAAACAATATGCCTGCTCGGTCATCAGAGAGCGCTCCGTACTAGGACATTTCAGTCGGTGTACCAGTAAGCTCGAACAGCTTTATTAGTACTATTAGGACTCTGTATTCACATATTTATACAATTGTACGTGTCAGTTTGCATTGCAGAAATAAAAAGTTAAATAATATTAGATTTTCCTTCATACCTAAACAGGCTTAGGACTGTCATTCTAGTCTCTTGACTACTTGTCACTTCTATTAAAGTATAATAATAATGTAATGTAATGAATGGCTCCCGCCCGCCCCGCCATTCTCCTTCTCGCTGAAACGTTTCCCTACGCTAGTCGCTAATCGGACATTCGTTCTATTAGGACATGACCGACCGACCGACCGAGCGAGAATCTCGGTCGGTCGGTCGGTCATGTCCTAATAGAACGAATGTCCGATTAGCACTCGCTCGGTCGGTCGGTCGGTCATGTCCTAATAGAACGAATGTCCGATTAGCGACTAGCGTAGGGAAACGTTTCTTTTTGTTCATTGCACGGTAACGTTTCCTAATCGTTCTTCGTACATGACCGACACAAGACTATTTGCAATAGTCTCACTGTCGCGTATTGTATTGTACAGATACCAGAGCCCGAATTCGCCAAACTGGCGCCAGCGGCGTAAGAACACTTTGGACAGTAGAACAAAGTACGCTGGCGTCGAACTGGCGCCAGCGTGAGTACGTTTTGGATAGTAGAATACGAAGTAGGCTGGCGTCACGCTGGCGCTTGTGAATTGGGATTCCGGCCTTAGTAGAATACCAAATGCCTCGTATTCAAGTTTTTGCCAGGCTTGCGGTATGCTTGTGAACAGTAGAATTCGGGCCCTGCTGCGCTGGTTCTAAAACCTTGACACACTGGCGATTGCAGAGTTCCTACCTATGTCAACGAAGATAACAGTTGTTTGCAAAACTATTTAAATCTGTTCCAGTATAGTACTGCGTAGGTACCTCAGAACAATAACTAAAGTACCTTTTAATCTACTAAAACCGGAATCCAATTCACAAGCGCCAGCGTACTCCGTATTCTACTATCCAAAACGTAGCGCCAGCGTACTTTGTTCTACTGTCCAAAGCGTTATTACGCTGGCGCCAGTTTGACGCCAGCGTAAGTACGTTTTGGATAGTAGAATACGGAGTACGCTGGCTTCACGCTGGCGCTTGTGAATTGGATTCCGGTTTTAGTAGAATACCAAATACCTCGTATTGCAGTTTGTGCCAGGCTTGTCGTAAGCTTGTGAACAGTAGAATTCGGGCCCAGTACACACTTAGAGAACATAAAAGGTATAGTGTCAAGGTTTAGGTTGACTTGCGGAACTTTGATAAGTATTTGAATCGATGCGTTCTCGAGAAAAAGGGTAGATAATTGATATTTGTTATTTCACCACCGTAAACGCTGAACGCTGACTCGGTGCAGATGGCAGGGTTTTTCGAGCTGCCCTTTAGGGCCTTCCACAGATTAATAAACTGCTTCTTGACTACTACATTACACCGTTTAATGAACGATACATTACACCGTTAATAACGCGAGAAGCGTCCGATCGAATCAATTTATCATTAACTTATCACATAGAATCGAGTCAACCATCCAGATACCGACTCTCTCAACCAGATGATGCCTTAGACAGATGGACGGACGGACAGAGCGTTTGGCCTTTGGGTACGGAAACCTAAAATAAAATAAATTCATATGATTCATATTCATCCACAGTAAAATAACCCTAATAAATGTTGTGAAAATGTTGTCAACCCCCTTGTACATATTTTCAACACAAAGTTGTTCATTCCTCATCTAAAGAGTTGAATCACACATGATCCAAAAAAAGAGAGGCCTTTTTAGGGTTCCGTAGAGAAACAAGAACAAGAACAAGAAACCTGGGTTTGCTGGAAGAAATCTCTTTTTAGAGATAAGCTTGCCTTTGTTCATGCCTTTTCTGTATTGTTTGTGTTTTTTTCTGATATGTGCAATAAATATATACGAAAAAATATATACGAAACAAGGAACCCTTATAGTTTCGTCAAGTCTGTCTGTCCGTCCGTCCGTCCGTATGTCACAGCAACTTTATTTCAAAACTATTAGGACTACACAGTTGAAACATGGTACGTAGATGTATTCTATGAACCGCTTTACGATTTTTATACAAAAACTGAAAAAAATAAAAATTTAAGGGGGGCTCTCCATACATGAAACTGAAACCAAAAAATGTTTTTTTCATCAAACCTACATGTGTGAGGTGTCTATAGATAAGTCTTCAAAAATGAAGTGGAGGTTCCTAAAACCATTTTTCCTCTAAATCAATCTTTAAAGAGACAGATCCATCCATAGTGGAAAAAATTGCCCCCCCCCTCTAACTTTTAAAGTAAGAGAGTGATAAATCTATAAAAAATATATGCTGTGTATCTCAATATAAACTTTCGATGAAAATTGGTTTGAACAAAATATAATGAGCAGTTTTTAAGATATAAAACATTCATTAAAAACTGCAAAGATAACTTTGTCATTCATACAAAGTTACAAAACAAAAATCCAGTCTAATAATTACATGATACTACGGAACCCTTCATGAGCGAGTCCGACTCGCACTTGGCCACTTTTTTTGACTTTTCAATCTTTTCATTATAAGCCATACAGGGTGTAATATTATTATGTTAAGTGGAGGACCACTTCATAGAAAATGCCTGCCTGTATGCCCAGAATTTTAGTTTTAAATTTTGGACCATATTGCCTTGTATAGTAGTGAGGTCCGTGGTCTAGTGGGTTTCATGCTTGCCTCTCACGTAGGAAGTGCAGGTTTCGAATCCCGGTGCTGACCATGTACCTACCAATGAGATAAGTCATTATTTTATCTTAAGTACGTTATACGGACACTCTAACGGTGATGGAAAACATCGTGAGGAAACCTTCATTACTCCGTAGCTGCGGCGATGGGCTAGCCCCTGTCATGAAAAATGGAGTATTGAAACACTGGTTGAAAGTGGACAGTTATGCCTCAGCCACCCCGTATGGGAAAAGACGTGACGCCATGTTATGTTATGTCACAGAAGAGATAATAGGTTATGTGTTTAATTTTACTTTTTGCGTGACAGCCCATCACCGCGGCTATGTAGTAAAAATAAAGATTTTCTCAAATGTCAAATCGCATGTCCCAAATATCCCCTATAAATATCCCTGTTGATCGATCATAAATTAGGTATAAGTACACAGTAGTTGATGAGCTCCGTGGTCTCGTGGGTTTCACGCTGGCTTCTCACGCAGCCGCAGGAGATGCAGGCCCGGTTCGAATCGGTTGAATGTACACCGTGTATGTAATGATGAGATAAAAGTACTTATCAGACGTTCCGTGTTTCGGATGACACGGCTGTAGCATGCTGTAGGTCCCGGCTACTTAATAGCTACTTGATAGTATGTAGTAGTCGTAAAAAAAACCTCCACCAACCCGCACTGTGCCAGCCTCGTGGTGAATAAGGTTCAATCTTGCTCATATCCGGGTAAAGGCCTGTGCCCCTCGGTGGGGTCATTTACATTTTTTTACTAAGTAGGTGTAAATGTGTAAATAGTTTACTTTTTAACACAGACGTAATGTGCAGTGCATGGTTGGAGCACTTGCACTTTTATTTCAAAACAGTTTTAATTAACCTGCACATATTTAATTATTTATATCACATACCTACACACAGACAGATGACTCCCGCGACGCAACGCAACTGTTCTGTTTACTTACGCCATTCGATTCTAAATAGATCACTCACTAGTTCACTACAGATTTTATATTTTTATTCCTAAGATTCTTGTGTGTCCAATGTATAATTTATATGTTAAATGTCGTAGCAATATCGTCAAATTTGGCCATATCACGATATGGCCAGCCATTTGTGGCCTTATCATGATATGGCTGGTTTTAATGAAATATCTATTTTAAAAGATTGTTTTTCAGCCCTACGTGATGTTTTTTGTGTTATAGATGTCAAACTAACACGAAGAATATTCGGGGGCTTCGCTGCGCTCGCCCCCTTTAGTATTCACCTAAGCTACCGCAGTGTTTGCCCTAAAAGATTTCATCTTTTTTGACATTTCACGTTTGGCCATATCGTGATATGGCTACGACACATTTTGCGACAGATTCGAGTCTTCCCACCATCACCATCTCCATAGATATGTCGTAAAACGATGAAATCTTTTAAGGCAAACACTGAGGTAGCTTAGGTGAAGACTAAAGGGGGTGAGTGAGCACAGCGAAGCCCCCGAATAGTCTTCGTGTTAGTTTGACATGCACAACACAAAGACATCACGTAGTGCTGAATATCAATGCTTTTAAAAAGACATGCTTTCATTAAAACCGGCCATTTCATGATATTACCAGAAATGGCTTGGCTATATCATGAAATGCTGGCCATTTCATGATATGGCCCAATTTGACGATATGGCTACGACAGATACATAAATTGGTAGAGATTGTATAAATTTCTCGGAAAATAAAGAATCTTGCCAGCTTGGCTCTCTTGGCTATTACACACACGCAGCTCTATACATGTGTACTATATGACTATGCAAGGTGTAAATGAATTAACGCATAGGTAACGAGAAACTGCTTTGTTAGGGCCATAATTCTGAGCAACTTTCATTATGAAACCGATTTGATCAGACAGAGCAACAATTTTTTTCACTTCTCCATAGAAACCAGCTGATCCACTCAGGCCAAAATGTACTGGGAAGTGAAAAATAAAGTTGCACTGATCAAATCGGGTTCATAATGAAAGTTGCTCAGAATGATGTCCCTAACAAAGTAGGTAGTTTCTCATTTTGCGTTAATTCATTTACACCTTGTTAACGTATTCGCAACTAGATAAGTAGATGTATTGTTAAAACAAGGTAGGTACCTAGTGAATTAATTGAATCTGGGGTACCTATGTAATATTGGTGAATTTCAACCACTAACAAATCCGGAACACTTGCACTCAGATCAGGATTTGAACTCAAACAAAGTCAACTACAAATAAATGAATGGACTTCAGATTAGTCACTATCACTATCTATTACTGTAGGCAGGTAATATTACCGTTTGTGGAATACCTTGTGCTACTCGTACTTACATGTATTTGACAAAAAAAGTCTCCTGTATTAATGAACCACCCGAGAGGGTTGTTAATTTGCATCTATTTCTAAAAGAACCCTAATGTAGCATGTAATGTGTTCGAAACATTCAATAAAAGCTTTAATTCAGCTTTAGGAACGTGCGTTAGACAATATAATTTTATTATAGATAGAGCATGATGTCAGTATGTTAACCTAGCCCCTTAGCCCCCGATTCTCGCGCTATCGAGATCATCACCCCAGTCGAGATATCGGTTTTGCTACCGCCTAAATATCTCGAAAACGATCTCGATTTACATTTATTTCGATCGATAATGGGTCAAGATATCTCGGTTAGTCGAAAGGCTAGTCGTAAGAATAGCTTTTTCTTGTTTTTGATAGAGATTTCGGTATCTGAAAATCGATATTTCGACCATGGGCATGATCTCGCTAGCGCCAGAATCACCCCGCAGAGCTGTGAAACACATATGGATAGTGTACGGGCTGCTTGACTGCCCGCCAGCCGTGCCAGTTTGTTGACCTCATTGACCAGTGACCTCTCAGTGCCGGTCGGTAGGTAATGCAGAACTGGGTAATGGACAATGAGCATGCGTACGTAAACTCTGCAATGTAGGTCCTCCACGCCTCGGCCTATTTTGTGTGCTAATGAGATGTCGTTCACCACCGATTCAATTACGCTATAATAAAATCTAGGTAAAACCTATTAACTATGCAGAGAATTGCGGTACCTAGCTAGGTAGGTAATGTATGTCTACAGCACTATACACACTCAATGATTCATATAAATTGTGCAATTTAGCACAGTCATGCTTTCGGTTTGGCGTCTAGTCCCCAGAAATGGGGTTGTCGACTTGACTTGGCCGTATTTCAAGAGAGGTAGGACTAGGAAGGAATTTATCATTAGTTGTATTTATTTGTTGGTGGCGGCATTCTCGTAGTGACTATAGAATGCTAGATATCTTGAGTATTCTGTAGGTACACGTACTTATGTGATCAGATCAGTCTGTATGAATGTGCAAAACTTATTGGTGTAGGTACTTACTAATACTTACGATACATAATAATTAGAAAGCTGCGTGGGATTTTCTTAGTAATATAATAACTAGTGTCTGTATTAGTAGGTGGATAAATGGCACTTTTCGTTGATGAACTTGTCTGATGTTAGTGCCTCGAGGCTGTTTAATGTATGAATAACTTTCTACAGTTTCTACGCATTGACGTTTGTGTATAAACCAGCAGGGTCAGTCAGTTCGAGGTGGGTAGTAAAAGTTGATGAACTGCGTCTATTTAATTTATGATTATGAGCAAACAACAACAACAGCAACAACTGATTGGCAAAATGTTGGTTCGCAATTATTTGTTGCCTTGTAAATAGGTATGGGTAAGTAGGTAAGTACCTACCTACTGGATTGGGGGATTGGGTAGTGTGAGCACATTCATTACACCCAAGTTCAGTCAAGCTTTGCAAGGTAAATCGTCTACTCTTCAGTTTCACCCCAAAGTACTATGTATCGAATTTGTATCAGAAATGTATAATCGTTGCGCCTTGCGAAGTTAGTAAACATGAGAGGTCCTCAGTTGGCAGCGAGTGTAAAATAAACAAATGAGAATAAGTAGAGCCCTTGGTTGTTATAGAAGGGTGTTAAAAGGAGGGGATAATCACGAGCCACCTTGTGTCTGGCATTGGCTTTTCTTGCAGTTAGAGCGTATCTATCTACGAAAAACTAACAAAAACAATTTATAATGACGTGATTTCGAGACCTTATATTATCAATCAGTGATTGTTGTGGCAACCAGTAGGAAGTACATCGCTCGAAGGTCAAACGTACGATGATTGGCCAATGAACACCGTACCCAACCAACACATTGTATTGATTTGATGAAATTGGGACCATTTATGAGGTACCTACCTACCTACTTACTTATCTAGCTAAGGTTACGGGATAGATTGTGGCAGTGTGAGTGAGGCCTCTTTCTCTTGCTCAAATCAAATATTTGCTCATCCATTGTGGAATATCATTCAAGGTATTCAAGCAAACCCATTTAATAAAATGCTTAGTTACCTACCTCACATATGACCGCTTGCGCTTCGCTTATACTTACCTAATAAGTCAGGTGAAACAGGTCAAGTTCTAGCTAGCAAAGCAAAGAGTAGGTCAATATTTATAAGAATTACCCGGAGAATATAACTTATGAAGTGAGTATTCCTTATCTGCATCCAGAGGTAGGTATCTTTATTTTATTGAATAAGTACGAGAGATAGAGGCCTGCGCCGCCGCCGCCACGGCCGGCCTGCCTAAGCCCTCCTGGGCTAGTTATTATATGGCCGGCAGGCCCCTCTATCTCTAAATCTAAATCCTATCCTAGAGAAAACAACAAGACATTTGTCGTCTTGACATGTTGATGAAGCAGCATTGCTGAAGATCACGCATCACCGTCGTCTGTCTCCCTGATCTTCGATCGCAGGTTGGCAGTAGTTGGCACTGCCACCGTCGGGTTTCTCGGTTTCTCGCCAGTCTACGGGAAACAGTCGCTCCGATAGTTCGCGTCGTATCTCGCGTGCCGAGACGAGATAAATAAGCACCGTGCCTGCCCACGCTCGGTCATGTCATACCGCACGTACTAACAAGCACACTTGACTACTGGAACACATGTATTATCTATCGATGTTTTCTTCTGGAAAATTCCATTTAATACCGGTGTTTCCCGGACAGTGAAGTAAATCAGTGAGCAGATACAAAAAAGAACATCTCAACACTTTCATTGAATACGATAATAAGTCTTTACATGTAGGTATGGTGTGGTGAATGCGTTGAAGTGTCCTCATGTGATAAATCGATGAGCAATGAGAGGCTAGTGGGTTAGGAAAGTGTTTCTATTTTGTGATTTGGAGATTGCCGATTGATGTTGGCAGCACCCAGTTGCTATCTCGTAATCACCGGAAGAGCTAATGTTATTTTAAGGTATGTACCGTGTATGTACCTGTCAGATTTTGTGTAATATAAATGTAGTTATACCCGTTATGTTATACCTAACTGTAAGAACTGAGAACGCGGATGTAGACTTCGACAATAACGACATGCACAGTATTGCACAGGTGCATAGTTCATAGCCGACCGCAACTGCCTGCTGACGACGTGTCGCGCGTGAGTGCGAGTGAGAAGCCGATCGTAATTAATTAATTACGCGAGTGACAGAGCGGTAGGGAGGTAAGGTCAGCATCAGACTTACCTACTACGTAACCTCTCACAGCACAACATATTGAAATTATTTGATTTGATAGCTCTACAGCTACACATCGTACATATTTAACCAGAATCTTAATTAAATAACCAGAAATACAACTTTCCAACGATTTTTTGGCGCGCGATGACTGTGGGCACTTCTGCACATGTATGGGACGAAAAGGCACAGATATGCATGATGCCCGTGCCCTACCATACCTGGCAGGTACATCTGGCGGGTGGATCCGGGCGTGACTGCTTAGCTGATGATGTGGTCATGAGGAATGAAAGGCCTGTGTCTTGGAGGAACGCGGCCATTTAAGGCCTGTGTTGATGACAGTTTCGTTGCGTTAAGTTGCGTAGAAGTGGCGCCCGCCGTTCAATAAACGTGCGTGACTCAAAATCAACTCTGTGTTATGTTAACATGAATGTTGCTGGTTATTTAGGATTTATTAGGCTCCTAACGGGCCATATTTTCACTGCAATATGTGGCCGGCAACTATTGGTGTCTTTTTATAACATGCCAGTAAGAGAGGGACACCAAAATAGTTGCCGGCTGCATTGCAGCAAAACCTGGCCCGTTTAGGAGCACCTAGGCCTAAGATGAGGTTGCTAGCTTGATTTCTCTGTTTATCTGATATCGTCGTCTGCAGTTTCGCATCTTTGACACCTTGGTAATTATTGAGAGATAACGGTGCATTGCAATGCAAAGCAAAGTGCAACATTTATGCTCGATTTGTGTGTATAGTAGGAGCTCAGTTAATGAATTTGTTTGTGTACCTACCTACTGTATGTTTATTGACTTGAGTCGGTACCTAAGTGTAGGTGTAAGAGTGAGGGCCGGTTTCTGAATTGAGAATTTCATTGATTAATTACTTAAGTATCGTTCTGTCTCTGCAGTTGTCACAAAAAAGAACGTGACAACACGATACTTAAGTATAAACTTAGTGAATTCAGAAACCGGCCCTGAGTGACCTAACGTTACTGGGTTAGGTCAGGGGTTAGGTTTGGAACTGCGCTTGTCATAGAGCAACGGCCGCGGCCTCGCGCTGGTTGACCAATGAGGAATGCAACAATAATTGTTCTGAGGAGGAATTAAAGATCTGTACGCTGACAGGTTCGTTGCATTAAGTTGCGTAGAGCTGGCGCCCCCTGTAATCGATACTCATCTCAGAATACTCATCATCAGCCAGAAGATGGTTGGAAGACTGTACAAATCTGTGAAAATTAAAACATTCGCTCGTTACTTTGGCGCGCGTGTGTCCTTACGCGCAGTAGCGGTTTTAAGGCCTCTACAAACTGCGCCCGCCCCGACCGGCGGGTTAAGGTGCCTTCCCACGGCGCGTGTTATGGCAGGCCGGGCCGCGCCAAGGACGCCCGTGCGCGCCCGTGGACGCCCGCATGACCGCGCGCCGAACCGTTCCCACGGCGCGTGTGAAGGCAGGCCGGGCCGCGCCGCGCCTTTGAACTTACCGACTCCCGACGCACTGTGGGACGGATTTGGAAAAAGCGGACATTCATTCTTTAAATATATCATTATTCTCTTTTTAGCAATCGATTTTTAAGGCTCTGATATTTTAAAAGAGGTACGGGGGAGGTTTCTTGCCCTTCTTTGCTCCATCCCTAAGCCCACAACTTCCGAACGGGCGGTAGTATACAAAAATATTAATATTATATTGACGTTGACTACCTAAGTAATATGTATGATTTTATGGTCAATAAATTTTTTGAACTGAATAGTCCTAATTAAGACGATACGATGTTTTTAGTGACTTTTCGTTGTAAATGATATAATTTACGAGATATATTCATTTAAAAAAAAATACGCGTGTAGCACCGTACACGTGTTAGAAGTAAAACTTCTGTAGCTAGATCATTAAGTGGTACCTATACTATACAATACCTACCTATACTAAAAGAGATTTAAATTTCCAATTTTGAGATCCAATCTCTGCTTCAAGTTACTTTTATGTTTCAGACGTCCGATTATTTGAAATTATTTTATACTTGTACTTACTTTTAATACGTCATGTCATTTATTTCCCACAATTCCTTACCTACAATTTGTCGCGCTCGTGGTGATATACTTAACTCATTCAATAGTGTCACTACTATTTGCATCTCGCTCAGATTATATACCATCTGACGTCACGTCTTTAAGCCGTCTCGCTCAAATGTATGCATTGCTTTGCTTGTCTCTGTGCCCAGTCCCTTTATTTAATTGATCGAGTACGGGGCTACCATAAGGCTTGCCACTCACCTCAGTCGCGCAGATAAATGACAAAGAAGATGGCTAAATCAATATATGGACGACTGCCCCAGACATGTACAAAGACTTCTCAACAGCCAATAGCATTTAAATATTCATAATTTCATAATTTCTTTATTGCACACAATTAATTGCAATGACAAAAAGTAAATAAAAACAGTGTACAAAGGCGAGCTTATCTCTAAAAAGAGATCTCTTCCAGCAAACCAAGTTCCGATGAGAGAGTTTGATATATCAGCAAGGGTAGACCTTTGTGTACAACAATATACCTACGAGTACAAAGCTAGAATATACTTACATCCAAATACATCCTAAAATTAACTACCAAAATATTAAAGATATAATACTATTAATAAACTAATATAATATATAAATAATTTTTTACATACACATACATACACTAATAAATACATACAAACTACCTGAGATTTAAAGAGTGAGGTAATGTCTCTTTACCTGGCTTTTAAATATGTTTAGAGTAGGACTGTCCCTGATGGCACAGGGGAGTGCATTCCACAACCGAATGGCCCGGAGTCTGAACCCGTGCTCATAGGATGCGGTGTTATGCTCTGGGGTTATGAGCATTGAAGCAGCATCAGTTCTCCGAAGTCTGCTGGAAGATAGAAATTGGAAACGGTCTCGTAGGAAGGTTGGATATCTCGGATTCCGCAATATGTTATAGAGAAGGTTGAGGATATGACAATCCCGACGGAGGCGGATCGGCAGCCACTTCAACTCCTTGCGATGCTGTGATATATGGTCGTATTTGCGCAGACCGAAGATGAACCGAATCCCGAGATTTTGAAGTCGTTCGAGTTTGTTCAGTAAATCTTCGTTAGCACTGACCCAGCAGACATCAGCATAATCGATGAGGGGAAGGAGTAGAGACTGGGCGAGAGTGATTTTCGTCTGTCGAGGTAAAAAGAACTGGAGTCTCCTAAGAGAGTGGAAAGTAGCAAATACTCGTCGGCTAACCTCATTGACATGCGCTGACCAGGACAGCTGGTTGTCGAATATAAGACCAAGATTTTTAGCTTTATCGCTATACATGATTATGGTACCGTTGAAAGTGACAGGTGGAACAGGCTGTTGCTGCAACAGGTTAAGAGAGTGTCTGGTACCTATGATCATGGCTTGGGACTTGGTCGGGTTGACCAAGAGTCCAAAAGAGGTAGCCCAGCTTCTTACACCCTCCAGATCAGAGTTCAATGCCTCCACAGCAGAGTTAACATCGTTAGGAGAGAAGTGGCGGTAGATCTGGAGATCATCAGCATAGAGATGATATGAAGAAGACAGGACGTCCGAGATGGAGTTAATGAAAATTGAGAATAGAAGAGGAGAAAGAATACCACCTTGGGGGACGCCTGAAAAGAGGTCACACCATTCAGTGGATGACTCCTCCGACCTGATACTCTGTTGCCGATCCCTCAAATATGACTCGAACCAGCTGGCAGAAAAGGAGGAGACATTCAGTGATCTGAGAAGCTCAATGAGAATGTCGAAATCTACGCAGTTGAAGGCACTACTGAAATCAAGCAAAGCCAACACGGAAAGCTGTTTGCAGTCCATAGCTGACTGGATGTCATCTGTGACTTTCAATAGTGCTGTGACGGTGCTATGACCCGGTCTGAACCCTGACTGGAACGTGTTTAGCAGGTTGTTTGAGGAGAGGTAACTGGAAAGCTGGTTAAGGACAATAGTTTCAAGGATTTTGGAGAGGATGGGCAGGATTGAAATGGGGCGATAGTCTTTGAAAGAGGCGGGGCAGGATGTTTTGGGTAATGGGATAACAAGTGCTTTTTTCCACAACGTGGGGAAGACGCCATTAGATATAGAAAAGTTTATGATGTGTGTTATGGCTGGCACAAGTTCATCTAGGGTTGTCGATAGCATTTTCAGGCAAATTTTGTCATCACCTACAGCTTTCGTGTTGATTCTCAATAACGCCTTCTTCACCACATCGATTTCGACATTACTCAAGTTGAATTGTGGGGTGTTCGGAAGAGACTTAGAGCGCAAGCTCAGAAGCGTGGCTTGTTTGACAGTTGGATCCATCACAACAGGCGGGGCAGAAAGGAGCTGGTTGAGACCATTGAGATCTACATTGCCAACATGCAGGTCCTGAGACTTTCCTACACCAAGAGTTCTCAGAAACTTCCACACCTGAGCAGGAGTGTAGCTTTCAACGCATTCGTGGATGTGCCGACGTTTAGCATCGCGACAGAGACGGTTGCACTGATTGCGAAGACATTTGTAAGAGAGGAAATTGTCATCTGTCGGATTTTTGCGGTATCTACACTTTGCTCGGTTCCTCTTGGCCATTAGACGCTTGATAGTGTCTGTTAGCCAGGGGGCAGGAAGGTGTTTCACTCTCACTCTCTTTATAGGTGCGTGTTTGTCATAAAGCTTTAGGACAATAGAATTGAAGTTGGTAATTTTATCATCAACGGACTTACTGGTAGTGACAGGGGACCAGTCAATCGACATGGCATCCGACCGAAGAGACTCTTGGTCAATATCTTTAAAGTTTCGGATTAGAATAAATTTTGCTCTGCTCTTGAGAGGCCTGATTTTATATGAGAGATAGATGAGGTCATGAAAAGAGAAAGGCGAGTTTAGTTGACCGTGTAAAGCGACTTTATCCAAATTGGAAATTATCATAATATCGAGAAGAGAGGGGGAGCAATGAGGTTGAAAATGGGTGGCATCAAGAGGCAGAATATGCAGATTAAAGGAGTCGACAATGGATCTGAGTCGGGCAGAACGTGAATTGTTTTTAAGGAGACAGGTGTTAAAATCACCGAGAATGATGGTGTCATCAAATAGTGGCGTCAGATCATTGAGAAGGGCTTATATTCATTCATAAATATAATTTACTGCGTCTGTATTTAGTTTGTAGAACTTGAAGAAAAAAATAATTAAATATAGGTAAATAAGAGTTGTTACTCAATACTCCGTGATTCCAATATGATTCCGTGACCTTTGCCGTCGCTAGAAATAAGCACCATTTTGCAATAACATGCAACATAACGCCATCTAGCCACTCCTCTGGAAACCTCCTGTTTTCAACAGTTTTGCTAGTTGGCAATTATGTTGCATGTTATTTTTAACGATGGCAAAAGTCACTAATCAATGGCGGAATCATAGAGTATGAAGTGACAACTCTTAATTATTTAATCATTTCCTTCAAGTTCTACAAACTAACTAAAGACGCAGTAATTTATGAGAGAATATTTAAATGCTATTAATTGGCTGTTGAGAAGTCTTTGTACATGTCTGGGGCAGTCATTTTGCCAAAGTCCCAACTCCTTTCGCGTCTCAATGATGTTTCTCCATAAAATAGCGCGCATTCATTATGATATGACATTAAATTGTGACAAAATGCGTGGCTGGGGTGACTGGCGTGCCTTATGCTACCCCCGCTAACCTATACATACCTACTTTGCTAGGATTTTTTAGGGTTACTTCATCGCGAAGCGATGACGTAACTCTTATTTAATTTTATTGAAGTAAAACTTCTTGGGGCACGGGGGTAAAATTTATTTAACCTCTCAACTGTGGGTTATTCATATATTTGCTTTTCAATTGTTACTAGCCGGGTGCTATCACGAGTGGCTAAGAAATGTAACGGAAATTGGAATCGGTGACGTCAGGGTCGGCTGAAGACTTTTAAAACCGCAACTATTTTCAATACGGTTTTTAACTAATCAGATAAGATAATAATACATTCGTACAATAAAGAATGTTAATTAGTGAGAGAAAAACCTCATGAAATGTTAACAAATAAAAATTATTTTAAGCATTCTTCCACGAGTTCTTGATTTCCGGTATGGCCAAGATGGCGCCGCCGCCGCCGCCGCCGCTGGCTGGGATCTGGGATAAACAAAACCAGTGACGTGACCAAAAACTACTTCGTTCAACCTCTTTGTTGGAACCGGAACTTATGTTTGACAGCTGTGCGATGCGATCCATACAGTTTGTAAGAAAAGAGTTTCATCAATGTCACACGGGTCGATATGGATTTCTAAAACAAGCAAAGCAATGCATACATTTGAGCGAGACGGCTTAAAGACGTGACGTCAGATGGTATATAATCTGAGCGAGATGCAAATAGTAGTGACACTATTGAATGAGTTAAGTATATCACCACGAGCGCGACAAATTGTAGATAAGGAATGGTGGGAAATAAATGACATGACGAATTAAAAGTAAGTACAAGTATAAAATAATTTCAAATAATCGGACGTCTGAAACTTAAAAGTAACTTGAAGCAGAGATTGGATCTCAAAATTGGAAATTTAAATCTCTTTTAGTATAGGTAGGTATAGGTGTATAGTATAGGTACCACTTAATGATCTAGCTACAGAAGTTTTACTTCTAACACGTGTACGGTGCTACACGCGTATCTTTTTTCTTGACATTTCCTTAGTCCGCCATACGACATACCTCGATTTTGATATTTTACTTCAACATTATTGACTGGCATGAAGCATTAACTTTAAAATTACAAAAGCTTATTAAAATCAAAATCGTATAATTTCAACAGTTATAACATTACAAAAATTACATACAAACAAATAAGCGAAACAATAAGCCATTAAACTTATGGCTCTGTAAGCTGTAGACCTCGCTTTGGCCGTTTACTACAGATAAACATTAAATAGGTAGGTATAACACGTACTTAGTAGCTAAACTGCTCATTTGTGACTTGAACTGCACTATATAATAAAAAGTGGCTTTAAAACAGTTCTAGGTACCTACTTATTGTTTTCAAGAAGTCTTAATGCAGCCATTCATCACATCGGAATTTGCTTGAAAACTAAATATCACATTTGGATGATTCTAAGTGACTTTATGCGATTACTAGCTGCCCGTTGCGCGACTATGCAGCGCGTTTTAGGTACCTATTCCATAGTTACCGGCCACAAAACGATTCGTTCATCATTTTAGAAATCCATATCGACCCGTGTGACATTGATGAAACTCTTTTCTTACAAACTGTATGGATCGCATCGCACAACTGTCAAACATAAGTTCCGGTTCCAACAAAGAGGTTGAACGAAGTAGTTTTTGGTCACGTCACTGGTTTTGGCCATACCGGAAATCAAGAACTCGTGGAAGAATGCTTAAAATAATTTTTATTTGTTAACGTTTCATCAGGTTTTTCTCTCACTAATTAACATTCTTTATTGTACGAATGTATTATTATCTTATCTGATTAGTTAAAAACCGTATTGAAAATAGTTGCGGTTTTAAAAGTCTTCAGCCGACCCTGACGTCACCGATTCCAATTTCCGTTACATTTCTTAGCCACTCGTGATAGCACCCGGCTAGTAGAAATTGAAAAGCAAATATATGAATAACCCACAGTTGAGAGGTTAAATAAATTTTACCCCCGTGCCCCAAGAAGTTTTACTTCAAAAATATGTATGGAGCGATATCTTATTTGCTCCAAGTACCAAGTCTTGATAGATACCTGTGACATACGGACAGACAGACAGACTTGACGAAACTATAAGGGTTTCTTGTTTCTCTAACGGAACCCTAAAAATGACATACATTTACGAATTTTGTAGTTTTTTGGTTTTGGTAGGTACTTAAAATAATTCATAAATTTGTCATAGCAATTTATGAGTAAAGTACCTAACTTTAACTTCATTTTGCCGGAGACCCGGCAAGTATGGGTGCATGTTATTTATGTAGTGGTATTCACAAACACCTGTAGATTCTTCTTCTCAGTCGTATCACTCTTGGCAGAGTGGTCGTGGTCGTCATTTCGGTCGGGTGACCCGCCTTACAATTCGTCGCCATTCTTCCCTGAGGGCTGCTTTTTTGGCGCATTGGTACAGGGGGTCATCCAGTGCTGCCTCGATTTGGTCCGTCCATCTCATTGGTGATTTACCACGCATTCGGGTGCCCTCTACTCTGCCCTGTACCACCAGTCGCTCAATGGACATACGGCCGCATCGACATACGTGTCCAAAGAAGGTGAGGATACGAGCTTGGACTATAGATGACAGGCGCTGTTTAATGCCTAGTTCTTGGAGAATGGAGTCATTGGTACGGAACTCTGTCCAAGATATCCCAAGCATTTTCCTCCAGCACCACATCTCGAGAGCATCTATCCTCTTTTTCTCGTTTTCCCGAAGCGTCCATGTTTCTGAAGCATAAAGGAATATGGGGAACACAAGCGCTCTGAGTAGATTAAGCCTACAAAAACTCAGCAGGGTATCTATCAAGACTTGGTACTTATGGAGCAAATAAGATATCGCTCTATATATATATATATATTTTTTAGATTAATATATCTCGTAAATTATAGCATTTACAACAAAAGATCATCAAAAACATCTTATCATCTTAATTAGGACTATCGATTGCTAAAAAGAGAATATCTTTAAAAAAATGAATGTCCGCTTTTTTCCAAATCCGTCCCACAGTGCGTCGGGAGTCGGTAAGTTCAAAGGCGTGGCGCGGCCCGGCCTGGCCTCAACGGATGCGACAATTGACCATTCCCACGATCCGTCGGGGCGGCGCGGCGCGGCCTGATCTGTGCTAACACGGGCCGTGGGTGGGAAGGCACCTTTAGGCCGCCGCGCCGGGCTTGTTTTGCGATACCGTGCCGGCGGGTTGTGCCGACTTGTGCCGCTTGCGCCCTCGCGCGCTGCCCGGCGGGCGGGTCATGCCGCACACTGTTTCAGCATGTTTGGTTGCGTAGAAAACTAGAGCATAGAAATGTGTAGAACCTGTTAGAAACTCCGCATAAACATTTGACAAAGTAATGAAATATTAGCTCCATGAATTGGTCCAAAAAGTAAGTGTCATATTTTAATTAAAGAAAATTTGTGGATTGTATATTTAAGTAAGTCCTGGGCCGATTCCCACCAGTTCTTGTTGTGGTCCCTCAGCTCGTCAACGAATACTAACAACAAAAAAAACATACCTACCCTCAATATTCAAATGTGCAGCAACTATTTACGTTCTGAATTACGTATACCAAAACTTGATAATAATAGTTTTTAGGGTTCCGTACCCGAAGGGTGCCAAACGGGACCCTATTACTGAGACTTCGCTGTCTGTCCGTCCGTTCGTCCGTCCGTCCGTCCGTCCGTCCGTCTGTCTGTCACCAGGCTGTATCTCATGAACCGTGGTAGCTAGACAGTTGAAATTTTCACAGATGATGTATTTCTGTTGCCGCTATAACAAAAAATACTAAAAATCAAAAGAAGTTTAATATGAAGGGGGGCTCCCATACAACAAACGTGATTTTTTTGCTGATTTTTGCTCGATATTGATAAAATGGTACCAGGTTGACGCTTAAAATGTTCACAATTTATTGAGTATATTATTTACTTAAAAAATAAATAATTAAATTAATATTAAATTATTACTATTACTAAATTAATATTTAGGGGGGGCTCCCATACAATTATTTTTTTGCGGTTTTTTATAGATAATGATACGGAACACTTCATGCGCGAGTCCGACTCGCACTTGGCCGGTTATTATTTAGTTTGGCCCACGTGACATGTCTTACATAACGCGAGCGAACCGATTAGATTCCTGAACCCATGGCCCGTGGCGTGGAGCACATGAAATAACTAACAGAACTTACCATTTTCTGGCGACTTTACATATTTATTCATGAAGAACTGGCTAAAACTTTCCTCCAAGGGCTAAAAGTGCCTCTGCCTGCCACCCCATTATTATGGGAAAAGGTACCTATTTGTGAGTCTTGTAATCGTAATATTCGGAGTTGGCAACACTGCTTCAGGAATAGACAATTAGTCTATGATTAGCTTGACTGACAGCTTTGTATTATTGACAGTTGCAGAAAAAAATTGACAGGCCACCATCTGCCTGTTTGTTTGAGCCATTATTCACATAAATCCAATAAAAGTAATAAAGTATCTTTCCCAAACATTCGGTGAGCCCGGTTATTCACGATTTAGAAACATTGCGCTTCAGGTTTCTCGGCAAGACCCGTAAGTAAACAATTGAGAAACATACTATCGATGCCTTGAAGCGTTTTCATTGTTACATGCACTGTCTCTGTACTGGATCAATCTACGTGAGTCCTGACAAATTAACATAATGCAGGACTCCCTGAGAGAATTTCCTTGATTTCAATGAGCCTTATTTTGTCACAAGGCCTAATGGGCTGGGTGTGAGTCTTTACTTTAGTTGTATCAAGAAGAGACAATGTGAAATATGTACAAACTTTTGTAATAGCTAGGTATCAAACATATCATTCTACCTAACTTATTAGCACTAGGTTGGCATAATTAAGGCCTTATTCCTAAAAGTCAGTTTAGTCAATTTTCAGTCAGTACATTGATAGATTATTGAGCTTGCTTGGAAAAGCCATTAGCCTAGGGTTTTATCAGAGCCTGTACACTTCATATCTTCTTGACTACTACATTTTATATAATATACAAATGATACTGATATTTCAATACAGTATTGTTTATTCATTGTATGCAAACAAAACATAGTCACACCATTTCCCACGATTGGTAGCAGAGGCACATTTATCCCCAAATTTTTCAGGTTCTTCTCTTCTTATATTCTTGCAATGCCGGCACCTGGCCCACATGAATAAAATTAAAAACTTACATAAGTTTAGCTGGTTATTCAATAGTTGTTTAACCTTTGATGTCCCGTTGTCATCATATTCGGTCGGCAGAAAAGAATCACCTGCATCCCCAAGTCGCAATATTGAGTCCAATGTCTTCATGCCATTTTTGTCTTTATTTCTATCAGGTAAAGGAATAATTTTGCTTTTATTATACACAAATGAACAGGTAAGGATACAAGCTTTCCATTGGTGTAAAATAGTCATCATTGATTGGTCCAAGTTAAAAGTTTTAGAGGTTTGAAGTTAGACATTCATGGGATTTCAACGCCACAGACCTCGGGCCTCGGGTTGCAGTGGATTCTGACATTTCGCGTGCCTGGGACGTCAAAGGTTGAAGGGGCAGCCATTGCCACAGCTATGTAGATATGAAGGGTTTCTTAAAATGTTTTCCATCACCTTTCTTTAGTTCGCGTAAATTGGGAATATGATTATGGATCCCTAATATAAACATATTGTTCCATTGTTATCTATTGTTGGTATAATTAAACTGTACATGTTAACATCATCAAGTTATCATTATTGTTACAAGAATAAATATTCACTTGAAAATTATGTAATAATTATAGACAGAAAAACAAGCTTCTCTTCAGCCAAGAATAAAAATGTATTTTATTTTTTAATAATGTTTACCATGTTTAATTATGATAGCATTCCTTTCATTTTCAGAAAGGTGTAACTCCCTTGTGGGGAAGCTGCAATGGTAGACTACTACAGGGTCCTGGGGGTGACCCGGGCTGCCTCTGAAGCAGAGATAAAGAAAGCGTAAGTAGATCAAGTTGATCTTTCTATCTAGCCTTCTTATTCTCCAGCACATGGTTCCAGTGCCTGCACCTGGCCCATTAGGGCGGGGCCTTTGTACATTTCTCCTGCATCTGCACTTCTAATCCAGTTATCTCAACTCCTTCACCAGCTGGAGTATGAGGGTGGGCGTTCGAGGAGATAGAGATGTCCCCAGACTGGGAGAAATCTCTACCACCTCAACCTTGGAATATTTAGTCTTCTGCACCTACTGTTGAGTAAAGGCCTCCAAAAACGATACTATTTGAAAACTGTCAAATCACTTGCTGACGCACACTGTTTTGTTGGGTCATGCAGGGCTCATAGTAGGCAAGTAGGTATATTTAAATTTTATATCAACAAGGAAGTTAGAGAAGTTAGAGGGAGATCGAATATCCTCTGAATGGCTTCCAGTGAAGGATGGTACTGTTGCGCCTTTGTTTTTTCGACTTGGCGGGGGTGCTACTGCTACCTAGGCTGGTCAACGAAAGGAATATTGAAGTTTTTTTTTTCTATTCCAGTTATAGAAAACTTGCATTGAAATGGCACCCGGACAAGAACCCAGGCAATGCAGATGAGGCTACCAGAAAATTTAAAGAGATCTCTGAAGCTTATGAGGTACTTTCTGATGGTATGTTATTTTTTATATATTTCTATCAGATATTGTAAAATAGAAGAGTAGTGAGTGAATAATGTAAACTTTAAAATAATAATGTCTTTCTTACATCAAAATCTACTTAATGTATTATAATGTCTGTTTGGTCTTTAATACAAGGTACTGAAAAAAGTAAGATGCAACTAACAATCTGTCAGTTCTATCTGTTAGTATTGTGACAGTAAAAGTGAATATGGAATTGATTAATTATATTTTCGTATAAGGTTTTTCCATTTCCATGAGATCTGTTTTCATATTATAATTTTAGAGGAGAGTTTCTGTAAGTTAATATTTTGTTGTTGGGTAGAAACCAAGCGGAAACTTTATGATGGCCGGGGAAGCAGTCATCACAGTCACAGATATACAAGCAAGAATGGAGTCAATGGGCACCGACACTTTAGCTTCAAAGGGTTTTTCGGAGACACTCCATTCCACCGCTTTTTCGGTAGATTCTGTGAACATAATAGTAATTTGTGAAATAACTTGAGCTTTGGAATGTTATGAATATTATCATTTGTTGATTGTTATTTTGTTGGTCATTGGTTATCCTCATTGGTTGTCATCATATTAATTTGCAAAACAAAGTATGTTAAAGTATGCAACACTCATTGTATACAACAATTTGTTTGCAAATGCATGTTTATAATTAGTGTCATTACAGCAAATGCCAAGTCGGCACAAATATACAAAATTCAATTATAATTCAATTATTTCTGATTAAATTACAATAACAATAATACAGGTAACAAATTCATTCAATAATAAAAGTGCAATACAATAGTAGTAATGATAATATTCATTGCAAGGTACCAATCAGAATTTAAATTCGCAGACTAACCAATGTATTTTTTTGTTTTGGGCAAGGTCAAAGATGACTTGTTGTGTGTTTTTTGTTTAATGCAATTCCAAAGTCATTTGATCCGGGACTATCAAAAGCTAGCTCAGGCTCTGGCTTGAGATTTTAACCCTGTCGAGACAAAAAAGAGTATCAGAAACATAAATGCTATTCGGAAATGTTTCACCAAATACCAACTAAACATGAACCAATATAACGCGGCATATTCCTGAATGATTAATAACCCCTATAGATTGTATCTGAAACTAATAAACTAATGTGAGCCAATCTTGTGCTTGTGACCCTTTTGTTTGGTAAAAGCGTCAATATCCCATAAAGCTTAGTTTGAGTGGACAGATTAACATTAACTCAACTGAGATGTTATGAACGATTCCGTAGGAATGTTAAATGTAACTAAAAGAAGTATCTATCATTTATTATTTTATCACAGCACCCCTAAAGGCCTGTATTAATAAACCGATCTGAGCTCAGACCCCGTTAAAGTTACAGATATGATATGGCGAGAACTTCGTTGTGAGAGCGCTGAGACAACTCTCAGAACTGAGAGAGATTTGTCTATACTGGATTACCGACTTAGTAAAATCTTGCCGCCTAAAGAAGTGGTCCGACCTGACGTTGACATGCAAGTTTCACCCTCCATTCGCAGAGAGAAAACGGCGCGTGTACGATCAGTACGGCAAAGAGGGGCTGAACAGCAGCCGGGGCCGCCGCCCGGCTGCCGACGAGGACTACGACTTCGGATACGCCGGCTTCCCATTCACATTCCGAGACCCCGAGGATGTGTTCAGAGAGTTCTTCGGGGGCTCACCATTCGGCGAACTGTTTGCTGGTACGTTCCTTATAAACACGTACTCATTTTCGCTTGTATTTCGTACCTAATAGAATTGGATACCATAGATATTCTGTGAACCTAAACGAAACATAACACAACAACCTTATGACGTCCTAGTGCAACGTCGTCGTTGCTAGTCCCAGTTGTACTATGGCTAAGTAATATGTATGATTTTATGGCCAATAAAAATTTTGAATTTTGAATTGCTTCCACATTTAAGATCAACAAACTGATCAAATGTAATAGCCAACTGACATACTCCAACATAAAGGTGGTCCATTTGAAAGACTCTGAAAGCCTCTGATTTTGCCCTTTCATATGGACGACTCTGTGGGTAACAAGAACAAGAGCGGGCTTGTAGTTGTCGTTTTCAGAGATCAGATTCAACAGAAGAGTCAATAGTAGTCATCCTTAGTATTCCATACAATCTAATGATCCATACACAGGACTTTCTAGTGCTTGGATCAACGAGACCTCATAAATGCAAAAAAATACAAATAAATTAAGCAGAGACTATATATCCAATTGACTGCGCCTGCGGGGGAATGCGGCTCGCCAAACGTTAGTTATACGCCAACGTACGCAACCTATATACGATGACGGGCCGCCAGACAGTTTCGCAGCGGCTGACCAATCACAGCTCTTACCTCGTCCCCCGCCGCCCGTAAATTGGTGAGTTGTGTTTCAAAGGAAAATGTATCAATGCGCTCTCCACTGGATAAGTGCTCCCTGAAATTAAGAAATGCTAATGTAATTTATTTATAAAAAATAAACATTAATTCGTTCAGTCATTCATTCATTGATGTGGTGTGTGTTTGTTTCCAGAGATCAACGGTCACGGCGGCGGGCGCGGCGGGCGGCGCTCGCACCACGCCGGCACGTCGCTGACGTCATCGCTGTTCAGCCCGTTCGGGTTCGGCATGGCGGGCCTAGACGACATCTTCGCGCACGCCAACGGGAACGCGTTCACCTCCTTCTCCACCTTCAACAGGTGACTGCCGCATGCACGATCCGTCCAATTAATCGACTGACTACTGTCGACAATGGTTTTTTGACAGGATAGGGCAAAGTGAATTTTGATCGGTTAGAAAAGGACCGATAAAGAGGCTAAACACATTCATTCCTTAGATTAGAGCATAGCCATAAAACAGTCCTTAACGCTTAACTGAGCAGCACCTAATAGCGGCCTTTACACCTACGCTCTATCGCGAGTGAAAGCGGGCGACGACGACGGAAGGCGGCGGCGGCATCTCGGTCGCGTGTCTATCCTGTCATCCTGTGACTGGTTTATTTGTTTCCCGCGTTATTTCGTGCGAAACATGGCGGACCTAAGATCTTGGAGTGAAGACTTAATTTATCGATCTTATTTATAAGTATAAATCTTTTCCTTGTACTAATAGTAGGCTTACTTAGTTATCAAACTTACGAAAGCAAGCTCGGTCTCGACCCTCGCTACGTGAGCTATTTGATATTCCTTGCTACATTTGTATTTCTAGCTCCTTCGCCATTGTGTTGATAAGCAATACTTGCCCGCAGTTCGCTGGCCGGGCCGGGCAGCGTCAACATGCGCAGTACCACCACCTCCACGCGCCACGTCAATGGCAAGAAGATCACCACAAAGAAGTGAGTACAGAGTTTACATGGTATAACAAAGCCTGTTCTACCTATTACTCCAAATATTATGAGAACTCTGTTAAAATAAAACAAGTGACTTTTGTGTATTTAATGCTATCATCGGAGAAAAAGATAGTCTAGGACCGACGAGAAAACGGTTGCATAGATTAGGAACAGTCAGCATCAGATAGATATGAGCATATAAAGTAGGGTTGTAACGGAGGCGTCTTATCGGAGGCGGAGTCGGAGGCGGAGGTGAAGAGCTTCGCCTCCGCGGAGTCGGAGGTTAACGGAGGCGGAGGCGGAGATAGAAAAAATATGTATTTTTGATTTATTTCGGAAAAGTACCTATTTATTCAAAAGCTATAGGACATACTTACACATTACACTTTAACAATAATTTTTAACGGTATTCATAGTTAAGAAGAGGCAATTTAGGTACTATATCATTCAAAACAATCGAAGTTCAGTAACAACACAACTATGTATTTACAACTGCGAGCTAGAGTCTGTTTCAAGTTTAAATTCCCCTGGATCAAAGCATTTTCGTTCTTGACCTTTGACAATAAAGACTTCGATAAAGGAACTATTCGGTGAAACGCAATCTAGTGAAAAAGTCGACAGCTTGATTCCTGTCAACATACCTACCCACCGCCCGCGCGTTCCATTCGCACAAACAATCTTCACTTCATTCAGTTGCGTTCTCATATCAATACTCAGCCGAGCGGCCGTGATGCCTAGCGTCGCTACTGTCACATTGCGTGTACATTTTTGAACGTAAATTAACTCCGTTAAGCCTCCGTTCAAAAATGGCGGAGGCGGATTCGGAGTCGGAGGTATGATTTCTTTCGGAAGTTCCGAACTTTCGGAGGCGGAGGCGGAGCTCCGTTACAACCCTAATATAAAGCTACTCAATTTTATTTTTATTTATTACATACATGCTTGCGACATCACAGTTAAAACTAAATCGACACAAACAGACAATAAATTAAACGACAAAGAAACAGGTTATAAAAATACAAACGTTACTTATTTATAACATAAACAAAAAGTGGCGACCTTTGCGAATCCCGTCAAAGAACACTGGAACAAGTCCACCTCAGTCCTCTCTGAAATATCATTGAAGAGAGCGAGCGCCCGCATCACCGGCGCCTCCCGCAGCATCTCCGTCCTCGCGAGAGGGATGTGGAACAGCTTGTGCGTCCTCGCCCGGAGGTAGTTGTTCGGCACATACAGTCCCAGCCGCGCCAATACTAGAGGGTTTTCGAGCATGCCACGGACACATACGTAGCAAGTGCGAGGCCCCGTCTCACAGCCAGCTCATTGTAACCAACCATGCCCAAAACGAACAGGGTTGGATACATAAGCGGGAAGAAAGGATTGACCCCGTACCGCTTTAGATATAAGTACCTAACAAATCGGTTTTGCACTTTCTCCACTAAATAGATCTACACATACTAACAAACCAGTGGCATGATTCTCGCGCCTTCGATTTACCTATATCGAGTGATTTTGTATGGGAATCTTTCAATAAAGGTCTCGATATCCGTATATCGAAGGCGCGAGAATCATGCCATAGAACATTGCGAAAGTGTAATTTTTTTCTCAACATCCATGTTACACAGAGGATGTTGACATAATTTTGACAGGTTGATATTTTTGCGTGTTTATGGTGTTTAAATCTATCTCAGAACAATAACAAATCTATTTTCCCCTCAGACCGACATGACACGATTGAAAAGTATACCGAATAATGGATGGTATTTTAAAGCGGCAATTTCTCGTTTCAGGGTCACAGAAAATGGACGAGAAACGATCATGTCGTACGAGAACGGGGTCCTCAAATCAAAGACTGTCAATGGTGTACCTCAATCACTAACCTACAGTTAAATTTAACTAAACGATAAAATAATTACCAAACATGATCCAAATGACAACCATACTCAACATTAGAGTTGCAAGTTCCATCATTTATGTAATTTTATTTGCTTAGTAGTAACACTCGATGTAAATTTTTAGTGATAACTTTTCAATCTACTAGATGATAGTAATTCATACTTATACCTGCCTATAGGTGTACTTTATTTGCTGCTGTCGGGTATGTGAGAGGCGATTATGCGATTGTTTGGATTGCTCAATCGTGGACTGTTAGAATTAGATGGTCGGTGTTCGTCGGAGACGCTGACTCTGTCTGTGACGTGCTACGTCCGTGTGCGTGCCGGTACGTACGAGTGTGTAAAGCATTGTCACCGCTCGTGTTACAACTTGCGATCTCTAGCCGAGTCACTTTTGATAGTCGCATCCATGACGCAAATTCAGGCATGGAATAGCTCACGAGTGATAGGACATCGCTTGGCATCCCTAAACAAGCCATTTCGATCTCGTATGTTCACTGCTACGTTTAGTTTTATTTTTGATATTAGGTAGTTTTGTTTTTAATTTTGTAAGCACCTAAAGTAGTTCTTAGGCCCCGTCCGCACAGCGATTTTTTACCGCGCGAGTTGTATTCTCGCGTTTTATATTCCGTGAACTGTATGCGGAAAACTGCGGAAAAAAAATCGTCAGTGCGGTTACTCCTTAAGGCACTGAACCCATCGCCGACGATAAGCGAGAAGCGATTAAAGCTAGGACTAGAAACGAGTTGGCGAGGAGCGAGTGTGTAGTTTGATGCTCGGCTTTAAAGCGAGTGTTCGAGTGAGACGGGCGATTACTCGCACCACTCGCTCAGGCGCACTCAAATCCACGTTGTACGTACAGTAGAATGATCGCTCTGCCAGCCAGGCGGGCATCGCTTAGCGAGTATCCCTGCTATCAACGTGAAGGGAGTCCTCGCCGCCGGCAGTGTGAACAGCCAGCGATGAACTATAAATATATCTCTGTTTTACCCACACGGGATCGTTATCTTTTGTTCGTTTCTTGAGCGAGACAATAGTCGATAGCTGATTGCTTCCTCGCTCTTGGTGGGAACAGTGCCATAGTATTGATCGTGTTACAGAATTGCGAGAAAAAAATCGCGCGGTGAATAACCGCTGTGCGGACGGGCCCTTAATGTCATGTAGTCACACCTTCATCTACGGACACACATAGCTTATTTAGGATTTTGATATCAGATTTTGTGTACATGATATTTGTATACAAAGTAGTGTATGAAACTAAATTACAGTAAGAATATTCGTTTCGATAGTACGTTTTTCATTTCCCAACATATATTGTGTTAAAATGAAATAAAAGGTTTCAGCCTTCATTATAAAGATTTGTGTTAATTGTATTTGAAAAGCGATAAAAATATGAAAAGTCACATACTTAGAGCGAATTTACCAACGAAGAGTAACTTCTTACTCGAGAGTATCTTCTACATTTTCATAGAATGACCTAATTTTGAACTGTCATTGTCATACAAATTATCCCCGGGATAGTTATTTTCGCATAACTTGGTAAAATCCAACCTTAGTTGAATAAAAATAAAGAAGTCTACTCGTACTATTTCGATGCGAGAGGTTCATGTTATGATAAAATTATGAAGACTGAAAGTTAGCAAATCAAAATATCAACATTAATAGATATGACGAATTTAGTCAACATAGAAACATTTTATAAATAGTAGCCAGAGAAAGCGAAAGAAAATATTTGATTTAAACTAATCATGTGGTTGTTCTGGTTACTATGCACCAAAATATAGATCGTAAATAAAATTCTACGCAAACGCAAAAAAATAATTTTATGGACAGAGTATGTACATAAATCAATATCTTAACTTCACTAAAAGGTCTATTTATTAAATACCATAATAGGCTTGGACAAATCCGACGTTGTACGAAAACAGGGATATAGCTTAATTTTACTTTGTTTATCTAACTGATGACATGACACATACATACGTAAAGTCCTTATATATTACGAAAATATTGTTTGTTATACTCTGGCCGCTGAGAGAATGGCCAGAATATATTATATCAAAACAACTGCATATTATAGCTCTGCTGAATCAAACCCATATATTTACCATTTCATACATTAACTCAAAAAATACAAATAATTGTGATAATTAATAATTTATGTATCCATCCACAGCAAGCTGATATGTACTTAAACGTCTATTAACATTAGAGATGCAACGATGTTCGGCAACTATTCGGTATTTGGTCACTTTTTTCAGTATTCGGCCGAATACTACCAACTATTCGGCCGAATACTACCAACTATTCGGCCGAATACCTAATATCTAAAAAAGACAATAAAAACGCAATTTATTTTATTAATTAGTTTTTATATTGATATGTTTTAAATGAACAGGTATGTTGAAAAAAAAACGTTTTTTTAGCATTTGTTGATAACAGACAATAATACCTGCTTATAAGAATAATCTCTCACTATAAACACTACTGCAAGGTCATGAAAGACAAAAACCAACATATTGTTTGTCACGACTTGCCGGCTAATGAGCCAAATATTCCCTCCCCGTCACCCCCGCATGCACAAACCGAGTCTTTATCGTAATCTATTCGCGTGAAATGCACTGGATCTCCTGCCGAATATTCGGTATTCGGCCAAATCACTATTCGTTGCATCTCTAATTAAAATAACTACCCGCATTTAATATTTTGCAAATGTTTTCGCCCAAATAACTTATGTTGTATAACTATTACTATTGTATATGGCCTCTTGTAAAACGATTATAATGCGTGAAACTATTGTGTTAACAAAGCATATTGTGGTTCAATCGTCTATTTGAGTTACTTAGATGTGCCCCTAACACCCAATATGGAATAAGTCGTGTGTGTAACAGAACAGGATGCGCGGTATCACTCGAAAAGGTGGCCATTTACATACACAATTATCATCAAAATTGCCTGGCAATATGTATTGTACTGACACCTCAACATGTTGGTCGCCTTGACGAATAGATAAAACATGAATAGGTATGTACGAGGCAGCACTTTGTTGTTTCGCCATCATTGTTTCGCCATAGCACGCACGGCATTTGAGTATTAATTTAGGACGTGTACGAGAAAGAAAGATGATTTAGGTACCTACTTGGAAGTGCAATTGGTAACTGAGGGCCGCGAAATAAATCTTGAGTTTAAGTTTTTAACCTGTGTACATATATATTATTTCAATGATTTTCGGTAGGCGATCTCGTATCTTAATGATAAAATCTGAGCACTGCAAGAGGAATGAATAAACAATTTAAAAAATAATTGTTGTTTTATTGCGTACTTTGTCCATACATATTATTGTATGATAGATGACCTAAATCTAAACTTAATGATTACTACTTAATGATCATAATGACACATATATATTTTGTCAAGAAATGCTAGACAAAACAAAAATGGCAACATATGTGACATTATGACACCACTGCATGTTTTGTTTGACAAACCAAATGTCAATAAAGAAAAAACGTCTTCAAATGTTGCCATCATTTAATGTCTAGCATTTCTTGACAAAGTATACCTAACTAAAGCCCACTAGCTATAAAGCGGATCAGCACAATTCTCTGATTAACTTTGATAACTCCATACAAATTCGTATTCGTCAAAGTTTTTCGGAGAATAGTTCTAATCCACATTAGCTATTCCAAAGCTCTAGCTATTTATATTTCCAAAGTGCCTTAATCCCTCATCCGTTTGTAGTTTACCTGGATACCATGTATTCTATAAAAAACTGGGTACCTACCACTTGTTTCTGCAACAAACTACCCAACCCTCTCCACGTAATATTTATTAGAATAAGTACCGTTTTTAACCGACTTCCCAAAGGAGGAGGTTTACAATTCGTCCGGATGTTTTTATTTTTATTTTTTTATGATTGTGCCCCGATAGCGCCTAGACGGATGGACCGATTTGGAAATTATTATTTTTTGTTTGAAAGGGTTTACCTTCCCATTGGTCCCATTGACACCAGGTCAGGATCTGATATGATGGGATCCTGGAGAAATCGAGGGAACTCTTCAAATACAGACCTATAGTGATTTTTGTGTTTATAGTAATAACTCGTGCATTACTCACGGTAAGCATAATATTGTGATGCGGAACTGCTGATGAAGACCACATATGGCCACCAGAACTGCTCAATACTAGGTACAAATACAATGCGTGGCTGACGGGCAGGCAACGCATAGCCTAAACCGGTGGACCTAGAGCCATGAAACTTTGTACACAGGTTCCTTAGTAGCGTGGGGTAGCACTGATATGGGATTTGACTAAATTAATTCCCAAAGGGGGGGGGGGGATAAGGGGTTACAGTTTGTATTAAACTCAATCTAATCAAATAGGGTTTGTGGAAGTCGGTTTTTTCTAAAGCTTACTTTTTGTTTCAATTATTATATTCCTTTTCCCTCTGTATTCTTGTTATTGTAAAGCTCTTATAACCTTACTTGCTTTTACATCTATTGAGAGAACCATGCACTGCAGCTCTGTGCCTCCTCAGAGTGCCAGTGGCACAGAAGAGATAATAGTACGGCGACATATTCATATTGCACTGTAACTTAACATCGTCACGAAACGAAACTTTTTATACGACTTCATAAAAGGAGGGAGCTATTTGGCTGCTTGCTGCAGTCCGTGCCGTGGTGGGTGTGGGTTTTACGATCCGTGCCGTGAACTGCCGTGGTATGGAGATGGAGCGTAACTCAGAGTTCTGTGCATTTCTCTGATAGGCCCGTCCTGGGGATACTCCGCTTCTTTCTGATCGTTCGGTATGTACGCAAAGCCGTCAAAATGGCTAAAGAAGCGTCCGATTTCTTCCTCCAAATGACTCAGACGGTGTGGCTGTTTGATCATACGGAGGTTTTCTGCAACAGGAAATACGAAGTAAAGGTGATGATTGTGAAGGCCACGTCTCATGTCGTGACCTCTAGCGAGTTCTAGCCAAGCCAGGCGATGATTTGCTACTAAAGGTGTCGTGTCGTGGAGATCCACGAATACTCTACGATTTAGTGAGTGAACATTCACTCTTTAGTCTTTACGATTTTGTTATGCTTGAATGTGGCAACATTTAAATGTATGAATTATTGGCTGTGGTTGTCTTGATTGCAGTGTGGAGGGGGCGTGGCCATATTGGGAAGTTGGCGGGCTTTCTCGATGCAAGTGCGGGCGGTAAAAAGATAAGTTGGGCTGTTGCCGCGTGTGTGAGATGAGCAGACGTGGTCATGTGATGATCATGATGTAGCACCAGGTGGTATCAACCTTGGCAAGTCCCAGTTAAGCTGGTTCAGAGTACCTAATTATGAAGTAATGGGTGAAGGTCATGAGACCGTGCAATCTGGCTGATCGTCGTTACTTGTAGTAGAACTGTAGTGGACAGTTTTGTGTTTGTGCCTTTAACAGTATTGAGTAAACAGGGCCTGACGACGGAGCAGACCAAGAGTATCTCTGTGCCCAAGGGAGAACGGACGCGCTCTCCCGTGTTGAATATGTGTCACTTGTGTGTGAGGAAGAGATTGGCTCTTTTCTATGAGGGACTGGTGGAGATTGGCTCCACATGTCCATATAGGGGTACAGAGATAATGCTGTGGTGGTTAGCGGCGGGGCGTAAGGGGTTGGTTGGAACCCCGTAGGGAGCATGTGGCTCCCTTGTTGGCTTGACTAAAAGTCAAGTTGATGTTTGAAGGTCTGCTCTTCGGCCCCGTAGCGGGAGGAAAGATCTCAAGAGGGGATCCAACTATCCAGGCCGTTCCTGGCCTCCTGCGCAGAGAGTAAGACGGTTCTGTCAAGGACCATTCCATCTGGGATGATGGCTCTCAACTGTCCACCAATCGTTGTTTGATACGTATTGGTGGCGCTCAATGTGTTGTGATACTCTTTATAGAGTATCTTAGTTATAGCATGAATTTCCCCACCTAAGTTGTAGTAGCTGGATTGCACTTTCTCTCATGTCTGATCCCTTACTCTCTCGTCATGCTTCTTATTATGTGATAAATATTGTGTATCTTATGTCGCTACATTGTTCAATCGATTATCGTGGCGACAAAAGGATCGTAAAAAAACATATAAGTAATCAAATAATATCCGAGAAACTTGCACGCTTGAGTTATACGGAAGTTCTAACGGTGTGATGGAAAACATATTGAGGAAACCATCATTTCTTCATGCTGCGGCGATGGGCTAGTCCCGTCACGCAAAATGGAGGATTGAAATGAAACACTGGCTCAAGGTGGGCACAGTTGTGCCTCGGCCAACCCGCATGGGAAAAGGCGTGACGCTATCTGTCAACTCATATGATTACCTACCTTGTGCAACATATCTTGTAGAGTAGTCGACGGCCATAACGCTGTAGAATGGCTGCGCATGTTTGTACTTGAGGCTCGCTAGATTCATTCGGATCTGCCAGTCTGCAGGCTGGCGGCATGTCTCGTCCCAGTCAACAATGATGCATACATACGCCATTTGTACGTGGAAGCACACCATGCCCACGGCAAACCTCACATGACTGGGGTGAGGCTTCGGCTCTATCTGTGTAGATGGACCAGTTAACTTAATTAAATAAGTAAAAGCTCTCTCTATATCTGTAAAGGTACTAATTGGCTTTTTTCCATGGATACTTGGTGAGCATCTGATGACGCAATGTAGGTAATAGTAATAGGTATTCCGCATATGGGATTAAGTATTAGATAAGTTCGGTTCGATGAAAGAGGATTTAAAAATCTAATTCACGTATTATTCGGTAACATTTCGTCAGTCACTATTTTTTGGCTTTGTATTGGTTAACCTAAGCTATATCGATAAGAAAAATGGACACTTAAAATCCACGCCATCGCCAGTTGTCTCAAAAACTGGCCGACTGTTCGACAAGACTATTGACTATATACAACCTATTTATGACCTAATATATATATATATATATTTATTTATAAAACTGTTGCAGTTTTGGTCGCTGAGTAAGCTCTCCGACTAATAACGGTATGAAATGAAAAACTTACCAGCCGTTTTACCGAGCATACTAGACCACGTTGACGAGATATTTTCATGTAGGCCAGATCATTTAAGAATTTAAGAAAAAATGTATCCATCTGCAAAAAAACAATGTGTAGGTATAAAACGAAAAAATATCCTTAACTAGGTATAACTAATGCGTTTAATTAGTAAGCAGTTACATGCACAACATACGTATTTTATATTTATAGGCGATATCATGCCGGATTTGACGGCGGCGCACATTTCTTCTTCCAAATAGTCAATGTTTCTTTGGTTAGGATGTTCTAATCCAAGAAACTTATAAAGTTCCCCAATGTTATTCGTAAACCTACAACAAGGAAGTACAACAAAATTAATAATAAATTAATAAACATTTTTTTTCCTTCAATAAATACTTTTATTATTATTAGTATATACAACAAAATTATTTTACAGTTTTTATCATATCACTACGAAACTTGGTATTTACCATAGAGTAACTTATATATAGGGTAGTATTTACTTATATATTATGTACTTACCTAGTTCAGATCAGATGACATGGATCTCCAAATGTTGGAAACCCATAGAGTTTGGGCTCTCGTCAAAGGACCTCACGATTTTAACGGAGTTTTTTTTTAACTAGTATAATTTATTATATTCTGGCCGCTGCTGAGAGAATGCAATCCTGACACATGTATATGTCCCTGTCTGTCCCGCGCTACTTTTCACTCTATCTCACTTGTGGGAGGGTCAGGTCAGGTCAGGATCGCATTTTCTCAGCGGCCAGAGTATACCATTAAAAACACTAAATATTAATGAATAAACATGACGGTAGGTGGAAACTATTTACTCACGTATTTCTGATGGCGCCCATACACTCCGAGAAGGTAATGGCTACGTACTCCAACAATAATGGGCAATAATGTTTCGATGAGTCTTGCGGTCTCCCGCGTGAGAAAGGACACTGTCGTTTCATTTCCAGCATTCCATTGCTGAGGTTCACGGTATAAGCTGGCGTGTATGAATTGGCCTCGTAGTCGTCTCTCCACTCAAGGAACATGTGGTGAGCGAATGCGATAAGGACGCATCGCACGCCGCATCTTCGGGCCACAGCTGAGAAAATGGCCGCAACCGCGACGGCATGACCCGTTCTAGTAGTTAGCACCTGTAACAGAAATTATATTTATTATTGAGTAATGAATGTGTATTGTATTATAGGTTCAGCAACACTAAGAACAACAAGCAGGGGGTGTCATTCCGCCGAATAGGTGGCCGGCCGGCGGGAATTTGTAGCGCGCTAGCCGCGTGAAAACAATGACGCCGAAAACAACTGAGTGCGAGTCACAACCTTGCGTGATCGGCATAGTGTCAGCGGTGTCTAATGGAATATGAACGCTCGTGTCATACGATAAGTTTCGATTTCGCATGCGAGAAAATGAAGGACTTTCAGTAGGCAATTTTTTGTGCCTAAACTTGACTTATGTTCGGGAGTGAACCTTCTGAAGTTAGTTTTGTAAATATGTATATGATCGAAGATATTTATAGATAATTTAACATAGATTTACATACTTTCAAGAGATCCAGAGTCTCAAGATTGGCTCCTGGTAGAAGGACCATGGGTTTCATTTCATACAGAACATACTTGATAGCAAGTAGTACTGCTCGGTTTCCGGTAGAGTCCCACTTATTATTATTAAGAAAACCTCTTGCCCAAGACTGCCTTTCAAGTTGAGACACTGTTCTCAATGGATGATTTCTGTCCAAGCAGTTTTCCACTTGGCCAACTACACCTTTGATCTAGAATAAAAATATATTTTATTATTATATTTAGTAAAAAGTAAATGAAAAGTAAATTCTGCTAAAGCTCAATAGCTGGATCCACATCAAACAATCCATCTTGGATTGGGCCTTTCCAGCGATTGGCAATTCAGGATTGTGGATGTCTGTCAAGCTATAATCCTCACATTATAGATGTTGGTCAAGCAATAATCCTCACATTGTGGATGTCTGTCAAGCTATAATCCTCACATTGTGGATGTCTGTCAAGCTATAATCCTCACATTTGAAAGTTTCATGAAAATGAATTCTGACAATGCCAATAATTAGTGCTAATTAGTGGACAGACATCCTGGATCGCAGATCGCTGGATCGCACAATCCAAGATGGATTGTTTGGTGTGGATTCAGCTATTGATACATACCATATCTTCAAGATCATCTTCTAAGTGAATAGTTGTTGTATCCACCCACTGCACAAAAAAATGCAGTAC
This sequence comes from Argyresthia albistria, assembly GCA_963457715.1. NCBI lineage: Eukaryota > Metazoa > Arthropoda > Insecta > Lepidoptera > Argyresthiidae > Argyresthia > Argyresthia albistria. The sequence continues at coordinate 6,835,620 of OY735257.1, read as the reverse complement.
CTTTTCTGGGGTTTGCTCTTTTTGTTTATCCATTTGTGACCACTTCACCATTAGGAATTCATGAAAAAGATATTGTAATACCATGTTTGCATGAAATGCTTCTGTTAATGTAAATGGCCTGAAAAAAGGTATGTAGTAAACAAAAGCTGTTAGGGCATGAGTTTCTCACCATTATAAAATATTATTATGTAATTATTTCACATACTTTTTGCTGCTTTTCATATTGTCAATGAATCTGTATGCTGACTTTATTAGATTACACAGTATCCAAATAGTGACATAGTAATTGATATTTCTTGCCACTGCTAGTTCTGTAAATCTAGTGAGATCCTCCAACATGTGATCACTATTCAAGGCAACAAACCGGCTGAAATTTTTAAAAGAAATAAGACTTCATAGCTCATTATTCGCAAAGCATTATAAAAATTAATAAAAGAAGTAACATAGAATACCAACCCATAGTACTTTGGTGAAAGTTGGATTACTTCTGAAATTATGGATTTTTTTAATATGAAATATGTTTTTGCTTCGTTGTACCAACTGCCCTCACAAGAGGACTTTATAACTTCAAATACTTCTCCTGGAAGCCTGAAATTAAATTAGTTGTTTAAACTTGTGATAAGAAAAAACAAACTATTCATGCAGTCTTATTTCCAAGCAACAGTCAATTTAAATTGCGTTTTTAATGTAAGTGGTGTTGTTCAGTTGAGGTGTTGCTTACGCTAAAGTTGAAAATCAGTTCCTTCCAGTGTATTGCTTTTGGCATACTTACAGATTATGCATTCTGCTTTTCCAGATAGAGTTGTTGTTGATCATTACACTATAGAAGCGTTTGCATGATAATCCGAAGTGTAAAACATCCGAGGTGCTCAGCGTATGACTTTTCAAAATGAATGCTAGAACCTCATCCGGCAGAGTATATACTCCGCTAGTTTCATCCCCGGGTTGGAAAGTCAAGTTGGGCCCGGCATCAACTTCAGTCTCACTGATGATGTCCTTTTCAGACATTGCGATTGCTTGAAGCAATTTGAAGCTACGGATTTCAGGATCACGTCAGGCAAGCTGGGATTTCAAGTGAGTGAGGATATTATTCACGTTGATCAGACAGGGTTATTGTTGGTGAAAGTACAGACAGGAGGAATGAAGGTACCTGTATTAAATTTATGGAAACGCAGACAACATCACAATCAAAACAAATAGATTTTTTTTAGACCAAGGAATATTATACTCACAAGGAGTAGACCAGACTGAGTAGACCACAGAACAATTTTTACTCACAGAACAATTTTTACTCTAGGGAGAAGAAGAACAACTCAATAGAAAAAAAAGTGCAACAGTTAATGTAGCGGACGCCCTCTATTGATAGCCCCTGGCGGCGAATTTCTGCCTTTAGAGCGGGAAATTTAAATTTACCTAGCGCGCGAAATTCAAACCAGCCTCTGATCCTCCGAAGGATTGTGAGTCACACAGTAGGACAAAGCTATGCGATAATCTCTAGAAAAGGACGATACCTGCTGACGCATAGCTCTGTCCCTCCTTTCCGACAGATGTCAAATGTGACCTGTTACAATGGCCCTACTTTTAGCTAAGAGCGTTGGATTCCATACAAAATGTATTGAAGCCAGCGTTCCGTTTGCGTGACAGGAATATATATACTAGTCGATCAATCTCGATAATTATGCTATTATTGCTAAAAACCAAGATAGATAGATAAGTTAGTAACGTAGCATACGTCTGATGAACGAGATTTATGAAAAATAAAACATGTATGTAAATACATAATTTAATAATATCTTAATTTCACCAAAGAGACTCATTTATGTTTTATATATTATTTTTTTCTTCAGTGCCTGTATGCTAGCTTGTGTTGCAAACTCACGATTACGAAGTGTACAGAATCGTTTTACACAAATGTGGAATATTCCATTTATAATGTAATTTTGTACGTCTTTACGATGCCTAGTGCAACTTAGAAAGTTGAAATTACATGTCGCATTAACAATTCGAGTAGCCTACTTTTTAAACCCTTTACATGATGATGATGATGATGAGGTGGGACGCCCGCTGAACACAGGCGGGTGATCGGTCCTCTATTGTGACTATTTCACCCAAACCCTTTACATGAGCTTCTGCCTTCAAAAAGCTGTTAATTGTTGACTCATTTATGTTTTAAAATATCAATTTTTTTCTTCAGTGCCTGTATGCTAGCTTGTGTTGCAAATTCACGATTGCGAAGTGTACAGAATCGTTTTACACAAATGTGGAATAATCCATTAATAATGTAATTTTGAACATATGTACGATGGAATGTCTATGGTGTCATGGGTACAGCCAGCTTCAGCAGGTTCAACCTGAAATAAAACATATCAAATATTGTAATTGTTGTACCATACGTCTGTTTTACATCTCGCTCCATGTGTTTTTCTCTAAGTGCAAATAAAGTAGTATATGCAATCACCTTTCTCTTCTTTGCCGAAGCAAGGTTTATGTGGTCATAGCTACAGCCAGCTTCAAGTTCAACCTGAAATTGAAACAAAATATTTTTGAATACATAAAACATAATTTTACCTATGAGTTTTTAAAGTGACAGTTGTAGATTCATTTTAAAAACTAATATTTTATTTTTGTTGCCAACAGAGTAGCAGCTGTTTCCAAAATTTTAAAAACTTGTTGACCAAGAGATGGTGGACTGTGCTATGATGATGACATAGTTCTATCTAGATGCATGATCTAGTGTTGATTTAGGAATTTTTACATACCTTTCTCTTGTTTGTAGAAACGGTGTTTGTTATGTCCATGAAACATCTTGACGATTGATTTGTAGGTTCCTGAAATATGTATATTTTTTATTGTGTTTAATTAAATATGATACTGATAGTATAGTGCTCTGTCTAAGCTAATAGTAGATCTACATCTATCGAGATAGCTCAGTATATTCATAACTGATGTGCTTGTAAAAGAACTCCATGGTCTAATGGTTTCACGCTCGCTGCTCATCTAGGAGATGTGGGTTCGATTTCTGACCATGTACCAATGAGGTCTGTAATTTATCTTAAGTACATTTTTCGGACATTCAAACAGTGATAGATAACAACAGTGAAGGACCTTACAAATGAAGTTCGTTGCCTGGTACAGGAAATTAGCTCTCTAAAAACCAGACTAGAAGAGGCTACGAAGTCCTTAACACGCTGTCACGAACGACTCGACGAGTATAGCGCTATCATGACTAAAAATGACTCTCGCCTAGCTGCTCTGGAAGCTCGTGATTCAGAGGTGATTCTCCTGAAAGCTGAAATATCCGACTTGAAGACAGAAGTATCCACTCAAGCCCAACGACAACTAAGGAACGAGATCGAGGTGTGTGGAATCCACGAAAATCCCAATGAAAACCTGCATCATACCATGTTGGTAGCGGCCCGTCTACTGGGAGTGGAGCTGGAGAGCAGAGATATTGACTGGGTGACACGGGTAGGACCTAAACGCAAAGCAGACGCTAAATCAAACAAATCTACCCCGAGTCTAGCCCCGACTGGCGATAACGACACAACGAAGGAGAACGCTGATAAATCTTCAGCGCCCCGCCCGGTTGTATTACGCCTGCTTCGCAAGTCACTGTGCGATACATTCTTCTCGGCTGCAAAATCCAGACGACTTACAAGCGCCGACCTTGAGGTAGTGGGACCGCCAGTGAAACTGTTCTTTAATGAGCGCCTGACCAAAGAAAACAGACAGTTATTTCGGAAGGCCAGAGACGCTACCAAATCACACAACTTCTTCTACTGTTGGTGTACCCAAGGATCTATTTACATCCGCAAGCAAGATGGAAAACCAGCGATCCGAATACTCTCCCAGCACCACCTCGACACCATCACGGGGCCGTCAGGTACCAACAATGTCGCAGACGCTCGTACTTTACCAGAAACCACCCCATCTAATATTTAATATCAATGATCATCATTTATTACTTTTTATAAATCTTACATACTATTTATTTTTAGGTAAATATGTCAAACATGCACAGCGCAAACTAGTAAATCACGACAGCTTAAATAATCAACAATTGACACATGCATACACACACGCACACTGTTGTTTTCTCATGTATACTGCAACTAATGGGGCTCTCATACTACTTATAATAAAACTAAACTCATCACTCCGCTTCTCAAATGTTTCCTTACTTGATAATGGATAAAGTCGACTTAGCGGATGATTTGGATAACTCTCTTGTAATCAAGTGCCATTCAATCAATCTGCCTGAAGAGTGTGAGAGCCAAATTCACGCTAATTCAAGACTAAAATTACTGACTTATAATATTCGCAGCATCAATTTACACTTTGATGAATTTCAAGTTTTACTTAAGAGACTTCGTATAAACTTCGATGTCATTATACTCACTGAGTGTTGGCTTGGTGAGCATACTCTGATTCCTGGACTGGATGGATACACAGCATACAGATCTTCGGTATATTTCAACAAGGCCGGTGGTGTTGTCGTTTATGTAAGAAATGCCATAAGCGCGTGCATGTTCGAGCCTAAGTTTAATGGCGCTAACTGCATTATTCTGGAACTACCCGGTAATACAAATATTATAGCAATCTACCGTTCGCCATCAGAGACTCCACTTGAATTTCTTGACTCGCTTCAAGACCTTTTAGGTAGCCTCAGTAAGGATAAAAAGACAGTGATTTTGGCGGGGGACGTCAATATAGACCTACTTTCTGACGATGACAGATATAAGCGCTCTGATTACCTCTGTTTAACGGCTGAAAATGGATTAATACCGGCTATAACACTCCCGACACGCCATGACTCCTGCTTGGACCATATATTTTTATCGTCACACCTTACAGCTCAGGGAATTGTCTGCAAAACCGACATTACTGACCACGACTTGGCTATTGCGAGCATTGAAGTTGTTGTCAAATGTGACCCTCTAACACGTTCACGCATAAAGATAGACCACAATGCAATCGATAGGGAAATGAGGAATATTGACTGGTCTCCGGTGCTGAAAGAAGTTTCGGTTGAGAGAGCCACGGAGTCTTTCAGTACGATAGTTTCAGGGGTGGTCGATAACAACTCTAAAACAGTCAAGCTGGCCAGGTCGAAGTATAATCTTAAGCCATGGATTACCCCAGGTCTAATCAGATGCATGAAAAATCGCGATGCTTTACACTGTAAGTTACGTAAAAATCCCAAAAACGACGTATTAAAACTAACCTACTCACGTTACAGAAACTTCTGCAATAATCTTTTATACCAGCTAAAACATGATCATGAGAGAAAAACACTACAAGACAACAAAAACGATCCAAAAAAACTGTGGAGTTCTATTAAGGATATTTGCTATTCAAAAAAACAAATCTCGGCAGCTAGTGAGCTCTTAAACATATCTGGCGATCCTGTTTCTTCCTTGAACAAATGTAATGAGTATTTCACTAGCGTAGGTAAGAACTTAGCAATAAATATTTTAGAAGATATGAACGAAACAGAGGACAGCCTTGCATCTAAAACATCAATTGATCAATCACTGGGAGACACCATATTTCTACAACCAACCGACAGTGAGGAAATTGGATGTTTGATTCAACAGCTATCATCTAGTAATGCGTCGGGGATCGATGGTATCAGCAATTGTATCCTTAAGAGACTAAAAGACTACGTGGTTACACCCCTAGCACATATCATCAATCTAAGCATGTCAACAGGCCAATTTCCGGAGGTCTGGAAAACCGCTCTAGTGTGCCCGATCCATAAAGCAGGACCAAAAGATGAGCCCTCCAACTACCGGCCGATCTCCCTGCTACCAACCTTCTCCAAACTATTGGAAAAGGTAGTAAACCAACGTATAGTAGGCTTTCTGGAACAAAAGAATTTACTTCATCACCGTCAATTCGGGTTTAGAAAAGGTATTTCCACAGAGGACGCAGTGAGCTCCCTAGTGCGGCGTATATGCTCGCTGCTGGATGATGGTAAACCCTGTATAGGCGTCTTTCTCGATCTTGCAAAAGCGTTTGATACGGTATCAACACCAATTCTGCTGGAGAAGCTACACAAAATGGGAATCCGTGGTACTGTACTTGCATGGTTTCAAAGCTATCTATCCCATAGACAACAATGTATAAAGGTAGGGATGCATCGCAGTTCACCTAGGACCGTGAGTTTCGGCGTCCCACAGGGGAGTATTCTGGGTCCCACTTTGTTCTTGATGTATATTAATGATATATCCAGCATTCATTTACCCAAAGCTGATCTCTTTTCCTACGCTGATGACACAGCTATAATTTTTCACGATACGTCCTGGAGGAAGGCTTTTGACAGTGCTGAAAACGGAATGTCTAATGTAGCAAGTTGGCTGAGGAAAAATCTACTTACACTTAATACAGCAAAAACTAAATACGTGTGTTTCTATAAGACAGAAGCCTCCGCACCAAAATCGCTGCCTAACATAAAAATCCACATATGCGGAAATGCGCATAATCAATGTCAATGTCACGACATATCTAATACTGAATCCATGAAATATCTCGGCATAACCCTAGATAAGAACTTGAACTTTCGTGAGCATATACAGAGGTTGTCAGGTAGGGTTCGCAAAATAATTTATATCATGAAAGAACTAAGAAACTGCGCAGACTACGAGTTATTAACAAATGTGTATACCGCGATTTGTGAATCAATCCTTACCTATTGTATCTCGGTGTGGGGCGGGGCTAACAAGACCGTTCTTCTTAATGTGGAGAGAGCACAGCGTTCACTACTAAAGGTCATGTTTAGGAAACCAAGGATGTACCCTACCGATCTTATTCACAGTGAAACTAAACTACTCAGCGTCCGTCGGCTTTATATACTGAAATCTGTCATTCTGATGCACAAAACCATAACTAAATCACCACTTTATAACAAACTTTTAACGAAACGCGTGTACCAGATCCCCTTCCATGCTGTCAAAACCACATTTGCCCAAAGATTCCTCGATTCTAGCCATCCACATATATACAACAGGGCTAACAGTGTGTGTGACTTTAGAAACTGCAGCACCTTCGAAGTTAGACGAAAATGCCAGAAATGGCTTTTGTCCCTCTCATACAATGATGCTGAGTCAGTGCTGAGTATTTTAAAATAATTTTACTATACTCACCTGAGTAATTTAATATTATTTCAGACCTATGTGTCAGTTGTACCGACTTATGTTATATACAATACCTTTTTACAGTCACCTCTCTACTAATAATGCGCTGTGTATATTTTAAAAGTGTATAATATTTTAAATGTGTATATTTTGAATTTTTTAAATGTTTCTAAGTACCTATCTTAACTTTAATTTATTTATTTTTTTTGGTTGTAAATTACGCACAACATTTCCCACTCTGCTAAGCATACCATGGCACCCACGATACAGGCTCAGCCTAGTGTGGGGCCGCAGTCTAACTCCTGTATAAATTGTATTTGTACAAACGATAACTTATAATAAACCTAGCTTTAAGTCTTGCCTTCTAAATAAATATATTCTTATTCTTATTCTTATTCTTATAACATCGTGAGAAAACCTTCACTCTGTATAGCTGCGGCGATGGGCTAGCCCCATGTCACACAAAAATAGAGCATTGAATAAAATGGAGAATTGAAAATGAGTAAACGTGGGCACAATTTTGCCTCTGCCACCCAGTATGGGAAAAGGCGTGACGCATTATTATTATAAGAAGCTTGTGCCTTCTTTTGCTTATACTAACTTCTTTCTTTTCATTCCCTAACTGTAACAAAAAAAAATACATGCCTCATTACATTCTGCTTGTGGAGCAGCATGTCTGTGTAGCTTCTTTTCATCAAAGTTGATGAAAGAATTTTTATGAAAATGTTTACTGCAAAGCATCAAATGATCCATATGAAGCTTTCTTTGGAATTCGGATGAAGACCATGCTTTATCTGGAAAGCACCACTTTGCCCACAATTCACAACTGAAAAATAATAAATGGTTTGTTTAGTTTACAATACACTTTTACAATCTAAGGAATCAATAGCTGCAGCGATGGGCTAGCCCCTGTCGCAAAACCGAGTATTGAATAACTGGCTAAAAGTGGGAACAACTGACACCCGTGGCGCCCTGCCCCAATGTAGGTCAGGCCATCTTAGTAGCTGACAATCTATTGTAGCTAAACTACGTACTTACCGCAGAACATTCCTTACTCCTGGCCTTGGATAACGATATAGTTTAATACTGTCTCTAGCTGGCGATAAACCACACTTCCAACATTTACGCTCATTTTCCTTCATTGTTTCCAAGAATGGCACTATGCGAGTCCTGTCTCAATAACACTGGGAGTCCAAAGTCTGGAGCACAATATTCAACTGAATGTAATAAAAAGGGCTTTTGTGTGAGTCCTGTCTCAAAACACTGGGGAGATGGCACTATGTGAGTCCTGTCTCAATAACACTGGAGTCCAAAGTCTGGAGCACAAAATTCAACTGAATGTTATAAAATGGGCTTTTGTGCGAGTCCTGTCTCAAAACACTGGGATAGCAAATTGCACTTGTCTGTACGGAGGATAATAATCAACTCAACGTACAAAGCAGCATGAAAACTACGTGAAAGAAAGTTTAAGTTAAGTTTTTAATCAAAACTAAACAGACATTTGAGACAACTCCGTCATTTCGTAAAAATTGTTCTGTGGTCATTTCCGTTCCGCCATTTTTCTGTTGGCGGTTTTGGTGTGGACACAGTAAAAAATTAATTAATGTATATTTTGTTTAGTGGTATCACCGCTCGGGACCCCCGTTAGGTGTTGCACTCTCTCCATACAACAGTTGGACGGGGCTGGAGTAGACTAACCTAACCAAAGACTAACTATCAACTATCAATCAACCAACGACAGCTGACTGACCCCTGTTCCGAGTCACGCCAAAATCGATTACAGCGTCTACGAAGCCGTTCCGAATCAGTTTTGTTGGCGATACAAAACGATCGATCGATGGCGGCATCTTGTAGACGCTGTAAATTGTAATCGATTAGACATTATCCCCCTGTTCCGAGTCACGCCAAAATCGATTACAGCGTCTACAAAGCCGTTCCGAGTCAGTTTTGGCGATACAAAATGATGGCATCTTAGACGCTGTAATGTAATCGATTACGTCGATGTCACGGAACGCAACCAAGGTTAGGTTATTAATGGGTTATTATATGAACTCATGAATGACTTTTTTCTCACATTTTATCGTTACGGAAAGGCAAAGGCCTCAAAGCCGTACCTGCCTGAGTCAGTTTTTTGGCGTTTGTACATTCGTGTCGTCGTGGGGGGGCGCAATAGAAGCGGTTTTCCGGGTTTTCCTAGGTGCAACTTGTACGCTTTGCTTGTACGCAACAGTTGGCTTTTATTACCTACTATGCATTAGGGGTTAAAACTTCATGGGCGTGAACTGTCAAAACGGACCTTTTATTTTGTGAAGACTTTACACGAGTTAGCTAAAGGCAGCTAAAGGGCTCCACTCACGATGCAACCTGGCTTGCAGTCGAGCCCAAGAATCGCACAGTCTCACCTTCCAGCTCCATCATCGGGTGATGATGATGATAGTGCCGCGTTTGGCTGCTTCCTGCAGAGTAATTAGTGAGATGAGATGCGTGCGATCATGTGCATGCGACCAATAAGCTGCGATTTCTGAACTAAAATATCGATCGACTAAATAAAACCTAAATATTGGTAAAAACGTCACCTGCCTGCCCCCTTTCGCTAACTCAGTGATGATCCGTAAAAATTAAGAAGTTACTGAACGTAACCAAAGGATATACTTTACTTTATTGCACAAAAACAGAATACAGACACTTAATAATGGAAAAAAAACATGTACAAAGGCGAGCTTATCTCTAATAAGAGATCTCTTCAGGCAAACCTAGGATGGACAGGATTTATAAACGAAAGATAGACCTACATGTGCACAACGATAAATATTAAATTAATAGACTACTAAAGTACTAAGGATATCTAAATAAGTCGGATAATATTAGCCGCGAATAAGGGGGCCTAATTATTGTAAATGGGTCATCTATAAATAGTAGATTGGTTCATGAGATACAGCCTGGTGACAGACAGACGGACGGACGGACGGACAGACGGACAGACAGCGAAGTCTCAGTAACAGGGTCCCGTTTGGCACCCTTCGGGTACGGAACCCTAAAAACAATAGTAGTTTGTTACACAAGGGGTGAAAGAGAGCTATTTCGGACGAAGGTCCAATTTGGAGCCCGTGCGAGCGCAGCTCGCAAAGTGCGCTAAGGATCGAGTCTAGGTAACTGAGATATTTAGACGCCAGAGCGAGCGAAGCGAGCGAGGGCGAATATAGTATATATAGTTCGAGGGTAAAATAGCTACTTGCACCCCGAGGTAAGCATAATACTTTACATTATTCGAGCGGGGTAAATTAAACGGAAAGACTGAGTACGGAACGATGCAGTGCAGGAGTTCAGTTCAATTTTTTTATTTACCATAAAATCATACATATTGCTTAGTCAACGTCAATATAATATAACAATATAACAATCCTTAAGACAGCTAACAAAAAGAGCTAAGTGTCCCTTAGGTGTTGGGAAATCGCATCTGACTTCATGACTACGAGTGTTTAAACTTCATAAAAGTTTCAGGATTCAGTTATTTATTATCGTAAGTTACACACCGCACGTGACCCGTGTGATTAGAAAGTTTCTTATCATTACATGCATCATGAATTCATACACTAAAATAATAACTACTTATTATAACATACAACAATGGCACTAATGTCTATCTATCAGATTGGGGCATATAACATTGCGTGTTACTTACCAATTTTAACTAAAGGATGTGTTGTTTTTAGTGTTCACTCTACCAACCCTTTTCAGCCGATTTTTCGTTATTTGAGTTGAGATGAGCATATTGAATGGGAAATTCTGGAGGGTTCACCTACTTAGTAGTGTAGGTAGTTGATTAAATTAAATCGACGGACTAACAGCTTGAAATAAACTACCTATCCAGAGAGGCGATGGGTTTACTCCGAACTACCTAACAGCTACCCTGCCCTGTCAGCCGCGGCTAGCCATCAAGCTAATGTATCTACGGTAGCTTGATAAGCTGTAGTATTTATTTTTTTATAAATATGTGACTAAATTGTTAGCTAAAAAGAAATACACCTTGTATAACATGAGGGAGGGAGGGAGGGGTGGTTTAGGTAAGCAGCATGCTAGCTAACAGTTCCTTCATGAATTTCGTGCTATCTATGTTACCTGGTGAACTTACCTATCTACACTGGATATTTCAGCCTCTCTGATTTGAGATTTAGGAAAATGAAGGCCATAACTTCCAACCATATCTAATAATAGCGAAGTGATGTGCTGTGAGCGCCAGTAACCACAATGGCTTTTGTGTATAGTTGTTGTTTTTGGTTTTCCCTGCGGTTAGGGGGTATATTAATAGGTGTACTTTCAATGGTGAGTCTTACGTAAAGTTGTGTATAAACCATTTACTTGGTACATGTACAAATACTTGTACTTATTTTTTCAGATTCAAGCGATAATAATTTTGTCAGCTTGTTGTATGGCCTATGAACACATACCGGCCGTAAAAGAAGTCGTGTCGGACTGGCTACAGAGCATGCAGTTAATCCACGTCAAGTATTATTTTGAAAATTTTGTAACAGGTCTGCTAAACTTGTACTATTTATTAATTAAGTATATATATCTGGTGATCGGGCTTTGCTCGGCGGTTTGTGGTACAAACACAATAAAATAGGTACCTAGTTGCGACGCGACGGAGGACTATTTGTCTTTGTACACAAGTATTATTTTTATTAGAGGAGTTTATTAGTAGTAGGTACGCGGCGGCAGCGGGCGGGGCGCGGCAGGCACCCAAGCAAGAAAGACTACTGAATTGCTCAGACAGTTATCTAACGTGGTATTATCATTTGCAGGTCCTGAAAAGTATATCACGATTGCTATTATCCTTACATGTATTTACATTATTGTATGTATTGCATACATTTATGGAGCTTACATGGTAAGCACTGCATGCATTCAGCCAAACAGTTGATACTGATAACTTGACATCTACGATAACTCGTCTCAATTTTCAGTGTAATCCAAAGTTAATGATGGGGTTCATTGTGATGGAAATGATGCGGTTAATAACGATATCATTCGCCGTGATCACTTGGCTTCTCATACTTAAGGAGAACACGATGGACATAGGCCTTTTGATAGGCGCTAGCGTGGCGTGTGGCTTCCTACTATGTGAGTAAACGCGGCTATTGAAACATCAATACACTAAGGGCACAGAAGAATAGAACGGCCACTCCCTTCCCAGCGCTGATTCAGATATCGCACGCACCCCACCCCTGGCGCTGGAGTACGAACCAGAGGGTCTTTGTATAGGCGCTGATCGCACACATTTTCAAACGAACGTGTTTACGCACACATTTGCACGTGTACAAACGTCATTTGGCTATGTAGTAGTAATAGGTGATTATTTTACGAGCGTTCTATGGAGCGTCCGAGGTGTGATATGGGTTAGAAAATTGGATAAACCGGTGCAAATTCGTAGCCGACCGCAGACTCCGCGTCCTCTGCTCGCTCGCCCACGAGCACATGTCGACTATCTTGTGTCGTCTGCAGTTAAGTTGCGGTAGGCTACGAATGAGTGCACTTTCTGCCTGACCCTAATTAGTCGCCTAATTAGGGCCCTAATTAGATGTCGTGTAATTACGAGCATCCCTAATTAGGGCGCAGTGTAATAGATCCTTTACACCTTGCGGTGTTGCTCCAGCGTCATTCTGAATCTGAACTACGTACCGGCGGTTACTTTAGTAACGTCGTCGTGGTCGCCGCGTCGTCGTATGAAACTGGTCCAGTTGCACATGCTTCACTATTTTCTTAACTCGGTATAGACAGAGCTGTGTGTGTGTGCCCCGTTGTCACAGAAGAGATAATAGTACTCCGTACAGAACGGCCACTCCCTTCCCCGCGCTGATTCAGATACCGCACCCCACCCCTGGCGTCAAAATAATTGGTTAAAAGATCAATAGACAGGGCTGAACGTATACTAAATATCGCTGCATTTGCCGCGCCACCAGCCCTAGCAAAGTTTACGCACACATTTGCACGTATACAAACATCATTTGGTTATGTAGTAGTAATAGGTGATTATTTTTCGAGCGTTCTATGGAGTGTAATAGATCCTTTACACCTTGCGGTGTTGCTCCAGCGTCATTCTGAATCTGAACTACGTACCGGCGGTTACTTTAGTAACGTCGTCGTGGTCGCCGCGTCGTCGTATGAAACTGGTCCAGTTGCACATGCTTCACTATTTTCTTAACTCGGTATAGATAGAGCTGTGTGTGTGTGCCCCGTTGTCACAGAAGAGATAATAGTACTCCGTACAGAACGGCCACTCCCTTCCCCGCGCTGATTCAGATACCGCACCCCACCCCTGGCGTCAAAATAATTGGTTAAAAGATCAATAGACAGGGCTGAACGTATACTAAATATCGCTGCATTTGCCGCGCCACCAGCCCTAGCAAAGTTTACGCACACATTTGCACGTATACAAACATCATTTGGTTATGTAGTAGTAATAGGTGATTATTTTTCGAGCGTTCTATGGAGTGTCCGAGGTGTGCCGTTGTTAAAAGTCGGGCCCTCGTGAGGGTTAATTAATTCATAGGTGCATTAGGAAAAAAGTCTCGAATAAACATGACATGTAGTAGGTATGTTATGTTAAGTTATGTATGTATGTATACGTATGTATTTAGATACTTTGTTTCCAGTGGGCATGTTCTACCTGTGGCTGTGTGCAGCCAGCCTGCCGACGGTGATTCACGAAATGGATCACGACGAGCAAGCGGCCATCATTGCCAAGTTGCAGCAACTCGTTGAGGCCAACAACTTATCTCCATACACTCACAACAACCGTGGCAGGGGCGTGGATACTTCGCATTTCTATAACTTTCGATAAATTGATGAATTTCTGAAATGATCTAAACTCAAAATTAGAACAGTATAACCACTCAATGAACATAAGGTTGTTTATTATAAGCCTGCTATGTCCCACTGCTGGACCAAGGCCTCTCTCTCCCTTTTTCACTCTATCCGATCCTGAGCGATCTCCCACCACTCCATGAATATATAGTATCTACTAATTAATAATAAATTATAATTTTATAAGTAGACTTTAATATAGATTTTCAACATAAAATAATAAATAGTCAACACCAACAACATTATCACCAAAAACGTCAAGGTAATCTAACAACTACCGAACACTAGGTAAGAAAGGAGGAATGGAAGCAAGACGCGTCATCAAAGCTTAGACGGAGCTAACTTGCATCGCAGTAAACCTCGTCGTAGTCTCCATGTCCAGAGAGTCTGTGGTAACTTGAGAGCGCGAGTCAGAGTTCTCTGTTCCGGATGCCAAGGACACTTCATCCTTCATGCTCCCACTCGCGTCTGCTGAGTCAGCAGTGGACTTGGAGTCCACCGCGTCGCCGCCGCCGCTCAGCGAGTTCCAGATAGCTTTGGACGAGTCTTTCAGCGTGACCTTTTTCTCAGTAGAGCTGGAGCTCTTTTCTTTAGCGTCCTTCGCCTTCTTACCTAGTCCGGGGAACGAGCTCAGTTTGGGTTTGGAGGTGCGGATACCGGCTCCGCGCTGTATCGGTGCCGCGTCCGCCTCTCCTTCCTCCGTGATGGAAGTGAGCATGTCGTTCGAATCTGTCGGTACCACTTGCCCCGCTTGAATAGGAATGTCATCTGCAAAAAAGAACATTTAGTGAGACATGTATGCATTTTCGTTTCTTTCTCTTTAGCTAACGTTCGATGAAACGGATACATCTCGATGGAGTTAGATCATGTAGGAACAGTACATACAAACCATGACATTAAAATACTATCGACGAAAGGAAACTATGGTCCAGAGATTATTATTTAAGTACAAGTGGAATGAGCTAAAGCTAAAATACATAATAAAATCAAATGATAGTAAATGGGACCGATATTAATTATTATCCAAAATGACACAAAACGATAAGTTATGTGAGGCTATAGAAAACATACTTTGCAACTAGGTAGGTATGAGTAATTGGTGATATAATTATGACCGTAATATTGGCTGTGTTGGTTTTCTCATGCACGTTTCGTACCTGAAGGAACAACGTACGAAAAATAATAAACAAAAAGAAGGAAAAATTACAGTAAGTATGACGAATTGGACAAAAGCAAGACAATAGTGACATATTTCTTTCTTAAAATGCATCTATCCATTCTAAGTGAAATATGAAAACATTGACCATGAAATAGTACCTCATAGGCTCATAGCACATACACTGCAATATTATTCTAACAGTAACAGAAACAACGAGAGCGTGTGTATGTATGGGTGTTTGACTATGGATTTTCTTGTGGCCTCGACACATTTGTGCAATCACGATCACTTCAGAGTGCATTGGATGTTAACCATACCATACCATTGATGTTAGTTTTGTTTTGAAGTGTTGCACTGTGTCTTGTAATTTTCACATGATGAACTCTCAGATATGCTATCATCACTCGGTGTTTTATTCAGAGCGTCCTTCCAATAATTTCCATTTAAGAATTTAATAGTACCCCTTGCAAATACCCCAGCGTCATGAATTATAAAGTTGTCAGGGAAACACTTATCAACTCTACTACCACCGAGGTTGTTAATATCGCTAGCCTCGCTATCGTCAGTGTGTGCCCAGTCGCATTCATTTGGCAGCGGGTAATCTGTTAGCGAATTAAATGATTAAGCTATATCCATAGAAGACGCTTTCCTGTTAAGTGCGATGTTGAGGTACGCTAGTTTCGTTACATTACGGACGTTACAAATGCGCACCGGTGTACAGAGACATAGACATAGCTCTGATCTAGATTCCGATTTCTCCAGACGGGATCGATATACCTATTTATAATGTGAAGCAAAGATACTCGTGTATTTGGATGAAATAGTGGTACACATAGTGATCCTCGTGTACATATTTACATATTCTACATGGCTATGTATTTTTGTACAATAATCAGAGAGTGAGGTCGACAATTTGATGTTAACTAACGAAAACCAATTGAGTCATTCCCTAAAGAGTCCTCTCACTTCTAGCATAAGTTCGTCGGCAAATTAATCTATCTTAAGACTATTTCGATCCCAGACTTACTGTTCTTAAAAAGATTCCATAATAATTGATCATAAATATGGATTAGATTAGCACTCGACTCAACCTATCAACAAAAGTTTAAACTGAATATTACCTGGCAACTTTTTGGTTCGGAATGAAGCATTTGTTATCATTGACTTGGACATCGTGACGGTGTTCGTAGCAGGCGACAGAGCTACACTAATACCTCCAAGTGGCCCATCGGAAGGTTGACCTAAAATAATAAAGTTATGACTAATTAAGAAAAAAAGATAGGTACGAAAATAAAGGTTTTGTTCACACTACGGCTCATAGTAACCGAGCGGCCGATAGAAACACCAAGGAAGGAAGGAAGGAATAGAAGGAAAGGAAGGAAGGAAGGAACAAGGAAGGAAGGAAGGAAGGAATAGAAGGAAAGGAAGGAAGGAAGGAACAAGGAAGGAAGGAAGGAATAGAAGGAAAGGAAGGAAGGAAGGAACAAGGAAGGAAGGAAGGAAGGAAGGAAGGAAGGAAGGAAGGAAGGAAGGAAGGAAGGAAGGAAGGAAGGAAGGAAGGAAGGAAGGAAGGAAGGAAGGAAGGAAGGAAGGAAGGAAGGAAGGAAGGAAGGAAGGAAGGAAGGAAGGAAGGAAGGAAGGAAGGAAGGAAGGAAGGAAGGAAGGAAGGAAGGAAGGAAGGAAGGAAGGAAGGAAGGAAGGAAGGAAGGAAGGAAGGAAGGAAGGAAGGAAGGAAGGAAGGAAGGAAGGAATGGAATCAGCCGGCCGGCTGCTAACTGGCTGATCAATGAGTACAGTTTTTGTTAAGAAACAATCTGTTGTGAATGCACACAACACTGTTGAATAATTTCTTTCATTCAATACACCATGGAGATCATAATATTTTAGTCTCGGTACACTTTCTTACCCGACGGACTGGTCTTCAAGGAGCTTATCACAGCACTGGTGACTAGCATGACGTCAGGGAAAAGCTCATACTGCGCTCGTTTATCAATATCCTTGACAGCTTGTAAGGCCAGCGTATAGAACTCATTGAACATCGCATAGTAAGCGCCCTCTACCATCTCGATAAGGAAGCTGGGAGAAACAGGGATCCGTGTCGTGGAGTTATATGATCTGGATGAAGTGCCGTTTTTATTTTGCTGGAACCCTTGAGTCACAATCCTGGAAAGAACATCCATATTTAAAATTAACAACATCCAATTTTTACAATACTTAAGTTCTTGATATTGTGTTTTTTGGTAAAATAAACGTGTACCTACCTGGATGCTGCAATACAAAAATGCCTAAGAGCCATCTTTTGAAGCATACACATACTTCGATTGTAAATGAATAGTAGGGCGGCCATTACTTTCAGACGATTTTGAGCGTTGATGGTTTCAACTTGCGGCAGAGGGCCCCAACTAACCAGCTTAGTATTGCACTCCTCCCAACGTCTTAGAGCGGACTCATTGAGAAACTGGGGACCTAAGGAATGAGGCTGTAACAGCAAGTGTTTAAAATTAATATTTACAAAATCAAAGCAGGTTGCCACACAATAAATTGATACAGTACGGGGCCTTTGTTTTGGCACGTCGGGTCTCGTCTCTCTCTTTCTCTCTCTCTCTTTCTTGCTAAGTCAAACGCCGAGTATCATACATACTCGTTGCACCTCGGGTCCCGTCCCGACGACGACGTGCCAAAACAAAGGCTCTATGCTGTACCAATAGTGTAATTCAGATACCTCATGATAAATCGATGCCTGAGCTAATGACGGCAATCTGAAAGATACTACTTTCGGCTTTCCGGTATCATCCACCACTTCGAAATTGTAGATACCTAAACATAAAATTGTAAAAGTTGAGAATACCACATTAAAAAATTTGACAATGGTTATTATAAAAGAGAGTGATAGTAATGTACGTTTATGTGTAAGAAGGCGTTAAAGGGCTATTACATTGCTCGGAATGAGTGCACTTTCTGCCTGACCCTAATAAGGCCCTAATTAGGTGTAGTGTAATAACGATCATCCCTTCATCCCTCCAAGCTATGAAGGTGTAGTGTAATAACGAGCATCCCTAATTAGGGTACTTAGCATAATACTCGTACTTAAAGACAAAAGACCTAAGTTCTAAGACCTAACAGAATACCGAAAATCGAAATACCGAAATCCGAATGATTCCTAAAGTTCAATTGACCGAATGATTGAAATCCCAAAGTACGAAATCCCGAAAGTGTGAATGGCAGCAAGGTTGTTCATCAAAACTTGTTTTACTAAAAGAGTAATTGGTTGCTTTAGGACACTTTCTGTGCCAATACTAAAGATACTAGGAGCTAGGGGTCTTTCAACTTTATGAACCACCTGGAGCCGAGTGAAGCGAGAAGCGGAGCGGAGCGAGGTGTCCCTATGTAGTTTCACAAAACCGAACTGGTTGCTTTAGGTCACTTATATATTTTTCGGTTTCGGTACTACCAGTGGTCCTACCAGTTTTTTTTTACCCGTTGGTACTACCAACAGCTCTGGTAGTACCACGGGTGAATTTTTATTACCCGTGGTACTACCGGCCCATGTCATGGTTGATTTCTATGGGCCACTATTTTGACAGGTGTCACTATTTTTGACAGGTGTCAACAATTTGGACATGTGTCACTATTTTTGACAGGTGTCACTATTTTTGTTTTGAAATTCGGTACAATGAACTCCGTCATTTTGTACTTCGCATACTTCGCACTTTCGGGATTTCGGACATTCGGGGGATATACATTAACCCTTTCGTCGACGCGTCTATAGAAATTCATACTTGGGTATTTCGATCTTCGGTATTTCGAACATTGGGATTTCGAGATCTTTAGGTATTATGCTGCGTACCCCCTAATAAGGCCTAATTAGGGCGCAGTGTAATAGATCCTTTACTGAATCTGGCGACCAATCCTCTGATAATGGAAAATTAATCACCATAACATATCAATTGCTTCAAAGGGCGCAAATTTTTATTTCGCAGTCAGTCTCCAAACAAAATTGGCAGTCACTGATAATGACAAGCAAATTAAGACATTTTGAGGTTTGAAACAATCAATAACACTACAATCAAACAATCAATATAACTATGCATTTTTCATTACATAATCAGGCCCCAATTCAGTTGATTACATTCTAATGCTTCTAGTAGCTGCATAAAACTCTGCTTACCAATGAGAAGTGTTTCAATGCACCGGGAAATTTTTGTCTTTTCCTGCTGTGCTACCAAGCTTAAGTAGTTGAAGATCAGAGTTGGCACAAACTGAAGTGTAAATCTCTGCAGCTCAGCTTCTCTTGACCGGTAGAAACTGAACAGTTGTGTGCAGACATCTTCGAGAAACTGTAATTAGTGTATTAGAAGTATTAATCAGAATCATAATAATTATAATCGTTTATTTTCAAAAAGACATGTACATTCAAATTTCAAATTTCATTTCACATTAGAAACTTGTTTAGCAAAGTAAACAAGGGATGTATCGCTACTCCCTAAAGGGTGAACCCTGTGTTTTAGGATAAGTTGCTGCTACTTCCCACTAGAATAAATGGCTCAGACTAAAATACTACATAGTGTATAAACACTTTGATATATAAAATAAAAATATTACTGCTGACATGTAAAAATATGAGATTGAACAACAAAGACATTTTACAGGCAAAATTAGGTTGAGGGTGGATGTTAATAGTTTGGTGTGTAGTGTAGGTGAGTTATGTTAGTGGGAGAGAAGATGGGGAGTGTGGTGAGTGTGTGATTGGAAGAAAATGTGGTGTGTAGTGCCTGTTAGTGAATCATACCTTCAATCAATCACCAATACCAGACGTAGTGGTCACAACCAAGACAGAGTAGGTTAGAAGCATGTTACATGCAGAGAAATTGAAATGTGTAAAGTTTTGATACTAAAACTCTGCATTTATTTACTGTTTCATACGAGTTTAAACAGTATCAAAACTTTGTCTATTACATATATATTTATTGCACATAAAAGACAAAACACAAAAAGAAACTTGCATTTTTATTTTATACAAGCTGGTGTCAATGAATTAACACAAAATGAGAAACTACTTTGTTAGGGGCATCATTCTGAGCAACTTTCATTATGAAAGTGATTTGATCAGAGCAACTTAATTTTTCACTTCTCCATACAAATCAGCTGACCCACTCAGGCCAAAATGTACTGGGAAGTGAAAAATAAAGTTGCTCTGATCAAATTGGTTTTATAATGAAAGTTGCTCAGAATGATGTCCCTAACAAAGTAATTTCACATTTTGCATTAATGCATTTACACCTTGTATACCTGCACCCACTGTTCAAAAATCACATTCTGTGTGAACAAAATAAAAGTCCTTTTGGTGTGGATATTATTGTTTACCTTTTCATACTGATCTTCATTTTCTACTTTGT
Organism: Argyresthia albistria; assembly: GCA_963457715.1. Taxonomy (NCBI): domain Eukaryota; kingdom Metazoa; phylum Arthropoda; class Insecta; order Lepidoptera; family Argyresthiidae; genus Argyresthia; species Argyresthia albistria. The sequence goes on along the minus strand of OY735257.1, from coordinate 6,815,065 downwards.
TCTCGGAATGAGGATCATCCTCACCATCACTGTATAGTAAACTAAATACTCCTGTGGCTATCTCATGGTTATGTTCATGCTCTGCAGCAAAACTTTTAATCTCATGTGCCTGCAAGTTTGAGTACTCTGATAGCCATTCAGTGATTACGTGCTTCCACTCCGCCATAGCTGCTAATTTACAGTGTTACCTGAGAAACAAGGTCACAGGTATTAAAAAATATATAGTTTCTATGACCACACCCTTTCAAGAGATACTGAGATATGGGTAACTGATTGTCTTTTTTCTGAAGACAGTCAGAAATATGACTTAATTAGACAAAATAATACCAAAATATCGATTTTAGAACGAATCTAAAATCACATGAATGAGAGAGGACTTACAGCAGGCCTTGTATTTTTGGTCAGTCTCGAATGTATGAAAGATTCAGTTTTGCATGTAAATTACTGTTATGGAATTAAGCATTTTATCTATATTTTTATAGATTTCTGAGGAATTATTCTACTTTAGCCATTTCCAAGGCTAGCAAACCAAGGAATGTGCAAGTGCAACTTCAAACTGCAAGGAAAGGAAAACATCAACCAACAACAAAAACACACGGCCGTCAAAGCCAAAACCACAGATTAATATTAAGTGTGTCAAAATCAAAATTAGCCGTTTTACGATACGCCGCGCCGGCCCGGCAACGGCACCGGCACCGGTTTAGTGAGTAAGTGAGGGACAGAGCTATAGTTCTATTCCTCTCTTACTCACTAAACCACCAGTGCCGGTCACTGCCGGTGCCGGTCCGGGCCGGCGGCGTACCTATCGAAAAATGGGCTAGAACTCAGCGTTCACTGCTTTAGAGAACTCTATTGCGACGAGATTGCGACGACGATGTGGACGGCGAATTCTTTCATTGCGTTGCATGTTAGTTGCGTGTTACATGTCTGTCCGTCCAACCCAACCCATTCCAACTATTTCCAACTAATTTTTACATATATTCTGTGAACGCCACGTAAGGAAAACGTCAAAATCTGTTGATGTCATGTCATGTCAGTCAGTCAGTCCGTGAAGTCCAGTTTTTGTTGGATATCTAAGATAATACTGTAATAATGGGCTCTTCCCATAGTTCCGATGTGCCCGGTGGAGGCTCGGAAGGATACCATGTTCTGCGGGTTCGTATAAACTCCTAAAACGACCCGCCGTGATTGGTACTTGCAGAACTCCATAAAAATCGCAACGTCAATGCTATGTTTTCAGGTTCAGGATGGTTCTCCGGGTCAGAGAGCTGGATTGGAAGCTTTTTTCGACTTCATTGTAGCCATAGAGACCACTAGATTAGACCAGGATAATGATACACTGAAGGACTTGCTGAAACAGAATATCGACAGGAGTATCAAGATGCTTGTTTACAGTAGCAAGACTCAGTCGGTGCGTGAGGTGGCGATAGTACCGAGCGGGAACTGGGGAGGGCAGGGCCTGCTTGGTGTCAGCATTCGGTTCTGTTCATTTGAAGGGGCCAATGAAAATGTCTGGCATGTACTTGTGAGTATAATTGGTTGTTTTACAGATATATTCATATAGCAAATATTTGATAAAAGTAGTAGCATGTTTTCTATAAAAATATGATACATATAATGTCCTAATAAGGCAGACAAAGCAAGATTATTTTAAAAGATTTATTTTATTGCTGAACTTCAAATGCATTTGCTTGCTAAGTACCTAGTTGCTAAGGTTGTACAAAGTTGTGTTGTTCTCATGACGGGATTGCTGTGTAGGATCCATTGCTTTTTAAATGTAAGGGTATTAAAATGAGAATGTTTGTTTTCCAGGAAGTACATCCAACATCTCCAGCTGAGATAGCTGGACTGAAACCATTCTCAGATTACATAATCGGAGCTGATTCCATTATGCATGAGAGTGAGGATTTGTTTACACTTATAGAAGCACATGAAGGAAGACCTTTGAAGTTGTATGTCTACAACATAAATGATGACTCCTGTCGTGAGGTTATCATCACACCCAACCACGCCTGGGGCGGGGAAGGCAGCTTGGGTTGTGGTATTGGTTATGGATACCTCCATAGGATTCCCATTAGATATGCCGATGAACCTAACAGTCAACCAAAAATTCCTACACCTGCAATGGTAAGCACTGGGTTAGGTTTCATGTTTACACTGTGCTAACTCTTATTCTGTTGCATGAATGTAAAAAAGTACTTTAATTTCTTATAATATTATTACAGGAAGATGTTACCTTGATAATGCATATCCTTAGCACTATATCCAACGCACATTCCCATATTCATACTTCATTTCTCATAATAAATGTTTAAAAATGTTTAAATTTACAGATGACTGATATGACACAGAACCTGATAGCAGGAGTAAGCCATCTCAAATTAAATGAAGAAAGTACTCCACTGATGACTTCTCAGACATGCAATACTCAATCAGAACAAGCACCTCCTCCAATTCCGTTCTTGACTGGAGTGCCGATGGTGAATCCCGGAGGATACTCCCCCGGCGCTCCACCACAGACTCACCATGAGCAGAGCCTGCCAGTGCAGCCAGACACAACTGTAGTTCCTAATATAGCACCATATACAATGAGTGAGTATCATATGATATTTACTTTATCTATACTCTATTTCATTTGTTGTTCATTCCTGATTAAGATGCTAACATCTGCCTCCCATTCTCAGGCTTTGCTGATAGAACATCGACGAATCCGGGAAGCATTCCGCCTGCGTCGAATGTGCTTCCACCTGCACCGTTACCCAATTTCCCCGGGATACCTCCTTACGCGCCGATGATGCCAAACTACACCGCGCCGCAAGTACCGGCGGCGTCGACCGCGGCGCTAGTGCCTACGTTCGACATGAGCAGCTTCGCGTCGCCGCCGCTGCCGCAGCCGGGCGCTGGGCTGCCGGTGCTGACGCCGGTGTCGCTGCCGGGCATGCCCGCCATCACGGTGAGCGCCACGCTGCCCGTCGCCACCATGCAGGAGATCCTGCACCAGCAGGCGCACCCCCACGAGCCCCCCCACCATCACCAAGCGCTATCATGAAATAATGATGGTATTGTTGACACCACAAAATGCCTTCGTGTGCAATAAAGCACGTAATTTAGCTCCGAATGTTACATTATTTCAATTTATTAAGTTCGAGTGATATGCCAATTTTGTGTTTATAACAAGTTCTGGAAGGCAGCTAAAGTGGTTGGGTGTGCAGGCCAGAAGAGATTTCAGGGCGCAGGAAAAGGTAACTTTTGCATTTAATTATATGTCGCATTTCTGTGGCTCAGACAGAAAATGATGTTTGACAACAGTGATGAGATGTCACCAGTAACCATTATTTGAACCAGTGTATTTTGCTAAAAAATATATCTAAGTACTCCAGTTGGCTTTTATCACGGCCAAATGATACCAATGGCGTATGATGGTTTACTTGGTTTGATAGAAGATATCTCTTCTTCTTGCCTTTGTTCACTATTTTTATTTACAATCTCAATTATTTGTGTGCTATAAAGAAATAATGAATTACGAATAAATTCAGGGCATTTGAGCATTCAACAACAAAGTCACTAAGAGTACATTGTACATGTATATTTGTTGGAGACAATGCAATGAGAGGCCTCCATTGAACGCCAGTTGATACAAAATGATTAATGTAGAGTTACATCACACATATCGCATCGGCCGTCTATCAGGGAGCAGCCACACACGATGTTACATATTATTAAGATAGATGATCCCCACGAGTGTTGAAGAACGATCGTTATAGTTATAGTCTATCTAACCAGACATAATGTATAGTTGAGTGTCGGGCAGTATTATTACAACTTATTAAATCATTGGCCAATCGGTTGAGCAAGCAGGGGTCCCATTCCAAGCCCAAGCTCTCGTAGTGTGCGGTATGCGCTGTGATGATCACATGATTGGATTGGACACACACTTAAATACCTATGATTTGGAACCAAGTTCGTCAACTCTAACTGCCTTCACGAAATCATAGAGGATATAATTAAATTATTATGATAAGTGTAAAATAAATTAAATGAAGCCAATAAAATCTGTATCTTTTAATTTTAAAGCTAATTTTATCTTAATGGGTTTTAAGTTTATTATATTTATTTTGTTTATCTTAAATATCCATTATTATTATTATCAAAAACATACGAATGTTATGTCACTTCATGCTTACTCGAATACAAACCAAAAAAAGTTACTATTTGCCTTAATTTCAAGGTACTTCCCTGAGCTACACGAAACAAATTAGAAATATAAGTTTCAATTAAGCGATAATCCAATGAGATACTCGTGAATATAAGTGTTTAATGAAAACATATTTTTCTTGTTTCGTGCAACGCAGGGTATGTGAGTTGTCACGTGTGTATAAGTAAAGTATTTACATTCTAAAGTAAATAATCGTATCTATTTATGTCCCACTGACGAGTCTATCGAGATTCCTAGGATTGCTTTACGTAAGAAAGGAAATTGCTGGACGGGTTTGTATCGAGCAGATGAGAGACGATTGCCAATATCTGTGTACAGTCTACACGAAAATAAGTCGGGTTAGGAAGGCCGCGGTAGGCGGCGCATAGTGATCAGTACAGGTTGGCAAGAAAGTCTAGAAAATAAATAATGGCAACATAAGTGACATATTAGAGCACTATTGCGTATTTTGATAGACAATCCAAATATGGCAATAAAGAAAACACGCAGTAGTCTGTGAATGTTGCCATCATTTAATTTCTAGACTTTCTTGCCAACCTGTATGTAGCCCGACTCGGGTATTTTTTTAGGGTTCCGTACCCGAAGGGTGCCAAACGGTACCCTATTACTGAGACTTCGCTGTCAGTCCGTCCGTTCGTCCGTCCGTCCGTCTGTCTTGTCACCAGGCTGTATCTCATGAACCGTGGTAGCTAGACAGTTGAAATTTTCACAGATGATGTATTTCTGTTGCCGCTATAACAACAAATACTAAAAATCAAAAGAAATTTAATATTAAGGGGGGCTCCCATACATTATATTTTTTGCGGTTTTTTTTTATAGATAATGGTACGGAACCCTACGTGCGCGAGTCTGACTCGCACTTGGCTGGTTATTTTAAATTAGCGTATGTTCGTACTTTACATAGGTAGGTATATATATTGTAGAGTCGACACCACTACAATATTTACCAATTTTTTGATAAAGATAAGATATAGATAAACCATTTCACGAAGAAGTTTTGACTTTGGTTGTGTTAGACGTGCACATGCACATTGCACATTGTGGATGGTCCCTATGCACACTGACACAATGTGCATGTGCACGGCTGACACAACCAAAGTCAAAAATTCTTCGTGAAATGGTTATCTGTACCTATATTACCTACCTACATTAATGTTGAAGTAAGTATTTAGGTTATATCATGATTATTCATGATCATGATGTCGACTGTACCTATGATTAGAGTCATTGGAACAAATTGATTGGATAGAGTTCTGACTTCTGAGTAGAATTTATTTATTCCTTGGTCTATGATAGCCAGTGAAAATTCTGCTCATGAAAGACTGAAAATACCTACGAGTAATAAATACACAAACGTTACACAGTAAAAATTCTAATCGATTGCTAATTTCTACTCTTAACTCATTAGTCTCACACTGATTAACTTACATATAGGTACCTACTTACATGTAGGTATTTCTATATTATTGTCACATTCACTTTGGTAGGTATAAGTCCTTTCCTGATCTAACCGTATTTTTTCTCATAATAATTCATGCCCTATTTTAATCACGGCGATGGGTTAAGTATTTTAGGTTGTCAACGGCAGAGGCCGTTGTAGTCAACTGCTGCCTATGTGCGAAAGGGCGTTTAATAGGTAGGTATGCTATGAAAGCTTATTTTATTGGGCATTTGTCTCGATCATTAAATCCCTAATAAATAACTTCTACAATTACAAAATTAATCCAACCAACCATAGCATATAGCCTCTCACCATCTTTGGCGGCTGTCAGCTACAACAGAAAACCTCGTAACATAAACGGGCAAGATAATCAAAGCTCATCAGAAGCTGGTATGCTGGTTAGTCTCGTCAGGCGGCGGCTTCTCCGAGTCGAGGCCCAGCGCCAGGTTGTCGTGACCCCTGGCCAGTGTTGGCGCGTCGCTGTAGAAGACTCCGCCGGCCAGCTGGGACAGGCGTCGCCGCCGCCGCGTGTCCTTGTCGTCGGCCATGCAAGGAGGACGCACGCTCGAGCTGCGCCGGCGCTCGTGGCCCATCCGCCGCGGGACACGCAGCGCTTTCTATTGGACATACATGGAAATGTTAGTGTTGTGAGCAAGCCTGCTGGGAAGGCGTCACGACGGGTTGTGGATAAAATAAAGTGTATTGAAAACCCAGAAAACAATGAAACCTGCTGAAAGCCTCTAGCTGTGCCTATACAGAGTCTGAGAAGGCTTGTCGGACTTTTAAGAATTTCAAACTTATATGAACATTGTACAGTCAGGTTACAGGATTGAGAAATTGCAACCGATCGCGAAATAAGCTGCTTATCACATCTGTACCACCGGACTAAGCCGCCCGGAAGCAAATCCGCTTCAGCGACCGACAATCGCTGCGACCTTGCGTAAGCGCATGTCATATCGCCCACGGCTATGTTATGTGTATGTGACTATTATTTGTTCATTTAATTTACTTCTAACATCTTCATAAGTAGGTCTTGCTCGTGTTCCACTTGTACACACTTGTTAATGGACACTTATCTATAGCGGAAATTAAGTAGGTTGAGGTACTTAGATTGTGTAACATAAGATAAGGTCAAGGTGGAATTACGATGTGAATGTGATAAATCCGCTTGTGAAAGAATGTTACAAGAAATATTTTCTTTTCAGCGAAGATATTAAAAAAAAAATATATCGTTCTCTTTAGTTTTCTAGTTACCTTAACATTGTCAGGCAAGGAGTTGAGTAGCGCCACTATGGGCGGCGATATCAAGTCGATCGGCACGGTGGCCGGGTCGCGGATGCCGGTCACCACGGACACCAGCAGGCCGGTCACAAGGGTCGCGAAGCACCCCAGGGCCGTGTACCACAGGTAAGAGACGCGGAACAGCCAGAATACGGCTTGGTCTTCGTTTTCACTGTGAATAATAATATGATATTGAATAAAAAACTGGACTTATTATATTATAGAGCAAAAAATAGCACGCACGAAGAGAATATCATCACCAAGTTTTGTTTACGCCTTTTAAAAAGCGCATTTTTCATACGGGGTAGCAGAAACACAGACCAGCTTCCTTATCTTAGTCAGTAAAGATGGTCATCAAGAAAATGGATAGTAGCCCCGATTTCGGTGAATCAAATGCCTCACACAACACACCGCTCGCGCTCTGGCACCCGTCGTCGCCTCACACAACACACCGCTCGCGCTCTGGCACCCGTCGTCGCCTCACACAACACACCGCTCGCGCTCTGGCACCCGTCGTCGCCTCACACAACACACCGCTCGCGCTCTGGCACCCGTCGTCGCCTCACACAACACACCGCTCGCGCTCTGGCACCCGTCGTCCTCACACAACACACCGCTCGCGCTCTGGCACCCGTCGTCGCCTCACACAACACACCGCTCGCGCTCTGGCACCCGTCGTCGCCTCACACAACACACCACTCGCGCTCTGGCAACCGTCGTCGCCTCACACAACACACCGCTCGCGCTCTGGCACCCGTCGTCCTCACACAACACACCGCTCGCGCTCTGGCACCCGTCGTCGCCTCACACAACACACCGCTCGCGCTCTGGCACCCGTCGTCGCCTCACACAACACAACGCTCGCGCTCTGGCACCCGTCGTCGCCTCACACAACACACCGCTCGCGCTCTGGCACCCGTCGTCGCCTCACACAACACACCGCTCGCGCTCTGGCACCCGTCGTCGCCTCACACAACACACCGCTCGCGCTCTGGCACCCGTCGTCGCCTCACACAACACACCGCTCGCGCTCTGGCACCCGTCGTCGCCTCACACAACACACCGCTCGCGCTCTGGCACCCGTCGTCGCTTCACACAACACACCGCTCGCGCTCTGGCACCCGTCGTCGCCTCACACAACACACCGCTCGCGCTCTGGCACCCGTCGTCCTCACACAACACACCGCTCGCGCTCTGGCACCCGTCGTCGCCTCACACAACACACCGCTCGCGCTCTGGCACCCGTCGTCGCCTCACACAACACACCGCTCGCGCTCTGGCACCCGTCGTCGCCTCACACAACACACCGCTCGCGCTCTGGCACCCGTCGTCCTCACACAACACACCGCTCGCGCTCTGGCACCCGTCGTCGCCTCACACAACACACCGCTCGCGCTCTGGCACCCGTCGTCGCCTCACACAACACACCGCTCGCGCTCTGGCACCCGTCGTCGCCTCACACAACACACCGCTCGCGCTCTGGCACCCGTCGTCGCCTCACACAACACACCGCTCGCGCTCTGGCACCCGTCGTCCTCACACAACACACCGCTCGCGCTCTGGCACCCGTCGTCGCCTCACACAACACACCGCTCGCGCTCTGGCACCCGTCGTCGCCTCACACAACACACCGCTCGCGCTCTGGCACCCGTCGTCGCCTCACACAACACACCGCTCGCGCTCTGGCACCCGTCGTCGCCTCACACAACATACCGCTCGCGCTCTGGCACCCGTCGTCGCCACGCACAAACTTTGCAACAGTTGACTAATTTACTGACTCGTAGCATAAAGGTAGTAGAAAACATAATGTTATGAATTATGCTAGTACACAACTGCTAGTAGAAAACATAATGTTATGAATTATGAACGTCAAATTCAAAGGTTTTTTACTACGAAATCTCGTAAGCATCAAATAGTTGTCTAGCCCCTTCGTCAGTGGGTAATTTTAAAACATTTTAATTTTATTGTTATCTGCCAGGGAGCACTTATCCAGTGGTGACCGCATAGATACATTTTCCTTTGAAACACAACTCACCAATTTACGGGCGGAGGGGGACGAGGAGAGCTGTGATTGGTCAGCCGCTGCGAAAGTGTCTGGCGGCCCGTCATCGAACATAGGTTGCGTATGCGAACTTTTGTTGAATACAACAAACGTTTGTCGAGCCGCATTCCCCACAGACTGCTGATCAAATCAGCTGATCCACAATGTACTGGGAAGTGAAAAAATCAAGTTGCTCTGATCAAATCGGTTTCACAATGAAAGTTTCTCAGAATGATGTCCATAACAAAGTAGTTTCTCATTTTGCAACCAATTCGTTTACACGTTGTATAAGGCGCGGGTACATACTGTGAGGCGACAGTGCTGTTCCCGTGGTAGCCTGGCGGGCACCCCTCCACGGAGGACGGCAGCCGGGGCGGCGGCACCTGCGCCAGCTGCGCGCCACCGCCGGCCAGCACCACCAGCGCCAGGCCGACCACGCCGCCCGCCACCGCGCCCTGAGTGTCACAAGTCGGGCCACGTTAAGCGGGCTACACACATGATATCGGTACCGATCTAGGGTGTAACTTTAGCATTAAAAAACCCCCCCGCATAAAACCAGTCTTCCAGATTCATCACCAGCATCTCTTCATCAGGTGAAATTAAAAGATCTCATCACAACGAATCTAATGAATTTAAACTCTGCGTTTACTAGTAAGCATCCCAGGGTTCTAGCTCCACCTTCGAGCTTCGCACTCCATCATCAGATCAAATCGCTGGTACCATTTTTTCAAAGGTCTTGTCGCTACGAGTCGAATGAGCCCAAACTCGATGGGTTTACTAGTAAGCATTCCAGCTCCCACCTTCGATCTTCGCACTTCATCATCAGATCAGCTCGATGATACCAATTCTCAAAGCGCTTGTCACAACGAACCTAATGAGCCCAAAGTCGACGGGTTTACTAGTAAGCATCATAGGGTTCCCGCTCCCACCTTCAAGCTCCATCATCAGACCAGCTCGATGGTACCGTAACAACTAGCTCCAAGAAATCTACTTTCGAATAAAATAAACAACATTCATATCGGTTCACCCGTTTACGCTCTACGTGCTGAGAGACAGACAGACTGACAGAGTGACTCTCACGTCAAATTATTAACACCCCTTATGCCTTCGTCGGGCCGGGGTGATAAACTGGAGCCGCCTGCTGTGTGCGCTTGGAGTGGTGTACTCACTTTTGCCTTCGTCGGGCCGGCCGGGGTGATAAACTGGAGCCGCCTGCTGTGTGCGCTTGGAGTGGTGTACTCACTTTTTACACCCTAAATCGTCACCGATATCATGTCGTGTGTAGCCCGCTTTACACAGATATATACAACATACCTTGAGCATTTACTTATTTATTTATTATTTATTTAGGTCAGCCTTACAATAAAATTGCGCCTCTGCCACCCCGTATGGGAAAAGCCGTGACCCTATGTTGTGTTGTAAACCTTACAGATTTTAGTGATTTATGCAAGTTGTTATGACGCCAATAACAAGGTACCTATGCAATACAGTTTAGTACATTGTTTTTAAAGAATGGTAGTCATTCAGCATCAGGTAATATTATATGTTGCACGCAAGATACTAAAGATGGTACTGAAATAGATACATATAAATCTACACTTCATAAACAACCAGATATTTCCACGATTTCCACAGCCACATGCGTCAACGTGGTGTTGACATATTTTTGACTCACACATTCAAGTTTACTTTACTTTACTCGTATACACGATCGTCATGCCCACAGTGGTGCCCAGCCCACAGAGATCATCTTATTAGTTCGTTCATCTCCTAGCTTCATATGAGTTGGTAGAAGCACACATTTGTAGACTACCTCTACCTCTAGGAATTATTATTTGAAATTGAACATGATAGTACGTTGAGTGACCAACGAGGCGCATTGCAAAATTTATATAAACATAGTACTTAGGTGGAACTGGCAGTGGAATGTTAATTAGCTTGTTAATTTTATTTATATCAAATACGACCTTAATCTCATCTCACGCACCGGGGTCACGCAGGGTCACCGTTTAAACGTTCTGTTAACTTGACTAGTTAGATAGTTGTTCGATCAAACACATTTAACGCCCCTTAGAATAATGTGTCTAAAGTGAATTGAACTTTTGCGTAAGATGTCCGATGCAATGCGAGTGTAATCTACTGGATGTAACATTGAACATTATTTACATAAACTTAGATCTGAAGTGTTTTGGACTGGATAACTTCATTTTCCCTTCCAATGTTCCACGGTGGAACTTCCAACTTTGAAGTATTAATATTGCCCGAGACTGCATTAATTTCTTAGTTAATTCTGTCTTTGCACAATTACCTGCACCTACTGAAACCTCACCTTAGTGTTAGCCCAGGGGAAGAGCATGCCAAGAGTGAAGAGTCCCAATGACACGCCGCCCGCCATCCCGTTGAAGGAGAGAGCGAGCTGCAACACCGGCCCCAGTCGTTCCACCAAGAACACCAGCGCGAACGACAGCGCTCCGAAGCCGAGGCACACCCATCGGGCTATCTGTTAATGCACAGGTAATAATAATAATATTATAGCGTCACGCCTTTCCCCATACGGGGTGGCAGAGGCACAACTGTGCACACAGTGCACGGGTAACTTTTCATCATCAAGGAGAAACGTGAAAATGTTGACTACCCCTGTAACTTTGCACAGGTAACTTTTCATCGTCAATTATGGTGACATTTACACCTGTCTTTATTGGTTTTATGAATATGTGTGGTAAGGCGTCCTCAAATAATTCAATTTGGATGTAATTTTTGACAGTCATCTCTCGAGTTAGGTTAGGTTCGAGTATTGGGGATGTAGGAGTCGAGGGTAAATCGGGTGGTGGAGGAAACGACTTATCGACTCATACTATCTAACCTATAAAGTCAATTTCGCGCCTGGATGAGGGTGCAGAGCATTAAAATATCAATGATAGCTTTGATTCTATCGCGGAGAGTGTGGCCAATAGGACCTGTCCGTATGACCACAGATACTATAATATTATACTAATAGTATGACTAGACTTTTCACAGATTTTCACACAACTTTCCATTGCTTTTAAGAATCAATGATATTTGGAAATCGATGACACACAGTACGCCTCACTTGCTCCAACGGTTCAGTCTAACTCAGATGATTATAGGAGGAATTATTTACTTACAATATTTTACAGTCATTAGTAGTTATTTTACTATCCTCTACCTGCACTTTATTTGTCTATTTGTTGTGTACACGTACATACTGTATAATGTGTGTTATGTTTAGCTCACCACTGCTCCTTTGTCCTCTGGTAATGTTATGCCTAATAGTCCGGTCGCGATGTCCGTGCAAGCAATAGCAGCTAAAGAGTTCAACGCGGAAGCGACGGTTCTGTAAACAAGTATGTATTTAGCCATACGTGAACTGTATTCAATTCTTCAAACGCTTCTACTTAAATAAGGGACAAGTAGGTATTCAAGAGAATTTAAACAAGCAAATATTAAGTGCTCACAATTCCTAACGCGTCAAAACTAACTCTTGATTACTTTTTCATAGGCCTATACTCTAGTCTTTATTGTAATCGATGGAAACCTGTAATTGGCTTTATCTCAAGTTATTGAATTAACATTTTGTAATGATAAATGCTGTTGGCTTCCTGAATAAATAAATATTCCATATAACATTGGAACAAGTTTGAACTTTTCGTCTTCATCATATTTCCAATCCTCTAAGGAATTCGGTTATAGCAGGGTGGGAGGTAAGGCTCATTTACAGACTACGCAATCAATGATTAGGTACTTGATTCCTTATACGATTGTAAATATGAACAAGAAATGCTCAATTCGGTTATAGCAGTGTGGGAGGTAAGGCTCATATACAGACTACGCAATCAATGATTAGGTACTTGATTCCTTATACGATTGTAAATATGAACAAGAAATGTTCAATTCGGTTATAGCAGTGTGGGAGGTAAGGCTCATATACAGACTACGCAATCAATGATTAGGTACTTGATTCCTTATACGATTGTAAATATGAACAAGAAATGTTCAATTCGGTTATAGCAGTGTGGGAGGTAAGGCTCATATACAGACTACGCAATCAATGATTAGGTACTTGATTCCTTATACGACTGTAAATATGAACAAGAAATGTTCAATTCGGTTATAGCAGTGTGGGAGGTAAGGCTCATATACAGACTACGCAATCAATGATTAGGTACTTGATTCCTTATACGATTGTAAATATGAACAAGAAATGCTCAATTCGGTTATAGCAGTGTGGGAGGTAAGGCTCATATACAGACTACGCAATCAATGATTAGGTACTTGATTCCTTATGCGATTGTAAATATGAACAAGAAATGTTCAATTCGGTTATAGCAGTGTGGGAGGTAAGGCTCATATACAGACTACGCAATCAATGATTAGGTACTTGATTCCTTATGCGATTGTAAATATGAACAAGAAATGTTCAATTCGGTTATAGCAGTGTGGGAGGTCAGGCTCATATACAGACTACGCAATCAATGATTAGGTACTTGATTCCTTATACGATTGTAAATATGAACAAGAAATGTTCAATTTTTTAAACGTTTTATATGGAATGGAGTATAGACCTCAACGCATGTTACCCTACCCTACTTTGCGTTTGGGTCTATTAAAGGTCTAATTAAGTGTAGTGAATTAGAACCCCACTGCCGCTGATAAAGTCAATTATTTTCAGTTTCCTGTTTATGGCGGATTCTAAGTGTTCGCAAAATCGTATGGTCAAGACAATATTGAGCTCAAATAGAACCGGTAACCAACCGGTCATATGCAGCTAAAATTGGTCCAATTTGATCTGAGTGTTACAATATAATGGAGTTTCTGAGCCTGCGATCCAGGCCAGTATGTTGCCAGGCCCATGGTTGGGAGTGGACAAGTGAGCTCAAATGTAGGATCATTGGCACGTTTTTGTATTGTGTTTCTGTTATTCCCGGGCAGTAAAAGTGATAGTTTCTGTGCTCACCCCAGGCTGGCGGCAAATATCCCCGCGACGAAGAATCCGGGCACCCCTCGCGCGGAGCCGAGCTCGCGAACCACATACAGAGGCAGCAGACGGTCGGAGGCGTTGATCATACCCGCCTGGAAGGTCAGATACATTAAGTTTCTACTGGATAGAGTCAACATACTTACTGACAGACAACAGAGTCTAGAGTTACCAACTAGACAGATACTAGACAATTGGTAAAAGAAAGAAAGATAGCAGGCTCGAATGGTTATAATAAAATTAGGGCCTATTTAATCGACACTTGTAATATCCGTTTCCTTGGGCACTAGTCTAACTAAATAGATATTACATGTAACCAGAATCGCTGTAACACCTTTACGCCTACATCTATGTTGAGACCGACCCTTGCAGAAACTAATTAGCATACCTACTGGTGCGTTAATTTATTGCATAAAATTATTCAAAAAAATACTTAAATCAAACGAGTTATGTAAATATATCGGTAAAATCGGCGTTATATTTACCATAAACACAACATTATGCTAATTCGTAAAGGTTTTCCCGGACGATTCTCTAATCCAAACTAATTTCCAGTTCAAGGTCCGTACTTTTTCGAAAACACAACCTTGCCCCATGACCATGATCTTACTATTTACAAATAAGGTCTATAAATTCTAATGATATTGACACTTATTGCGCAACCCTCTGTCCCACATTGTTTTACGGAGCGAGTTTCTATATTCATTCACACAGATTCGCCCGAAAAAAATTGAAGAATGCGACCGACCGGAGTATTATCGATCGGATATTATCGATGTTTGCAGTTTTCAAAACTCTACTTTAGTGTTAACTCTCCGTCTCGATAGTCGACCTTAGTTAATAAAACTCTCCCCAAACTTAACCTCTCGCCTTGACGGACGAGTTCCCTAAACTTAACGCAATACCGTTTACCTGAATCGGATCACAGTCAGCATAATAGGCAGCGAGTACAGCGCCAGTCACGAAGTTGACCGAGTAGATCGCGATCAGGCCGATAGAGGACACCCACAGGGCGGTGCGGGCCTGCGAGATGCGCTCTACTGAGAGGTACTTCTGCACGGAGGCCTGGTTGGCGCAGAACATGCTGGTCCAGTAGACCGTGCCGCCCACCACCACCGACCAGAAGGAATGCCGGACGGTAGGGTCGGGGTTCATGCTGGAAATAATCATCAATTTCTGGTGATCTGAAGTCTTCACAAAATAAAAGGCCCGTTTTGACAGTTCACGCCCATGAAGTTTTAACCCCTAAGGCGTAGGTAACAGAAATAGAAATAGAAATTGTTTATTTTGCATAAAAAAACAATACAGAAGAAAGAAATACAAATGCGTAGGTATATGAGGCAAAAAAGGGAACTGTAATAAAAGCCAACTGTTGCGTACAAGCAAAGCCTACAAGTTGCACCTAGGAAAACCGCTTCTATTACCTACGCATTAGGGGTTAAAACTTCATGGGCGTGAACTGTCAAAACGGGCCTTTTATTTTGTGAAGACTTTAGGATGGGAAACGCTGTAGAACTATTTACTTGGGCTTGTTTCTGATTCTGGGCTAGGGTATCGATTGCTCACAAGGGCGCACTGATTTGACATGATGGCAGTGCCTATTTGAAGACGACCGCCAAATATGGCATTTTGCGCCCTTAGGATCAATCGATATGATACCATCGGTCGGGTCCTTGTTTTATTTAGGTGCTTGTATTATAAATCTATAATTCCTCAACATAAGAGTATCGCGTACTTATGTAGCGCGAACGTTTATTTTAGCAGTTACGAGATCTAGCGTTTTCGGGCAAGATCATATACACACGCATGTACTTTTTTCAAGTATACGTGTGACATGTAAATTAAGATTATTTTATCACCAGGCTATCGAGTAATAACTATTATATCATATTACGATCACTTTACAACGAGTTATTCATGTTGCGTTATGCAATGTTTTCACTTCATAGAAAGTAATTCGTCACTCTACTCCGTTACATACAATTAGTATAATAGTTCTCTAAACAATTAAGGATTGCTTCATAACTTTTTGTTGGTAAAATCCAGCCTAATAAACAGGGAGCACTTATCCAATGGAGAGCGCATAGATACATTTTCCTTTGAAACACAACTCACCAATTTACGGGCGGCGGGGGACGAGGTAAGAGTGCTGTGATTGGTCAGCCGCTGCGAAACTGAGTCTGGCGGCCCGTCATCGTACATAGGTTGCGTATGCGAACGTTCGTTGAATACAACAAACGTTTGGCGAGCCGCATTCCCCCGCAGGCGCAGTCAATTGGATATATGTATAGTCTCTGTTAGCAAAGGATAGAATTTGCGTGGCTCCATTACCCTCAGGATTTCAACCGAACTGTACTGTGGGGTTTGCTTTGGACAGCACCAGAAAATCTTTATTCTCTACCCCATGTAACAAAATGGCATGTTCTCTCTCGGGTAAGGGAACAGTGCTCCCGGGCCTTTTTATCCAACAAGCCCTATCTCTTAGGGGACGACACTCTATTTTATTTCAGGGGCTAACTGGCGCTTATTTCACTTCGACCTAATTCGTAATCTGGGCAAGTAGGGGGCCCGCTAAATTTTAAAGCCGGTCTTCAAAACAATCGCTAGACAGCTAATTAAAAGAGGTATCCTCTGTTGGTGAAATCAGTACCCGGATAATAATGTATTGGACAACATTAACAGTAATTAACAGTAACAGTAACAATGTCGAATCAGTGTCGAATTAAAAATATTCGACAAAATTTGGTAATCCTATCAGGTAGTAACTTAAAAATCTATATTTCATTATATTTTAGAGTAAAATATGTTTATTTTTTGCGGATTCCAGGAATTAAAATGTATAAACTATCGAAATATAATCTGCGACGAAAACATGACGAAAACGCTCTGTCTGACGTTTATCTCTTTGGTGACGTCACACGCTCGTTTCTGACATCTGGCTTGACTGAAGCGGGTGTTCACTCACGATCATGTGACGTCACGCGAGTCATGTGACGGGCGGGCGCCATTAGAAATACACCGTTTTTGGCGCGTTTTTTTCAAATTCAACTATATTATTAATTTTAATTGAAACTACAGAAGATATCCCGGAAATATTAATGTAGTGCGCTTAAAATGTAATAACATTTATTTTAAAACTACTTCCAAAATGAGGCCAATACCATATTAAGTAAATGAATCACTTTATAAGAAGATCTTAGAATCAAAAGAATACGTACTCGAAGAAGTGAAGTCTCTCTGTGTTGCGGGCGTATGTCCACGCGGCCTCCAGGCCCCCCACCTTCGCAGCTCCCAGCCCCAGCACGGTCGCCAGAGACCCCAGCAACACCGCGGATTGAAATGAATCTGTCATTATCACCGCCTTCATCCCACCCTGGAAGTTATGTCTTTGGTGAAGAAAAGTTATGTGAACCCTGAAAACTGAAAGATACTGAAATACCTGTCTTTTGATTGAATTTATGGATTTTTAAGCTCTGGGTGAGACATTTCTGCCTTAATAGCCAAATATAACTATTTGCGAACTATCATCACTATAATTAGCATACTTATGATAGGTATTATACCTGAGATGCGTAGAAAATGCAGACGATGTACACTAACGAAACCGCTAAATAGGTGTTGAGTCCCGTGACTGAAAAATAATATATTATATTATAATTTAGTTGAGATGTACCTACGTGTACGAGAAGGTATGTAGTATCCACAGAGAAAGTAATCACTACGTTGTAGTGTCCCTATATCCCTATATAGTCTGTGAAGGTATGGATGACTCTCAAAGAGTAATGGATGACTCTAATTAGTTTGACAGCTAGATAAAACTAACTTAGAATTGTGGTGTGGAAACACGACCTCATTTATGAATATTTCCTTTCAAGGTAACTTGTTCTCAGTATAGGCCAGTACTTTCAACCTATACAGTTCACGTCACAAAATTGTAAAAATTATCTATCTATGTAAATATCCTGAGAAAAGTTTAATAAGTGTTACTGTATAATAGTTTCTACGTTTATACGTAAATATAGAAAATATAGAAATACATATTCATTGATTAAAGGGAAACCGCAGCTCTATCACTTCTAAATCCTTGAAGACACCTGTTTAGGTAGAGTTATACCAGTACTGCATTCTGAGGTCAAATAATCACAACTACATTCATATTTTAGATATAGTCGCTAAGTACAAACAAACCTAACCAAACAGCAAATAAGACTTTTCCAAAACAAAAACTCGTAGGTACTCGTGATTCAATTTCGGAACATAAGGTTGGAGAACATGATTCGATTTTTACGCAATACCGTATAGTTTCCTTCCAATTACTTATTGAATAATTTTTATGGTGCTACTGTACCATCCTACCCATTGCGCAAGGGTCACCTTTCAAGGCATGATGCATAGTGATTCGCAGTGTTTTATTGAGCCATTGCAGATTACTTTCACCTTTTATAGTCTATGTGATGCATTTATTGAATGCAGTCGTCATAACTCGACGCATAGATCCGATGAATGCCTTATTGCTATGGCATGGGGTAACCCTAACGTCGGTATAGAATATATTATTGAAGCTGATTAATGCTGAGTAACTCGGTAGATCTAGGAAGCTTGTCACGTAAATCTAATGGTAACGTTATGTAATTCGGTCCTACTTATGACCCACTTGTGATGTGCTCCTATCTAACATTGAATATGTAAGGTGCCCGAAATGTGTAATAAATAACGCGTACCTTCTGGCCTTCATTTCTCAACAATCTCTACAATTATTTACTGTTGTACTCGAATCTACATTGCCTAATTATTGACATGAAACTATGAATGTTACAGGTTCGTAACTCAGTGCACATAAAATAAATCATGGTCTGCTCATTAACATCTGTTTGTTAAGATGCTCAGTTATTACAAATTCCGTATTTTATAGAGAAGTGCACTTGCGCCTATGAGAGCCTTCTTACAATCACTTAACAGACGAATTTAAGTGTCGTGTCAGTTTAACATAATATAGCTCAAGTAATTGCAATCGAAGCTGCATAGTTGAAGCTTCTGTTTCATCATATTTTCAATTGAAATGGATACATTCAAAATAGAGTAATTTGACCTCAATTTTATTACAATTACTATTTATTAATAATTTTAGTAATACCATAGTAATTGAACCCTCAGTTTCGTAAAGGCATTGATATCAATACTTTGTATTGCGACTGGTAGGTGCGTTGCGTGAATATTAGACAGTCACTATAATAATGTTGTTCGGATAGCTACCATCAGATAGAGCCAGCGCAGGCGCATAGACCGCCACCGCCGTGTACAAGATCATCTGCAGCATGTAGAGACCGCTAGCGTACACACGCACCGCCTTGCAGAACCGAACTTCCTGAAACCATACAACACGTCAGACCCGACCACATGAAAATTATCTACATGCTCACTATGGTACATAAAAAATATATTTCAGGCTATGTAGATATAGATATGGGGAATTGCGATACCATTTAGTTCTTTATTTATATCAGTGGGGACAACACTAACAATCCATTTTTGGTGGGTTCACTTGTTATTCATTACATTCGATATGTTAATTAGAATAACACTGAAGAATGAAAAGAAAAGATTACCAAATATTCATAGCACGAGGTCAACCGCAGCCTCATGAACACGGGCAGGTATAGATGACTGGAGATCGGTACGACCAGCACAAACGCGATACAAATCATCCAAAATTGCGCTCCAGCGACGTACATCTCCGCCGGGTTTCCCAACAACTCTATTGCGGTGACGAAACTGGGAACAACATTTACACGTTACATATCCAAGAAGCCTCTCTACAATTTACATTTATTGAAAGTATAAACATGAGTGGTACAAACCTCGCAGCGAGACTTAGAGCCATTGGGAATGTGCCCATAGATGATCCGCCGAGGAGGAAGTCATCACTGGTAGTCTGCTTCTCTCCAAAGTATCCATAGAAAACTCCGATTGCACAGGAGACAATGAGCATAGTTGCCAGCACGCAATAGTCTTCCCAGTGAAATAGCTCGTCTGGTTCGCCCTCATTGTCTGGTATTGTCCGATTCGGAGGTGTAGCAATCAAGTGTGGTGAGGCTTCGACTAAGCTGATCACTTGCTGGCTTACACACAACACGAGTACAAGTGACAATATCTGAAAAACAAAGATGTTCCAACTGCATACCAGTTCGCAGTTCGCTAACCATCCATTTGATGTTGCAATTGCAACGTCTCTCAAGGACTATAGTGTTTACTACACAGTGTGTTCTTCCAATCTCAAGCGTGAGAATTGATACAATGTGCCGGTGTTACCAAAGGTGTAACAAGTGTAACGACCATGTTCCTTGGTTGACTGTTTAACCACTGGTTTCTAGTTACTATCCATCGGCATCACGCTCGAAGGCGCTGAACGACCTTTCACATGCGTGTCTTATTTACGTATACAAATCACTACATTCCGTTCATGTCGTTGCATAAGAATACCGTCAATTACATTTATGCAGATGTATTAATAAGAGTTTGTTTTTAAATTCTATACAAATCTCGCTAAAACCCATTAGCAAAGCGCGATTGCATAATTGACGTGTGGGCTGATAGATATACGAGTACCTACAACGCATCAATAATTTTAAATCGAATGAACTAATTGTTCCCGCATCTTCCAATTGACTCGTGAATAGGTAGGTAGGACATCGGTCAAATAAAGCTGTGATCATGATCAATGACAATTAATCACTTTGCTACTTGTTAGTCATATTAGCAGTTTGCTAATCATAGAGTAGATACGTGTAAGTAGATACCTAGTGAGCATAAATCAATAACGATGTTCCCATTCACATAACTCGGATTCTTGAGTCAGCGTCCCAGCGAGGTTTGTTTGTGTGGATTTCTTCCTAAATTGCTGGTGTTGGCTGCTCAATGGAAATGTGACACGCGCTGCGTTGGACACGCGATAAGGATGACGGCGGCGCCGCGGACTGAAGCAGAACAAGCCGGTAGAGGCTCGCGATAACTTCCTCCAACTGGATAATTCCGGAAACAACTGGATAAGTCCGGAAACGCTGGGCGCACTCGAGTCACTCGACTGAACGCCGGAGCAGCCCATGAAGACGGGCATGTGGCTCGCATTCCATACAATTAAACCGTCTTACGTTGATTGGACTTGTTTGTTTCACTATATCATAGTTAGTCGCAAAATATTTCAATGGGGACATTTGAAAGATCGCAAGAGATATGGTTTACTGTTAATTGATTTGATCTATGATGTATACGGAACTGAGCGATTGGAGTGGAAGCAAGCAGACAGCAGGGATACAACAGTTGAAAACCAAAAGCAAAGGAATGGAAATCCTTTATTGATGCTAGTGACTGGCATGTCGTGTAAGATGAGACTATGCATAGAATCTCTCTGATAGACAAAATAAATAAAGTATCGATCGATACATTTATGATAATTTACGACGGGGCCAAATAAAAAAATAAAAAAAATGTATGCGACATTTCATACGAAAACGCGTAAGTCATACGCCTATTTTACGTCTACGAGCGACGCTTTGGGTGAAAATTGGGCTCCAGCATTTTCTACTCATACAAAAAACTGTTAGATTGAACCTTTACCTGCTTGAATTTTCCGCTTACAATTCGCTCATGATAACAAATAAGCAAGCAGAGCTCTGCCAATAAATACTTGTTTATTCACATTTGACATTATAGAGATTGTAGAGACACCGTGATGAACCTACAAAGTTTAATTTATGTAGGAAAATAAATATAATTTCCGATGATGAGATTTTATTGGGTTGCATTGCAATTTGTGAATGTGCCTAGTAGGTATATGACCGACAATCACCAAACCTTGGGATCAGTCGTAAATACAGGACAACCACATAACCCTCCTTTTGGCTTCGCTGGTAGTCAGGTAAAAAGAGAAACAATTATGTTTTAACCGTCAGTTTCGATAGTGTGATGAGCTCTTCTAGTGTATACTAATTCACTCTTCTACTGAACCGATTTAGATAAAGTTTGCTACCTAGAATCATAAATAAGCTACGGTTTTATCCCGAAAAGGGGTTTCAGAGTTTTATCCCGAAAAGGGGTTTTAGAGGTTTATCCCGAAAAGGGGTTTCAGAGTTTTATCCCGAAAAGTGTTTTCAGCCATGGTACGTTTGCTTCCACAGCTTAACTGCTAATGAGTATTTGACACTGATTCGGGTATAGATTTAATCTGAAGATCTGTAGCAATCTCAATTTTTGGTTCGGGATGATACACGCGAGGGCATGTAGCGCGTATCTTCATCTTGTAAGAGTTTTCAAAAGTTCTGTTCTACTTACACATTTATCTTATTTCCGCGCAGTACTTATTATACTGCCTAAGTCTAACAGTATCCTCGCGTAAATCTTGGCTAGAAATGATAGAAACTACCAGGATTAGAGTAGGTAACGAATATAGGTCACTGAGCTATTAATTGATAATAATATATACCTATCTATGCCCGGGTCTCTCAAGAGGCGGATAAACAGTCAGATAACTTTTTTTGAAACTTTCTACGTGTGAAATGCCAAAAGCCCCAGATAAACAGACAGATAAGCACTATCTGAGGAATGAGAGAACGGCACTTATGTTATGTTATTAATTTATGCAGAGTGGATGTTTAACTCTCCACTTTATATGTAAAACGCACAAGTTTGCGGTAAGTACGAGTCTAGTACGCTCGTATAATGCGGTTTTAATTTCATGTAACATTCACTCACTCCAAAAATTATAAGTCAAAAGGTTATTCCGTGATGTGCCTAATTATACCAAAGTCGTTAGGAAAAAAAATATGTCTGTAATATTTCTATTACGTACATAGGTAAGCGGGTAGACACCATTGCAGAATGTTTTTTTTTATCATAATGCATTGCATTGCATGCAGCCCAACTTCAATTTGAATTACTTCACTTCACACAGTCGCATAATAATATTTCTTCACATAACGTTTCAATAAATAATATAAGACGTTTAGATATTTCTGGTATTTCATGGTCATATACTATGTCACATTAAGCGCGTGTAAAACTGTAGTCGCCAACAGAATTTAACTGAATTCTCTACTAAAGATCGATCTGTCTAGAAGGGGTCCGTCCCTAACTGTCTTGGCATGATGATGAGATGTACCCAGACAGCGAGCTAGGAACCTATCCTTCTGTAAAATATCTTATCTACCTATTTGGGGCTCTGCTGTTTTCAGCTACAAGAACAGAAACTACAACGCGTGATATACAAAGACCTGTCATATCAAGCCATAATAAAGGTACATTCATTGTATTATCATTATATTTTACAAAAGGTAAAGTTCGGGTGGCAACCGCAAAAATAGATAAACACTAATAACTTACATGCCGATCACTGGTTCCGATAACACGATTCATGTTCTCGATCATCGATGATAGTGGCAAGCTGGCCACACCTTCAGTTGGGGCTAGATTTTTCCTGTTTGTCAACTGAAGAGTCTATTTTTTCATGGTCTTTGGCGATGACGGTTGATTGCTCTATTCTGTCGGAGCGGACTGTTAGAGGCGATCTGCCGTGATATGCTCCGACCATGCACACCAATCAGCGGTAATTAAGATGCTGCGGAGCCGGGACAACTACACATCGGACCTTCTTGCGTGACTCAGACACAAGATCCCTTGGGACAAATCCTTCAGCGAGCCCACACGCCACATTTGATCTCAACAGCCTCGGCACTGAAAAAGCAAGAGTACTTCGCTACTCAATTTAGCTCTATTAGGCACAAATTTCATTTTACAGGACGTTAAACGAAATGTTTACAAAACATGCTCGATAAGCGTGTTTTGTTTCCATGTTATGGTGATCATGATCAATCAATATTAGGTACCTTAAGCTGTAAGTTGTCGTTTTTAACCTATTCGCAGAAATCCGCTACTCGAGCACAGAAGAGATAATCTCAAGTCAAGTTCAAATTTTGGTGACGTTTCGGGCTATGAATATCTGTCTTTCTAAAAATAAACAGAATTAGCAAAGCATCACTCAATAAACACGTTCTTTTTAGAAAGGTTATTAAAATGAATTTTTATTTCGCACAATGCACTAAACAATTATATTCAAGTAAACAATGGCTTATATGAAACTTGCTCTGCACTGAGCTATTGAGCTTCGATACGATACGCAGGTATGAAGGTACAAGGCAATAGGTACACACGTAGAAGTACTATGTATTATATACGTATATACTTTTCAATCGAAGTGAATTTAACGCTTCACGGTTAAATACTAACTTTTATAAATCTACGTACAAGAACAGTCCGTGTTCTACGTGTACAGTCGCACAGGCTTACGCTGATCCGTTTTTGGTTTCTTTGCTGTGTGGAGATAAAGATCAAAAGGTAAGACGATGCGTCATTCTTCAACTGTACCGCCCGCCAGTGAGGTGCAATGAATAATGTGACAAGTAGGTTTATACAATATAGAGATAAAGCAAGAATTAATTAGTAATTATAATTATGTAGGTGCACACTTGTTCATACTTCATAGTATCTATTGCGTACTTTGGCGACACACGTTAGTTACACAATGGCGAAGAGGTTATCCTGGCCAGTCTGCTTAACCTAATAAAGATTCTAACACAGCCGATTTTATGACCGTATGTATCAAAACGGCTCGTCGAAGCGTCAGGGGACAGAGAGCTGTGGCTGGCACCTACCTCGCTCAACGCATCAGCATTGCGATACAGCGAGGTAACGGTGCCAGCGTTTTGGGCACCCTCCCACCCGTCAGCGATCTGGGCGAAATTTTTGATCTAGTTTAGCTGTAGTTTAGTTTTTTACTTCTAGTTTAGTTAAGTTATAATTATTAATTTGTTATGTTATAAATAAATATAAAATAAATTAATAAAATAATTTTTATATGTACTTAGTTAGTTTGAGTACTTACCTAATGCCTGATTTTACCAACAATCCCTAGGTTTTAGGGGACACTATTTCCTTCCAGAGGCCACCTAGCGTTTGATTCGCTTTGGCCTTAGTTTAAGGGTCATCTAGGCTACTAGAGAACCTCCAAAATTTAAGAGGCTGGCCTCCGAAACAATCGCTAAGAAAAAGAGCTAAGTGTTCCCTAACTGTTAGTGAAATCGGGCATGTGGTTTAAGTTTACTTTACTTACCTATCTTGTATGGAAACACTCTCCTCCCTCCTTTTTGGGGATAAATCAGTGGTTTATTTACATAAAAAACCTTTATGACCCGTACGATCTGTTTTGATCTAAGAACTTTAATTTAATATCCGATTGATCTACTATTGACTTTATTGTGATCACAGGTGTTTGTCTCACTATCTTAGGTCAAGTAACTTGATAATTCAGAGGTCACAACTCTGTATGACGAGCGAGACGGCGGCACAGACTTGACTTGCCAAGTGGCACGAGTAAAATGCGTAATCTAATAATCAACAATAGTTCAATAATCATTCAAATTTTACATCTGTCGCCCAAAATGAAGACAGTACTGTCAGCGGGGGACACAATTATAGTGCGTTTGATTCACGGTCGGCCGGTAAGATATGTTCACTGAGATTTTCCAGACAATTTACGGCGCGACAAGGCTTTGTTGTTTAAAGCAGGCACTTGTCGTGTTTCCTTGCTTCAAGTGTAAACTCAACAAGGCTAAGATAAGCCCTATTTAACAGATAGGTACATCATATTTTATATGCAAAATGACAGCTGAACCTGTATAGAGCTTATCGGGGCTTCTTGAAACAGACCATAAAAATACCTGTCGATCAATTGTGTATGGTAGCTACAAATGTATGAAAATTGATTTTCTGCCCTAAAACAGTGATGCATGCATCAGTGGGCGATGGCGCGGAGGCTTGCCGGCAGCGCTAGCGGCGGCGGCGGCGGCGGCGGGCGCGAGTGCCATGGAGTTGCGAAAGGTACGCGAACCATCGAAAGTATCTTCCCCCTCCCCGGATATAGAGCGCATCTCTTATAAACACAGGTGGCGCCTACCCACTGGACACTGCTTCTTCTATACTTGCATCAAACCGTGTGCCAGGATGTGTGACAAAACGGTACGAATTAAATAAAAAAATACCTGACCTAGTGACCTAACTTGTGGGATTACCGAGTGACAGGACAGTGTGTTACAGGATGTCGTCGTTTATTCGGTATAGTCGGTGTTTAACGGGTGGTTTGTCCGTGCAGGTGCTGAGATGTCTGGCGCTGGCAGCGGCGGTGGCGTGCGCCCTGGCTCGCCCGGAGCCGCCGTCCTCGTACGGGGCTCCGTCGCAGTCCTACAGCGCGCCCTCATCCTACAGCGCGCCTTCCTCCGGCTACGGCGCGCCGGCGCCGCAGTACGGGCCGCCGCAGCAGCAGCCCATAGTGCACAAGCATGTTTACGTGCACGTGCCTCCTCCAGACAACGACATCCCGGCGCCGCGCAAGCCCATCTACGTGGCGCCTCCCCAGAAGCACTACAAGATCGTGTTCATCAAGGCGCCGACGCCGCCGACCCCGACCGCGCCCGTCATCCCCGCGCAGCCGCAGAACGAGGAGAAGACGCTCGTGTACGTGCTGGTGAAGAAGCCCGAGGAGCAGCCCGACATCGTGATCCCCACGGCGGCGCCCACGCAGCCCGCCAAGCCGGAGGTCTACTTCATCAGATACAAGACACAGGTGGGTAGCGCGCGCTCTAACACCGAAACATTACACGTACACGTTTTATAAGCACAACTTAGCATTACAAATTAATATCAAATCTACCAAAAAATACATATTGACAAATTATTACGATTAAATTAACAGTGATAATTAAGACCCACGAATAACATTTTCCCCTAATTCCTTTACTCTACCTATAAAGTATTTTAAACTTGATGGTAAATTATACGATTCTATAGATCCTTTCGATGACATATTGGAAAGGATCGGTATATTCGTAGTAGATACTTACAATCGTTTTCGTCATCATCCACATGTAGCTTATAGTTTATGAAATTGTGAAATATCTATGTAATCCTTCTACCTCTAATTAATGTATGCCATAATCGCATGCGTGTCTAATTTGTAATTGACCACATTGGTTAGTTAGATAGTGTAGATAGTGAATAAATTATAAAGATAGTCGTCTCGAATACAAGAATCGCGAAGGATTCACCGCGAGAAAGTGAGCGACGAACGTTTCCTGCCCTGCTCCAGGAAGTACACTCGAGCGCATCTACATTACGCTCAGCTCTGTGTACTCACTCAGGCACTCGTAGCTACCGTCATTATTGACGCAAGCAACATGCCTTCCCATAGAACATGAACTGTCTGAAAGCACAATAGAGCAGCTTCTGGCTATTGTGAAGACATCGCACTCTTACTACATTATAATTTTCCAACAAATTGCTTTGTACGTAATTACTGTTCTTTGTGGTCGTTTTATTCGAAAATCCCATTCGCGTATATCTTTGTAATGAAGGTAGGAAGGATTACATTAAATTTGGGCGGTCTACTTTATGACTTGCGTAACTTAATCCATCTAGCGTTGTAATGCTGCTCTATAATTAGTGACGAAAAGTCAAAACGATTAAGTTTAGATGGTCGTAACAGATGCCCTTGTTTCTGTAACATTTATGGGTAATCTACACCCCGTTTGGTTGGTCTTTATTATTACCAGCCTTGATTATGTTGTCCGTGGCCCAGAAGCATCCGTACAAGTTTTTTTTTCGTTCACAGAAGCAGGAGGGGGGCTACCCCGCGGCCGCCGCCCCTGCGTCGGAGTACGGCGCCCCCGCATCGGCCCCCGCGTCCCCCTCGTCCGAGTACGGAGCGCCCTCCGGCGGCAGCTCTTACTGAACCCGCACCTGCCGCTCGCTGCACACCGCCAGCCACCGCATACTAACCTGCGCAAACGCCGAAACGAACGATATAAAACATTTTAGGTCTTTCAATAAGGGTCATCAACTTTGACCTCTAATACAGTTTTCTGAATTGATTTTGCAAGCAGAAAATTGAATTTAGAAGTAACAAGTTGTTTACCTTATTTGGAAGGTCTAATTGAAAAGGCTTCGATCCGAAGGCCCTCGTCGTCGCCGAGGCTCGAGCACTCGAGGCTGCGCGGGCGCAAGCATGCGGTAAGCGGATGGACGGTAAAGCACTGCTTACGCCAAACTATTGAATGTTTAAGTGTATTGCATCAAATTGATGTGAATGTTTGTAAATATTATTATTTTTATATTAAATGTTTATTAGTACTTAAAGTGGCATATTTTATATTCCCTTACAAATGTGTATGTACTTAATTGTCAAATCTAACCACACAACCAAAATAGAGAAAGGTACCTATTGAAAGTATCTTGATAATCATTCCAGACGTTCTTTTTAGGGTTTCGATCCTTTAAAGGAAGAAAAAGGAACCCTTATAGGAAAAATCTGAAAACCGCAAATTTCTGTCTTTCTGAAAAACTATGTAAATTTGTTTACATGGATGACATCATACTTTTTCTAATGTAGAAACCTAATACCAGTTTGGCTTTCCAAGTGTGATCGGAACCCTGGGTCCGGGAGTCCTACCCGCACTTGACCGTTTATTTTAAACCCATCAGCCACCTAGCCTTAGCGTACATACCTTATTCCTAGTACGCCGTGTCTGGTAAGATTGCCCTTGGCGATCAATAAAATGCATCAATCATTGAGCTACATCAGGATTAGATAACACTAGTGGACATATGCACTAATCGATATTCTTCACCAGCTAAGTGAAGGGAACTATCTACAGCACGTTAACCAGCATGCGTGATGTAAATAGACTTCAGACCAAAACATCTATGGAATGAATGGAATTGATGCACGATGTATTTTTAAGGAATTCGCAATAAATTAGATCATTGTAAGTATTCGATAGGTATACAAGCTAGGATTGCGATGCGATGTAGGTCAAATCAGTTATATATATAAATACACCCAAATACAATAAAATTAGGCAACTCCTTTTGCAGCTGCCTAACTCTGCAGCCCGCACTAGAATCAACTTTAACCGTGTCACGTACACATTTATCTTTAGCCCATCTCTTCAAAAAGGCCTATGAAGTTCATTAGCCTTCAATTTGTTATATTTTTCAACACCTCGAAACCTGTAAAGTGCAATCATAGTTTTGAGATGGAAAACAGGGCCACTTTTCAGTTACAGCACTTTAGAGAACTGTCAGTTTCATTGTACGGCACCTGTCTGCTTGTGGTGAGCTATTACGTAAGGTGTTAACCACCTCGTGTCCACCGGCTAAAAGGTAAAGGAATCCTGATTAGTCGTGTGCTAAAAACGAAAACATGCAAATCACATTCAAAATACTTGGAAGTACATAGAATTCATTCATTACGCAAGGGGCAGCGGCCAGTCGCCGCACGAACCTTGCTTGCACAACTATTAAACTTACGATGTTTTCCATGCCCCTTTACCATCACATGCATACGCATTATAGAGGCACATACATGTAATTTGCGTCTATTGGGGCTAACTGTTACATGTCTTCCCTAAAGTAGGCCATGAGACGCGATAGCTAGAGGCGGATTGAAAGATACGCGACTACGCGTATAAATATAATACGAGGGCAAAAAAGGAAGTTCAAAGTGCATTTTTTTAATTGACCATTATATAACACTTGCTTAGTCAAACTCAATATAATATTAATATACTTAATATTAATATTGCGTCGTCAATAAAATATTTTTGTATACTACCGCTCCGTTCGGAAGTTGTGGGCTTAGGGACGGAGAAAAGAAGGGCTTTTTTAAAATATGTAAGGGCCTTAAAAAATACAATTACAAGGAAAGGGGTTAACTGAGCTTACTATTCATGACTTTACCGTAGAGCTACTTATTTATAATTTTGAGACAAACAGCAATTTCTAGGCAGAAGTAGTAAGTTTACTCATGGTAATAAGTACATAGGTATGTATTGTATTGACGTGGTCTGGGTGTTAGGTTGCCGTCGGATTCAATGATGTGTAATTTGCATACCTATACGCTGAACAAAAGGTTGTAAGTATATTGCCTGCATGATGCTGTTCCTGATGCACTAATAGCGGCCACATATCCCATTTTCCACATACAATTCTTCATGCACATAGAGGTATAGCTAGAAACCCTCTGTAATAAATAATGTACCCTATGGTGACTTATAAAACTGAGACTACTTAGACTGTTTTTATGCATTATTCACGCAAGCGAAGCACAATGCACGGATATCCCACGATATGACACCATTCATTATGGGATAATACGTATAATATTGTTGTAGTTGTTCATGCTGTTCACTTTCCCCATAAAGTATAACGCATAGAAGAAAAGAAACGAAATTGTTTCAAAATCCATATCAATCAAAAGATCACACACAATCCTTCAAGTTGTCCAGCACTGCCGATTTAGCTGAACAAGACGTGCAACATTGATTATTTGATCCTAAATTAAGGTACTGTCTTAAGACGAAGGTCATTGTCATTCATTAGAGCCTGGATACTGTGCTATGGATATACATATGCGTCTGCCAAAAGTTTATTTATTTAGATTTGTTACACAAACCTATTGTGTCGGTTTGGGTTTATGGTGTGTTGCAAAACGTGATTTGGATATCTAATCATCGTAAAATCAGTAGAGCAGAGGTTTTAATTTGGCAATGTTACGGTTGGTAGGTACCCTATATGACTTTAGCCTTTTAGAGGTTTCCTATATACTTCTTGAATAGTGAATGCGGTGTGTAACAAAACGAATTATTATGACGAAAAGGGAACACAATAATGGAATGGAATGATGGGATGGAAATAATTCCCTGTGGTACTTCTATCTTAAATAATGATGAAGAGGAGCCTTTAGGCGAGGGATGGCGAACCAATGGCACGCGTCAGAATATTTTGGGCACGTCACTGATGATCACAAAATAAATTATGGAAATTTCCGGCACGTCATCACCTCATTAAACATTTCTTTAAAAATATGGTACATGAAGGTTTGCCATCCCTGCTATAGGCTATAGGTAAATGTTAATTAGATACAAATATCGACCTCTATACTAATCACCGGTTAAGAGTTCATAAATCTCACTGTCCAATACCGATAGTACCATACCGACCATGGTGGTTACTGGTTAATGGCTTGTGATATTATTACGTAGTTACAACTTATATTACACTACTTATTACATCACAAGAATTGCG
Organism: Argyresthia albistria; assembly: GCA_963457715.1. NCBI lineage: Eukaryota > Metazoa > Arthropoda > Insecta > Lepidoptera > Argyresthiidae > Argyresthia > Argyresthia albistria. The sequence goes on along the minus strand of OY735257.1, from coordinate 6,783,903 downwards.
GTCCTGTTATTACGGTCACGAACCTTTCGGATGACCATTAGCACTACCTCGTGGCTTCTGGACATACCGAAGTCGTGCCATAGTTTCATAGATAGATATTACATAACACAGGATATCTAGATTTCTAGAACCGTCTAGTTTGGACTGGAGACTTGGAGAAGCGACGAGTTTAGTGCCGAACTATATTTAAAACTTGGTAAATACAAATCGCAGCACCGATGTGAGTTTATTTATATCCTTGCGTCTTTCTCGACCTTTCATCAGTGCTCAAGAGTTCAGTAGAAATAGTTTGTTCAGTCAGTTGTGAGTTTTCACCGTTGAATGTGTTTCTGAAAACATAAACAACAACAAATACAAGAATGCCGCTTGAACTTGAGACGGAAGTGAAGCTCGTGTCGGATCCATGTGTTGTGGCTTGGGATACTAAACTGTTTGTTGGTTGTGAAGATGGGTCTATAAAGGTAACGAGATATGTAGTTGAGATGAGTTAGGATTAGTCATTTACTTACTTAAACTGGAGTATAGTGTTTCCCTTTGATTGAAATACAAAGGTACTCCGATTAATACGAAGCCGTCCGCACTTAAAACTCCTGAAATCGCAAGCTGGAACATCGCAGTCTGTTCAGGCCGCTGTAGCCTGAGATTGTATGTTGTTGTAGGAGTTGAAGAATAAGAGAACTGTGGTTCACTTAAATGTTTATTGTCAACTGAAATACCTAATATTGTGTATTAGCTTATAATAATTACATAATGCTTAGTATGCACAATATATGTGTGTCAATGTGTGAGCACTGGCTCGTACATCCTGCCACCTCAAAAAAGGATAACAATCCACAAATTATCTATGTAAAAAAAAATATATATACTTGTATTGTACCTATACAAATTTAAACTTAATTATTTAAGTGCCTTAAGATAAATTACAATTCAAATGATAATCAAGTACACAATAAACCACGGTTTAGTCATCTTCAAGGGCCTGTTCCCCTAGTCACCCGTCTGCTGTGTCCCTGATCCTCGATCTCTTGATAGGTCTGGTCGTTGGTGTTGTCTCCTTTACTGGGCGCAGGTGATGGAGTCTTTACTTGGTACCTTTGTCGTAGTTTTCGTAGGCCCCATACTCCTGTTATGATTGCAACGATGATAACGATGCTGTACCCCAATGTGTAATGATGAATATCGTGGACCGATATATCATTGTTGGATATGCTCTCCTGTTGCTCCTTCACAGTATTAATCCTTTGTTTCAGCTCCTTTAAAATCTCCGAATGGTTTTCGGGTTCCGTGAGACGCGACGTTGCATTCTTGATAAGGTGATTTACATAGGAAATTGGTGGCACCGTCAATACCCCTTCATTGACTTGTATTTCGCTATGGTAGTTATTTAACGTATGTAATAAGACGGTGTCTCCTTTCAATAAGCATCCGTTGCCAAGTGTGATTCGTCCAGTTCCCGATAAAGTCTTAGTCGCCGTGCCGTCTGGACAGAAAATGCGCACCGTGCACTTCTGACAACAGGGGCCTAATTCTGCTCTGGGCATTTCACTTATATTTCATTACTATTATATTGCAATCACCCAAAATGGCGTCATTTGGTATTCTCCTAAAGAATCGCAAATAGATTACATTGTCATTGCATTGTCATTCCATCTCGATTTCATTCTCATTTCATTTGCGCGTTACTCGGTATTCTCCTATTTTTTGACGTTTACAAAGATCGCGAAGCTGTCAAAATCTGACATCTGACTGATTTGCATGGATTTGCAATAGGCGGGATTTTAGTAAATCTTTTTTTTTTCAAGATGTCCCGACGTCTTCGATTAGGATTAGAGTTACTGCGTGAAGCAGCCGAGGCAGACAGAAGAAGGGAGCAACAAGAGCGTCGGCGAATGCGCGCCGAGCTGAGGCGGACTGTCGATCCTTTCTTGGATATGTCAGACGCCGAGTTTGTGAAAACCTTCCGTCTGTCGAAGGTTGCCGTCAAGCAATTGGTGGACGAGATATCGTCCTTCATCCCCCAGGAGCGGAGAAGAGACGGCATTTCAGTGACACTGAAGGTAAGTTTGTGTGTCTTACCTAACCTCAAATCTTGTGACTTTCATCGTAGGTACGTACACTAAGGAATTCTCTTTCACTTTACAGACACTGATAGCACTGGCCTTTTATGCCACCGGCTCTTATCAATAATCTCTTTCACATCTTTACATCACCATGACACGATCCTATTAGTGCCTGTCCTTTGTCAAATGCATACATTAAAGCCAGAGAACTAAAATATATTGTCGGCCATTGGGTCTACACACAAGCACGCTAAAGCGTCACAGATTCATACAGATGCATACATTGAATTATGTCAATCCAACTATCCATTCAGTTGAAATTCCCAACTAAACCCCCTTTATTCCATCCTTAGGTACCTACTTACTTACTCATTTATATTTCAGGATATGAAGAGAAATATGCCTGGGTGGGACTAAGGCACCAACCGCCAAGACAAAATAAAACTTCGAAATAAGAAGAAGGACACCGGAGGAGAGGCAGACCAAACAAAAAATGGGAGGAATACTAAAAAGAAGCTGCCGGCTCTCTGGTGAAGGAGGATAGCCAGAGATAGAAAGCACTGGAAGTTGTTGGAGGAGGCCTATGTCACACGACAAGCTGAACAAATAAATGAAATGCAATAAATTAAACAAAACTAATAAGAATAAGTAATCCTTAAAATTAATATTTAAATCAATACAATATCTTGATGTAATTAAACTAGAATACCCCAGATGTCTACACCCTATAAACCCTACCCTTTTTGATAAATAAAGAATTTGTATTTATTTATGTAGAATCAACATAATGGCCTATGAACATTCTAACCTATTGATATAGAAATAAGACAATTTGACATGGTTTAAATCCCGCGGGATGCCTCGGCATTATGTTAAACCATAGCGATGTATGTCTTATTTCTATATTAAGATGTCGACAAGAATGAAATAAAATGAGCTTAATATAGTTTAGTATATTCTTATTAATGAGCACAAAATACAGAGATTCAACATTTAGATCTTATAATTTCAAATGACTATGCAGTACAGAATGTCCAAGTACATTTTCATATCCTTGGGTTGTGGACGCTTGTCATCATCTCCAATTTGATATAGGATTCCTTATACTTGTTGAAAACATCAAATTTTGTAGTCCAGCGTCTTGGGATAACTTCTTTCTTCGTGCTTAACTGTAAAGAGAGTTATTCTAGTTTAGATGGTTATGTAATGGTTACTGGGTAGGTACATACCTCCCTTGTGACGGGTGTGAAAGTTATCAAATTGGGTTTTTTTCAATTAGAAGTTCAGTGGGTAGGTAAGTGTTATTCAGGGTTTGCTTGGTGTATGATCTAGAATAATTTTAACTGATATTCGTATATAATTATTGCACATAAAAGACAAAATACAGAGAAGTAATTTACAAAGGTAAGCTTATCTCTAAAGAGAGATCTCTTCCAGCAAACCCAGGATGGACAGAGAAAAATAAAATATTCCTAACAAATTGATAGGTACCTTTACTTTTTAGGGTCTGTATGGATGTCTCTTATCACAAACTTGGTATGTAGATAGTTTAATTTGAAGCAAGCTAACTACAGAAGTATGAAATGTACTCACATGTCGCCAGCCCTTTGCGTCGCGCTAGGGGCAGTCCACCGAAACACCATTATGTTGGGAGGCCTCCTTTCTCTGGTACGAGTGGCCCGCCCCAACGCCAGCTCGACGTTGGCCTCAACAAAGGCGATCATCGCCTCAATTTGTTCTATTCCCGAGCTCATGATGATGATCGATGATGATGTGAATCGTGATGGATGATGATAAACAACAACAAAACTAGTGTTAGCTAAACATCGATAGTCTATCGATAGTATCGATAGTTTTTCTACTATCGATAGCTTGATATAACTATCGATACTATCGTTTTTTTTTTTTGCTATATACTAGCGGGGAATCCCCGGACTACCTCGCTTTTTTACGCAGCGATGGCAGGGAAAGACCAAACTTTGTACAACTCTCTACAAGCCATCTGCAAGGCCTTTATCGCTCAGAACTTCGAAAATTTGGCAATAGAAATAGCTGTGACCCAATTTATTTCCTGTTATTTCATAACAAGTCATTGTGATCACTGATCAGATAACGTCATCACGTCAGATTGTCTTTTATATGTGAAATAATAGTAGAGGTTCATATTGACATACATAACTCACCCTTATTTATTTGTCTAGCTGCAAGACTCTTCTTTCTTTCTGTTAAAACTGGCCTCTACCACTAAGACACATATTTTTCTACTATCGATACTATCGATAGTAGAAAAATATTTTAAGCCTTAGCGAATAGCCTTAGCTAGGATAATAGAAAAATAATCAGAATATATGAACAAAACTATCGATAGTTATCGATACTATCGATAGTTTTTCCGTAAAACCATCGATACTATCGAAATCCCAAACTATCGATGTTTAGCTAACACTAAACAAAACAAAAGACAGAAAAAAAAAAGCATACCAGAGACCTTGGAGGAAATGAATATTATGGAGAGGCTCTATTTTGCTATATGCACAGTTAGTTGTACAAATATGATGAATTCGCAACCGAACGAATAAAAATAGCTTTGTCTCTCTCACACTCCTCACCTACGCCATAAGTAGAGAGAGATAGTTTGAGTTATATTTATTCTAAATATGGCAACCTTTGGTAATGACGTCATATGCAACATAGCGCGTGCTGGTTTTGGCCATTTTATGTGCGCATTGTAAATTACATCGGCTGTCAAAATCTGTTGTGGTTTACAAGAATTCCTGTTTAAATGTGAATTTAGAAGGATAGGAAGTATTATAGACATATAAGTGCAAGTGCAAAGACTCTTTCATCATGGTTTAATGCTCAGTAAAGCAGTGCAGCGGAACAACCTCAACGCTCTGTTGGCTGCAGCACCACTGAATGACCTGTTTCGAGATTCATGGAGGGATATTGTGTGAGAATGTGTCGATCTGCTTTGGCTGTAAATAAATAATTTGTGAAAAAAAAAATGAAAATTATAATTGTTTTGGAGAAAATACAAAAGAGCCGTTTTTTATTTAAACGTTTTGCAAGTGTATATGAGACTTTTTTTTCAGATTAAACCTGTTCCTTGCCGGCAAGATGCAATCTTTGTGCCTTTAAGAACAATGGCCATGGTAAGAACGAGGCGAAGTATTGTTAAAAGTAATTTAATTCACCCATATGTAGCACACAAAAATTATATTAAGTACGTATAGTTATACGTATACGTTAAGTACCTAGTATATACGTAACGTACCCACGAAAAATTTAGTTGCTCTGATAAAGACGTCCCAAAGTGAAATTTGTTCATAAAATTATGTATAATCCTCTTCCGGCTTATATTTTTACCCCCATTTTGTTACACGCTATACCTAATTATTTTATCGATATTGCCTATCGATAATGAAGGTACAGCAGCCGCCATTTTATGTGCGACGTTTTGTAGGTATGCAAGCATTGGAAACCGATACTGCCTCTCCATAATATTCATTCCTCCAAGCCAGAGACAAGTCTTCAAATCCTTCAAATGTAGAAACCAGAGACAACGCTTTTTTTTTTTTTTCGAGCACGAGCTTTTCAGTTGATTCTTTGAAAGGGAATATCATTTTCGAGAACTAGTAACACTGCCGTATACTTGAACTTAAAAAAAAAACTTACTGTCTTCCTTTCTTGGATATGACAGACGCCAAGATCCTTTCTTGGATATGACAAACGCCGAGTTTGTGAAAACCTTCCGTCTGTCGAAGAAGAGACGGCAGGAGCGGAGAAGAGAAGGCATATCAGACTGATATGCCGTCTCATCAGTGACACTGAAGGTAAGTTTGTGTGTCGTACCTAACCTCAAATCTTGTGACTTTCATCGTAGGTACGTACACTAAGGAATTCTCTTTCACTTTACAGACACTGATAGCACTGGCCTTTTATGCCACCGGCTCTTATCAATCATCTCTTTCACATCTTTACATCACCATGACACGATCCTATTAGTGCCTGTCCTTTGTCAAATGCATACATTAAATCCAGAGAACTAAAATATATTGTCGGCCATCGGGTCTACACACAAGCACGCTAAAGCGTCACAGATTCATACAGATGCATACATTGAATTATGTCAATCCAACTATCCATTCAGTTGAAATTCCCAACTAAGCCCCCTTTATTCCATCCTTAGGTACCTACTTACTTACTAATTTATATTTCAGGATATGAAGAGAAATATGCCTGGGCACCGACCTGCAACCACAGAGACAAACTCGCAAGATGATGTTGTGGATATGCTGCGATGCAGTAAAGAAAAATGGAGTAAACAGGTAACGGTCTGGTACCCAAGAGATGGGAAGAGAAACCGAGGCCGCCCAGTGAGAAGGTGGGAGGACGACCTCAAACAGACCTTGGGCCCTCACTGGTGTAGAGTAGCAGCAGACCGTAAGCAGTGGAAGAGGTTGGAGGAGGCCTTTGTCGAAAGACACACTGAGACGAGAGACATTTTATGAAAACAATTAACAACTTAGTAACTAAGAGCGAAAAACTCTGTCTTAGGGAATAAACGGCTTTATTATTATTATTATTATAGGTATAACAACAATCCAACTATCCATTCAGTTGAAATTCCCAACTAAGCCCCCTTTCTTCCATCCTTAGGTACCTACTTACTTACTAATTTATATTTCAGGATATGAAGAGAAATATGCCTGGGTGGGACTAAGGCACCAACCGCCAAGACAAAATAGAACTTCGAAATAAGAAGAAGGACACCGGAGGAGAGGCAGACCAAACAAAAAATGGGAGGAATACTTAAAAGAAGCTGCCGGCTCTCTGGTGAAGGAGGATAGCCCGAGATAGAAAGCACTGGATGTTGTTGGAGGAGGCCTATGTCACACGACAAGCTGAACAAATAAATGAAATGCAATAAATGAAACAAAACTAATAAGAATAAGTAATCCTTAAAATTAATATTTAAATAAATACAATATCTTGATGTAATTAAACTAGAATACCCCAGATGTCTGTTTTTTTTTTTTTTTTGCTTTTCAAAGGTCTTTATTCAATTAAAATTTATACATACCAAACAAGACACGGTCATTGTTGTAGCTTAGCCTAAGTAATAATTATCTCGCAGATTAGAACACCTTCATGAGATATAAAGTGCCTAATGCACATAGTATTAAAACTATTCACATCTTATATCCTAATACTGGTTTTTAAACAACAAACTAAATTGATATCTATGTAGTCTTTGAGTAGATACATTTTAATAACAACATTAAAGACCCCAGATGTCTACACCCTATTATATAAACCCTACCCTTTTTGATAAATAAAGAATTTGTATTAATTTATGTAGAATCAACATAATGGCCTATGAACATTCAAACCTATTGATATAGAAATAAGACAAATATTGACATGGTTTAAATCCCACGGGATGCCTCGGCATTATGTTAAACCATAGCGATGTATGTCTTATTTCTATATTAAGATGTCGACAAGAATGAAATAAAATGAGCTTAATATAGTTTTGTATATTCTTATTAATGAGCACAAAATACAGAGATTCAACATTTAGATCTTATAATTTCAAATGACTATGCAGTACAGAATGTCCAAGTACATTTTCATATCCTTGGGTTGTGGACGATTGTCATCATCTCCAATTTGATATAGGATTCCTTATACTTGTTGAAAACATCAAATTTTGTAGTCCAGCGTCTTGGGATAACTTCTTTCTTCGTGCTTAACTGTAAAGAAAGTTATTCTAGTTTAGATGGTTGTGTAATGGTTACTGGGTAGGTACATACCTCCCTTGTGACGGGTGTGAAAGTTATCAAATTGGGTTTTTTCAATTAGAAGTTCAGTGGGTAAGTGTTATTCAGGGTTTGCTTGGTGTATGATCTAGAATAATTTTAACTGATATTCGTATATTTCGTATATAATTATTGCACATGAAAGACAAAATACAGAGAAGTAATTTACAAAGGTAAGCTTATCTCTAAAGAGAGATCTCTTCCAGCAAACCCAGGATGGACAGATAAATAAAATATTCCTAACAAATTGATAGGTACCTTTACTTTTTAGGGTCTGTATGAATGTCTCTTATCACAAACTTGGTATGTAGATAGTTTAATTTGAAGCAAGCTAACTACAGAAGTATGAAATGTACTCACATGTCGCCAGCCCTTTGCGTCGCGCTAGGGGCAGTCCACCGAAACACCATTATGTTGGGAGGCCTCCTTTCTCTGGTACGAGTGGCCCGCCCCAACGCCAGCTCGACGTTGGCCTCAACAAAGGCGATCATCGCCTCAATTTGTTCTATTCCCGAGCTCATGATGATGATTGATGATGATGTGAATCGTGATGGATGATGATAAACAACAACAAAACAAAAGACAGAAAAAAAGCATACCAGAGACCTTGGAGGAAATGAATATTATGGAGAGGCTCTATTTTGCTATATGCACAGTTAGTTGTACAAATATGATGAATTCGCAACCGAACGAATAAAAATAGCTTTGTCTCTCTCACACTCCTCACCTACGCCATAAGTAGAGAGAGATAGTTTGAGTTATATTTATTCTAAATATGGCAACCTTTGGTAATGACGTCATATGCAACATAGCGCGTGCTGGTTTTGGCCATTTTATGTGCGCATTGTAAATTACATCGGCTGTCAAAATCGTGTTGTGGTTTACAAGAATTCCTGTTTAAATGTGAATTTAGAAGGATAGGAAGTATTATAGACATAGAAGTGCAAGTGCAAAGACTCTTTCATCATGGTTTATTGCTCAGTAAAGCAGTGCAGCGGAACAACCTCAACGCTCTGTTGGCTGCAGCACCACTGAATGACCTGTTTCGTGATTCATGGAGGGATATTGTGTGAGAATGTGTCGATCTGGCTTTGGCTGTAAATAAATAATTTGTGAAAAAAAAAATGAAAATTATAATTGTTTTGGAGAAAATACAAAAGAGCCGTTTTTTATTTAAACGTTTTGCAAGTGTATATGTGACTTTTTTTTCAGATTAAACCTGTTCCTTGCCGGCAAGATGCAACCTTTGTGCCTTTAAGAACAATGGCCATGTTAAGAACGAGGCGAAATAGGCGAAGTATTCTTAAAAGTTATTTAATTCACCCATATGTAGCATACAAAATTATATTAAGTACGTACTTATAGTTATACGTATACCTTAAGTAGTATATACGTAACGTACCCACGAAAAATTTAGTTGCTCTGATAAAGACGTCCCAAAGTGAAATTTGTTCATAAAATTATGGGCTCTTCCGGCTTGTATTTTTACCCCCATTTTATTACACGCTATACCTAATTATTTTATCGATATTGCCTATCGATAATGAAGGTACAGCAGCCGCCATTTTATGTGCGAACGTTTTGTAGGTATGCAAGCATTGGAAACCGATACTGCCTCTCCATAATATTCATTCCTCCAAGCCAGAGACAAGTCTTCAATTCCTTCAAATGTAGAAACCAGAGACGCCTTTTTTTTTCCGAGCACGAGCTTTTCAGTCGATTCTTTGAAAGGGAATATCATTTTCGAGCGTAGACAGAGAAAGGAATAGATGGAGTGCATGCGTACACCTTTGAGATGGAGATAGAGTTGGTTCTCAATAAGCATAAGGTTCAAAATCAGAGATTTTCTGCCACTCATCTGTCAAAACAAGAGCAAACAAGCATTCGACAATGCTGTGGCCAACAACAAAAACAACGCATACGCGGGTAAGGGACAGGTGATCGTTATTGTTTCTCGCTTACACAAAAATGATTCGTATTATGTCATCTCTTTCTTTTCTTTTTTTTTTCTGACGATGTGCCATCTCTATACTATACTCCCTTTACGTTTTCGAGAACTAGTAACACTGCCGTATACTTGAAGTTAAAAAAAAAAAACTTACAGTGATACAATGGAAATGAAATCGAAAGGCAAAGGTTAGTTAGTTGAATAGAAATAGTAGAATACCGTTATCATTACTTTCACATTTTGATTGATTGGGTGATTGCAATGTAATAGGAATGAAATAGAAATGAAATATAAGTGAAATGCCCAGAGCAGAATTAGGCCCCAGGTGAACAGCCACGCGCCGCTGTTTTGTAATTGGATCCACTTGTCGCTGCAATCAGAGACGTCGGTTGTGCAGTGTGTTATGTTATCATTGTTTATGATTTGCACCTCACATATGGTATTGCTATGTTTTAAATCATATATCGGTCGGTTCAAGGAACATAATAAGTTATCGTTGATATGTATGCAGGACTGAATGTCGTTGTCTTGTAGAAATATCAGCATGTCCTTCCTTAAGTTGAGAGCCAAATATTCCGTGGTTGGCCGGATACTCAATGTTTGTTGTCCCCTTTTCTGTGGGATTGGTACAATGCGATTCACTTCGTATTGGTCCTTGTTGACAAGTGGCAGTTTAGCTTCGAATATCAGAAATTCGTTCGTTAATCTTCCATGGACACGAAGTAATTTATACATATCTCGTAGATTGTGCTTATTATTGATTCTTGGTAGCGTTAGGTCATCAGGTAGCTGTCCCGAAATGATGTTGAGTTGTTGCTGAAACTGATCTGGCCGTATAATTTGCGTATCTACTCGCCCATTGCGGATATCTGTTACTGTGTCCAGTAGTGTTTGCTGTATCCCCTTCAAGTTGGATATGATAACATTCGCTGCGATTGTTGCTGACGTAATGTACATTGCTTGAAGAATTTCTATCTTCATTTCTTGTTGTTCTTTTTTAAGTAATGTGATATGCTGATTAATCATTGTGTATTGTTTATTCATTATTTCCTCGTTGCGTTTTAAAAGATTGTATTCACTCTCTACGATAGACGTTTGTTGTTTATATAATTGAAGAAGGTGGTTCTGGTTGTTGTGAACGTTTTGGATGTCCTCGTCATACTTGTCTGCAAATCTTTGGTCGAGGATGCCAAAGAGAGAGTTGGCTAAATATCCAACTCCGTCCACTAGGCCTCTTTTTACTCGTGTCGCATCCAATCTGAGTAAATTATTTTGATGTTTTAACTCATTGATTTCATGTTGTAATTGGGCCATAGTCATTGATGTTACTTCGTCATGTGGGAACTTGCTTAGATGACTGACATAATTTTCGACGTTTGAAAAACTTTGCCAATAACTAGACATATTGTAGTATACCACAATCTTCCACTGATCTTGAATCATCTGTGAGTCAGCAATCTTGTCGAAGTATACCAACCTTGTCGGGTCTAAGTTTGTAATGTTGATCACTTGAGCTGTCAATGGTGTTATTAGTGTAAAAAACAGTAGCAGCGCTGAGTACATGTAAGTTTTCCATGATGTGCCGGGTCTCGCTCGTGTCGGTCTTTCGGAGGGGAAGTCTACTTTCTGTCTTGTTACGCAGGTAGTGGCTAGGTCTGGTTGCTGTTGTGTAGGTAATGGTGACAGTTTGATAATAGGTCGCTTTAAAGATCCTGTTTTCGTCTTCAATGACACAACTCGCACTCTTCCGTCAGCACCTGGGTGGAGTTCTGTTACTCTGCCCAGAATCCATCTAGAAGGTGGAAGGTTATCCTCTTTTATGATGACGACGTCACCCATGTCCAGATTTTTCTTCGGTAGCCTCCACTTGGTCCTTGTTTGGAGTGTGTGTAGGTAGTCTTGTGACCATTTCTTCCAAAATCCTTTGTGGAGATTTTCAATTAACTGCCATCTGTTCAAGTTGTTTGTGTTGCTAACTTCTGATGTCAGCGTTGAAGATAGCAATGGCCCTCCTACTAGAAAGTGAGCTGGAGATAAGTAATCTAAGTCCTCACTTGATTCTGTCATAGGATTTAGCGGTCTCGAATTTAGACAAGCCTCAATCTGGCACAGAAGAGTGGTGAATTCCTCGAAAGTCAATTTTTGCTCCCCGAGGACCCTCTTAAGATGGTGCTTCATTGATTTAACCGCTGCTTCCCATATGCCTCCAGCGCTGGGCCATGCAGGGGCATTGAATTGCCATTCTATCTCCATATCAGCCATGTTGTTCAGGAAGTCAGTTGATATGTACGCCTGCACGGCTTCTTTGTATTCTTGAGTTAATTTCTTAGCACTAGCGACGAAGTTGCCTCCATTGTCTGAGTACATTACTCTGGGTTTACCCCTTCTGGAGCACATTCTTTTAAAGGCTGCCAAAAAAGTTGTCGCGCTGAGGTCCGATACCAGCTCCAAATGTATTGCCTTTGTGCATAAGCAGACAAACACAGCTATGTATCCTTTGCTGGTTCGTACCCCTCTGCCTTTGTTTGTCTTCACTTCAACACTGCCTGTGAAGTCTACGCCCGTGTGCGTGAATGGGCGGGACGGTGTGACCCTTGGCTCCGGCAGATCGGACATAAGTTGACAGTCACGGGTTGGACTGAATCGATGGCATTTCACACAGCACCTGATCAACTTCTTCACCACTCTGTTTCCGCTAATAATCCAATAGTTGTTTCTTAGATATGCCAGCGTCAGTCGAGCTCCACCGTGCAACGTTGCAGTGTGCGCCTGTTGAACCAGTAGTTCTGTTAGCCTGTTGTGGCTCGGTAGTATAATAGGATGTTTCTGGGACTCTTGTAATGCTGAGTGTCTAAGCCGCCCCCCGACTCTCAAAATCCCACTCTTATCCAAAAAGGGATTGAGACTCAAAAGTCCACTTTTTGGATGTAATACTCCTTTTAGTCGTAATTGTGTAATATCTTCGTTGAAGCTTGCTGACTGTACTGTCTTGACGATCGCCGTCTGCGCGTTTTTTAATTCATTTGCTGTTAGGTATGTTATTCGTTGTGCCTTGCAATTGTCTCTAACGTTTGTTGTGAAACGTGATATCCAACTTATTATTCTTATAACCCGAGTGATAGAGCTATATTTTTGTAGAAGCTCAAGTATCAATGGAGATGAAATTTGTAGCGCACATGTTGTTTGAGTTTTCTTTCTTTCCAATTCCGGAATCTCTATCGCATATGCTGGTCTTGACGGCTTGCTGTGTTGTAGCCAGGTGGGGCCTTCCCACCACAAGGGGTGCGTTAGTAGTTGTGATGGGGTAAGGCCTCTACTAGCACAGTCAGCGGCGTTTTCTTCAGATGTTGTGTAGTTCCAGCATGGTGTGGGCATGGTGACTATGATGTCCCTTACCCGATTCGCTACGAATGTTTTCCAGCGCGCTGGATCTCCTTGTAACCAACCCAGGACGACCATGGAATCCGTCCAACCATGTATAGTTACATTCGTTTGTTTTAACGATTCCACTACCTTTTTCATGAGACGCGACAGCAGAATTGCCCCGCAGAGTTCCAATCTGGGTAACGATACTGTTTTGTTTAGCGGTGCAAGTTTTGTTTTTGCTGCCACTAGTCGGACTGTAATTTGTCCATTTGTGCTTGTCGTTTTGCAGTATATGACGCAAGCGAATGCCTTTTCCGAGGCGTCACAGAATCCGTGTAGCTCGATGTCGATTTCAGTATCCCCAATCCACCTTGGTATTGAAACGCAGTTAATATGCTGCATATCTGTCACAATTTCCCTCCATTGTTTTTGTGTCTCTTCCGGTAGTGGTTCATCCCATGTTTTTTGCGACATCCAGCTTCTTTGAAACATAATTTTTGTCTTAATTGTTACTGGTGATAGCCATCCCAAAGGATCATACAACTTGGATATGTCGGATAGCAATGTACGCTTTGTAATTGTTTTCGCTGTGTCGACGGATTGTATATTGTAAAGGAATGTAAAGTTGTCAGTACGAGGATTCCACCGTAGGCCCAGTGTTTTGTTAGATTGAGCATGTTTAAAGTCAAGCATGTTTTCGCTCACTTGATCTTGCGATAAATCGCTCAATAGTCTTGAGTCGTTGCTGGCCCACTTTCGTAGGTTGAACCCTCCGCCTTGTAATATGTCGATAAGCTGGCGTTGGGTCGACCTTGCTTCTTCAAAGTTGTTGCTTCCCGCCAATAGGTCATCTACATATAGCTGGTTATTTAGAATATCAATTGTTTGTGGATATTTATGACCATCATCCTGTACAAGTTGTTTGATTGTCCTCATAGCTAAATATGGCGCAGCCTTTGTGCCGTATGTGACGGTGCATAGTTGATATACTGCTATGGGCTCAGATGCTGAATCTCGCCATACAATCTTTTGTAGATGTTGATCTTCATCTTGTATTAAGATCTGTCTATAAAACTTCTCAATATCCGCTGTGTAGACATATCGGAAGTTCCTCCACCGCAGGATCAAAGCTTGAAGGTCTTGTTGAAGGTTGGGTCCGCAGTTCATCAGATCGTTCAAACTGTACCCTGAAGATGTTATCGCCGACGCGTTAAAAACAACCCGCAGTTTAGTTGTTAGGGAATCCAGTTTCAGAACCCCATGGTGAGGGAGTATACAGCTCGGTTCTCTGAGTGTTTTGCAGATTTTCATGTGGTTAAGATATATGTACTCATGAATGAATTTTTTGTAACTTGCAGCGAACTCATCATTCCTTGTCATCTTTTTCTCCAGTTGTTTGAATTGTGCTACAGCTTGTTTCATGGATCCGCCTAACGACTGCTTAAAATTTTGCTGCATTGGTATTTTGACTGCGTAGCGCCCGTCGGGCTGGCGTCTTGTTGTATTTTGATACAATTTTTCGCAATCCTGATCCTGTTGGGTCAGGTGTCTTGTATCTTCTGTTATGTCTTCCATCTCCCAAAAGTTTGATATATCCTCCAGGCTGTGTAGTACCATATTACAGCTAAAAGTCTTGAAATTGCCAAATAAGACCCATCCAATCTTCGTCTGCTGGGCAATAGGAGCCTTGGGTGATCCTCGTAGTATCCCCCCCATGACAATATTGGAATAAACGCTCGCATCTAGTAATATGTCTACTGGTCTTGAAATGTTGTACTCTGGATCCGCCATCTGTAGATTTTGTATGTGTGGCCACTGTCTTTTATCAAATGTTGTGTTTGGTAGATTGTTCAGCAACTTTGCTAGCACCAGTGCCTCTGTCATGAAGCTGAAATCCCCATACGTCGACTGGCAGCACAAACTTACTACCCCCTTGCCTCTACTTGTAGATGTTCCGATGCCTGAAATAGCCGCATTCAGATGACTTCTTTGCAATCCTAGTCGTTGTGCGGCATTCTCTGAGATGAGACTGACTTGCGAGCCTTGATCTAATAACGCTCGTAGTTGGATATAAGTTCCGTCAGCTGACTTTACTTTAAGCTGGACGGTGGCTAGTAATACATCGCAATCGCTTGCAACGTGATTCGCATTTCGCTGACCGCTCCATGTCGACGACCCCGCTGCTGACTCGTCGGTTGTTGAGTTATACAAGTCATGTATTTTGGTATGATGAAAGCCTTCGCATTCTAGGCATCTTTTAGCTGAGTTACACTGGTTATTATAATGGCAATATAAACAATTCGGGCACACTTCCAACTCCGTAATTGTTTTTAGTTTGGTTTCCGGTAGCATGTTGTTGAATTTCTTGCAATGCATTAAAATATGACTTGTTTTACACACTGGACAATTTCTGTCGTTCGAAACATGGAATGATTTCGTCATAAATAGCTTCTGTTTCCCGCCAGTGTATTTGCGCTCATTCTCCTGTAGTTGAGGTCGCCGGTTATTGTAACCTTTATTGTAGCTTCTGTTATTATTATTTTCGGTGGTAACGGGCTCAAGCGCTGTGAACTTGGCCTCCAAGAATCCATAAATTCATCATATATGGGCAGCTCCCTCGGAGTTTTCCTGGTTTCCATGTAAGACGAATATGTGACTGAATCCAGTTTTTTTGTTAGGATATAAACTAGGAGGGGGTCCCACGATGCCGTATTCACTCCGAGATTTTGTATGGCATGTATTGTTTCCATGCTGACGTCATATAGATGCTTGAGTTCTTGCGATGTTTGAACTTGAATACTCGGTTGATTCATGAACAGTTCTATTTGATTGTTGAATAATGCTTGCAAGTTGTTGTACCGATGAGTAAGTATTGCCCAGCATGTGTCGTAGTTGTCTTCCGATATCGAAAGATGTTGGACTAAACGTTCTGCCTCTCCTTTCAGTTTGCCTTTAAGATGTTGCATTTTCTGGGCTCTGGTGAGTATGGGGTTGTTGTGTATTGCTCCCGTAAAAAGGTCCATAAATGTAACCCACTGTGCGTAAGATCCACTGAATGTCGGTATTTCTATGGTAGGGGTTGACTTTTGTTGGTGAATGACGGAGTTCAGTTTCTGGTTGAGACACTTTTTTGCATCCTCATACTTTTCTTCGTACTCTGTAAACTCCTGTTCATATACCCAGTCACTTCCTTGCAATAAGTTGTCTATTTTCCAATGAAGTTCATCTATAACTTTCCATCGTGTCTGTAACATTTCTAATTTGTCTTCAAATTCCCATTTTTCAGAGATAACACTATGGTCAATTCCTCTGAGTACTCTAAGGAATGCTCGAAAATTGGTTCTTTGCATACTCTTGTACTCATCTGCTTTAGAGTATGTCGATGTGTCTCTTGTTACAGAATTTTGAGCAGGTACCGTAGATTCCGTATTCTCCGCCGTACTTTCTCGCGCTGGTACTTTTGGGATGTAGGTGGTCAGTAGACGCAATGTTTCGTGATACAACGCTTTGTTTTCGTCGTAACAATTTTTGGCGTAATACTCATGAAGTCGTTTCTCCTTTGGTGTGATTTCCTCTAGATGTTTATGGTTGGCATCGTAGTTTTCCCATATTAACTCTAGGTTCTCAATTCTCTTTTTAATATACTCGGGCGTCTTGCGGTCCGGGGAATCCTTTTTGAAATTGATGTTGATTTTTTGTATGTTAATAGACATCTCCATTTGTTGTATAAGTAATTCTTCCATCTTGTTAGTCATGATGAAACTCGGTGGCTCGCGTGCAGGTGATTACGTGCTTGGTCTGTTAACCCACACTTGTTCTCGTAAATGTGACCTGTCCCGGTCCTGTTATATGTATTTTTGTTGTTGTAGCTGTAGGTTGTAGTTTAACCAGGAACTGTAGTGTCCCGAAGCTGTGGTATATCCAGGGGCTGTAGTGTCCCGAAGCTGTGGTATCTAGGAGCTGTAGTGTCCCGAAGCTGTGGTGTATCCAGGAGCTGTAGTGTCCCGAAGCTGTGGTGTATCTAGGAGCTGTAGTGTCGCGAAACTGTAGTATATTCAGGAGCTGTGGTGACCCGAAACTGTTGTATATTCAGGAACTGTAGTGTCCCGAGGCTGTGGTATATCCAGGGGCTGTAGTATCCCGAAGCTTTGGTATCCAGGAACTGTAGTGTCCTAAAATTTTGGTATATTCAGGAACTGTGGTGTTCCAATGTGGTGGTATATTCAGGAGCTGTGGTATCCCGAAACTGTTGTATTTTTTCAGGACTGTGGTGTCCCGAAGCTGTGATATTCAGGAACTGTAGTGTCCCGAAGCTGTGGTGGATCCAGGAACTATAGGATCCCGAAACTATTGTATATTCAGGAACTGTGGTATCCCGAAGCTGTGGTATCCAGGAACTGTAGTGTCCTGAAACTGTTGAATATTCAGAAGCTGTAGCGTCCCGAAGCTGTGGTATATTCAGGCACTATACTGTCCCGAATCTGTTGGATATCCAGGAGCTGTGGTGTCCCGAAACTGTGGTATATTCAGGAACTGTAGTGTCCCGAAGCTGTGGTATCCAGGAACTGTAGTGTCCCGAAGCTGTTGTGACTCCAGAAACTGTAGTGTCCCGAAGTTGTTGTGACTCCAGAAACTGTAGTGTCCCGAAGTTGTTGTGTCCAGGAATTGTAGAATCCCGAAGTTGTTGTGACTCCAGAAACTGTAGTGTCCCGAAGTTGTTGTGTCCAGGAATTGTAGAATCCCGATGTTGTTGTGTCTCCAGGAACTGTAGTGTCCCGAAGTTGTTGTGACTCCAGAAACTGTATGGTCCCGAAGTTGTTGTGTCCAGGAATTGTAGAATCCCGAAGTTGTTGTGACTCCAGAAACTGTAGTGTCCCGAAGTTGTTGTGACTCCAGAAACTGTAGTGTCCCGAAGTTGTTGTGTCCAGGAATTGTAGAATCCCGAAGTTGTTTTGTCTCCAGAAACTGTATTGTTCCGAAGTTGGTTGTTGTGTCCAGGACCTGTAGTATCCCGTTGCTTGTAACAGTAATAACGAACTTTCTGCGTCTCTTCTTGGGTCTCGTTATAATTATATTTCCTCGTACGCTATTTGCGCCTTCTCAATACAATTGGTGAGACCCGCTGGTGGGAGGCCAATGAACCGAATCGCTAGCGTAGTTAGAACATATAAAAATACCGAGATCACCTCGAAAGTCAGAAAAACTCCGAAATTACCGTTTCTTTGCTCGAAGGACCAAATGTTCAGGCCGCTGTAGCCTGAGATTGTATGTTGTTGTAGGAGTTGAAGAATAAGAGAACTGTGGTTCACTTAAATGTTTATTGTCAACTGAAATACCTAATATTGTGTATTAGCTTATAATAATTACATAATGCTTAGTATGCACAATATATGTGTGTCAATGTGTGAGCACTGGCTCGTACATCCTGCCACCTCAAAAAAGGATAACAATCCACAAATTATCTATGTAAAAAAAAATATATATACTTGTATTGTACCTATACAAATTTAAACTTAATTATTTAAGTGCCTTAAGATAAATTACAATTCAAATGATAATCAAGTACACAATAAACCACGGTTTAGTCATCTTCAAGGTTGACTTTTGTTGGTGAATGACGGAGTTCAGTTTCTGGTTGAGACACTTTTTTGCATCCTCATACTTTTCTTCGTACTCTGTAAACTCCTGTTCATATACCCAGTCACTTCCTTGCAATAAGTTGTCTATTTTCCAATGAAGTTCATCTATAACTTTCCATCGTGTCTGTAACATTTCTAATTTGTCTTCAAATTCCCATTTTTCAGAGATAACACTATGGTCAATTCCTCTGAGTACTCTAAGGAATGCTCGAAAATTGGTTCTTTGCATACTCTTGTACTCATCTGCTTTAGAGTATGTCGATGTGTCTCTTGTTACAGAATTTTGAGCAGGTACCGTAGATTCCGTATTCTCCGCCGTACTTTCTCGCGCTGGTACTTTTGGGATGTAGGTGGTCAGTAGACGCAATGTTTCGTGATACAACGCTTTGTTTTCGTCGTAACAATTTTTGGCGTAATACTCATGAAGTCGTTTCTCCTTTGGTGTGATTTCCTCTAGATGTTTATGGTTGGCATCGTAGTTTTCCCATATTAACTCTAGGTTCTCAATTCTCTTTTTAATATACTCGGGCGTCTTGCGGTCCGGGGAATCCTTTTTGAAATTGATGTTGATTTTTTGTATGTTAATAGACATCTCCATTTGTTGTATAAGTAATTCTTCCATCTTGTTAGTCATGATGAAACTCGGTGGCTCGCGTGCAGGTGATTACGTGCTTGGTCTGTTAACCCACACTTGTTCTCGTAAATGTGACCTGTCCCGGTCCTGTTATATGTATTTTTGTTGTTGTAGCTGTAGGTTGTAGTTTAACCAGGAACTGTAGTGTCCCGAAGCTGTGGTATATCCAGGGGCTGTAGTGTCCCGAAGCTGTGGTATCTAGGAGCTGTAGTGTCCCGAAGCTGTGGTGTATCCAGGAGCTGTAGTGTCCCGAAGCTGTGGTGTATCTAGGAGCTGTAGTGTCGCGAAACTGTAGTATATTCAGGAGCTGTGGTGACCCGAAACTGTTGTATATTCAGGAACTGTAGTGTCCCGAGGCTGTGGTATATCCAGGGGCTGTAGTATCCCGAAGCTTTGGTATCCAGGAACTGTAGTGTCCTAAAATTTTGGTATATTCAGGAACTGTGGTGTTCCAATGTGGTGGTATATTCAGGAGCTGTGGTATCCCGAAACTGTTGTATTTTTTCAGGACTGTGGTGTCCCGAAGCTGTGATATTCAGGAACTGTAGTGTCCCGAAGCTGTGGTGGATCCAGGAACTATAGGATCCCGAAACTATTGTATATTCAGGAACTGTGGTATCCCGAAGCTGTGGTATCCAGGAACTGTAGTGTCCTGAAACTGTTGAATATTCAGAAGCTGTAGCGTCCCGAAGCTGTGGTATATTCAGGCACTATACTGTCCCGAATCTGTTGGATATCCAGGAGCTGTGGTGTCCCGAAACTGTGGTATATTCAGGAACTGTAGTGTCCCGAAGCTGTGGTATCCAGGAACTGTAGTGTCCCGAAGCTGTTGTGACTCCAGAAACTGTAGTGTCCCGAAGTTGTTGTGACTCCAGAAACTGTAGTGTCCCGAAGTTGTTGTGTCCAGGAATTGTAGAATCCCGAAGTTGTTGTGACTCCAGAAACTGTAGTGTCCCGAAGTTGTTGTGTCCAGGAATTGTAGAATCCCGATGTTGTTGTGTCTCCAGGAACTGTAGTGTCCCGAAGTTGTTGTGACTCCAGAAACTGTATGGTCCCGAAGTTGTTGTGTCCAGGAATTGTAGAATCCCGAAGTTGTTGTGACTCCAGAAACTGTAGTGTCCCGAAGTTGTTGTGACTCCAGAAACTGTAGTGTCCCGAAGTTGTTGTGTCCAGGAATTGTAGAATCCCGAAGTTGTTTTGTCTCCAGAAACTGTATTGTTCCGAAGTTGGTTGTTGTGTCCAGGACCTGTAGTATCCCGTTGCTTGTAACAGTAATAACGAACTTTCTGCGTCTCTTCTTGGGTCTCGTTATAATTATATTTCCTCGTACGCTATTTGCGCCTTCTCAATACAATTGGTGAGACCCGCTGGTGGGAGGCCAATGAACCGAATCGCTAGCGTAGTTAGAACATATAAAAATACCGAGATCACCTCGAAAGTCAGAAAAACTCCGAAATTACCGTTTCTTTGCTCGAAGGACCAAATGTTCAGGCCGCTGTAGCCTGAGATTGTATGTTGTTGTAGGAGTTGAAGAATAAGAGAACTGTGGTTCACTTAAATGTTTATTGTCAACTGAAATACCTAATATTGTGTATTAGCTTATAATAATTACATAATGCTTAGTATGCACAATATATGTGTGTCAATGTGTGAGCACTGGCTCGTACACAGTCTACAACATAAACTGTAACTCGCAACTCTAAATACATTCTATGCTCGGTAATCCTGAAATATCTACGCAAATCCGATAAAGCAGACAAGCCTTTCTCGAAACTGACCATTGAATTTTTGCCCCGATTTCAGATATTTCTGGAGGCTTATAGGCTTTTAATCCTAAATGATTATTTATCGAAGTTGCTCTGAGTATAGCGAAGACCGCACCTATACTATTTAATTTCTAAATCTCGTACCTATCATACAACATACAGTCATTCAACGCGAACCTATCTCCATCTACGTCATGGGCCGCGCATGCCGTGCAACCATTCGCCCTGGCCGCAGGCGGCGGCCGGGTCTACTCGGTGGCCAACGACGGAGGCACGAGGGTCTGGTCCGGACTGGACGGCCAGAAGATCATGGAACTGCCCCCCACTGAGGGCGACCCGGGCGTGATGAGGCTGGTCGGCAGCGAGCTGTATGTTGGAGATGAGGCTGGCAATGTATGTGTTAAAGGAATAATAATTTCGTACAATGTTGCAAAGACTAAACAAATGTCAAACCAGTTTGCCGATCTGTTGACACGGTAATCCGCCGTATCTGTTTGCTTTGGCTGCACAAATACAAAACAAACCCACAGACAATTATAAATGGAAGAAAATGGGCCCCCTTTTTCTCATCCACCAGCACTGGGTCATGGGCACTCGTGGGCTTTCTTTTATGTAGGTACTCAGCATATCCGCTAATACTTGTATCGGGAATATGACATGTATTACCTACAGATTAAGATTTCTTTCATCTAAGCATGACGTACAGTACGAGGCCATTGTTTTGGCACGTCGTCGGGGCGGGACCCAACGACGAAGTGCCTCGACCCCCGAGTATGATACTCGGCGTTTGACTTGGCGGGAGAGAGAGAGAGCGAGACGAGACCCGACGTGCCAAAACAATGGCCTCGTACTGTATGTTGGGTGAACTTGGTGTAGCAGAAAGTGTAGTCATTTAGGTCCTAGACTCAAGGATTTTCAATGATTATAGTATGGTTTAGTGCTAAATAACCGGCTTACAGGTCACGGTGTACGAAAACAACGAACTGAAAGCACGGTACAATCAAGTGGAAGAAGTGAAAGACCTCGCGGTACGCCAACACTACCTGTTCACAGTCCGAGATCTCGACGTCACCATCACTGAAATTAGTCCAGGTATAACCAGACACAGAAAACCCCAAGTTTGCTAATCGGTGCTTTCATGTTTGCAAACTATGTACTTACATAATATCACAAAGCGGAGTTAAGTTATCTATCACATCACCGTCCGCCGCGCCCTATCGCTTGGATGGAACATTTATCGTTCTTTCTGACAAGGCTCAACTATGATGACTACCCAAAATAAGCAACTGATGGTCGAGTTTGAGACTGTACATTACCAAAGTATG
Organism: Argyresthia albistria; assembly: GCA_963457715.1. Classification (NCBI taxonomy): domain Eukaryota; kingdom Metazoa; phylum Arthropoda; class Insecta; order Lepidoptera; family Argyresthiidae; genus Argyresthia; species Argyresthia albistria. The sequence goes on along the minus strand of OY735257.1, from coordinate 6,761,343 downwards.
TTCAGAAGTAAACTACCTACTGCACTTTATGTCTGTCTGTCACGCAGTGGTCACACACGTCGCATTCTCAGGTTCCCCCGAACAAAGGTTACGCCTAAACCGATCGATGACATCATTTGTCTCCAGACGCGACAAAACAGTTCCAGAAGTTCACGGTTCGCCACAGCATGGAAGGGCGAGCGCCGCTGCACCTGGCTGGAGACAGGCTGCTGCTCACGATGGCGCGCGGCGGGAACAATCTGCAGCTTATCGACGCCACTGCCGAGAACAAGTTTAAGAAGCTGCATGAAGTTAAGGTACCGTTTCTTACTAGGTATATGACGATAGCCTGTCACAGATGGAAATATAGTTTTACAAATCAAAGGCCGTATTTACTTTCCTTAATTTCCGACACTAATATCAACACAGCCACAGAAGTCCTTCTTCCTGCACATCTTCAGTGCAAGACACGCTACTGGATAACGAATTATTCCATTCTACAGGATGTAACAGAAGGGTGCAGTCATATTTTAGGGGGTTGTTAGGGAGACCATTCTGAGCAACTTTCAGTATGAAACCTATTTGATCAGAGCAACTTTATTTTTCATTGTTCCATACATTTGGTCCGGGCGGTCAGCTGATTTCTATAGAGAAGTGAAACTTATAGTTGCTCTGATCAAACCGGTTTCATAGTGAAAGTTGCTTAGAATTATGTCCCTAACAACCCCCTAAAATATGACTACACCTTTCTGTTACACCCTGTAGAACGACCGGTATGATTAAAGTAGACATGTATATAATTAGCTTGGTTAAATTAAGGAAATCAGACCGAGAAAAGAAACCTTTCTCCCCCTACCCCGCCGCTGGTTCACCCACCACCTTCGGTGACTTTTAGTAGGTAGGTACCTACTTAGACTTAGAGGTATATAAATCTCTCTACCAATTTTCAAAACTACACGAATTAGGTATAATAAGTTACTGAAATTGCATCCCACAGGTCAGTGACATGATAGTAACCAGCTTATCAGTGAGCGATGACTACGCCTGGACGGGCGGGTGGGACGGCGCGGTCCGTCGGTGGAAGATCACTGACCGCTTGGAGTTAGTCGGGGAACTCAACCTCGGCTCTTGCGTCAACGGCCTGGTGGCAACCGCGCCTGATACACTGTACGCAGCCCTGGCCGGCGGGAGGGTGGTTCGGCTCAAGAGCACTGATTAGAATTTAATAAATTATTTGTTTAAACTACGTTGTTGAGTTTGGTGTTTGCGTGGTCGAGTGGTTGTATTGATCCATTTATTAAACACCCTTAATAAATCTTGAAAAACCATCGCAGAGAAGTCTACTATCATTTACAGAAAACTACATTAAAATATGTGTAAACATTGGAAAATAAAGGTGTTTTACAAAGATATTGAATTAAAACCTGCACAGGGTCGATAGAGGACTATTAGACCAACAATAAATGTGAGAAATCGACCTAAAGTGTCACATAAGCGAGATATTTGAGTGAGATAACAAAAGTTGTGAAAACTGTTAACACTTTGACAGCCAAAGTGACGAACGATATAAAAGCCAAACCCACGGCTCGCCTACGACATCTAGTGACGAAATTGGAACTACTGAAGTAGTTTTTTTAAATCGCCCATTTTTCCATACACCAGAAATCGTCTAGGGCACAAATTTTTTGTTCGTACGCACAGAACTTTCGAACGGCTGAACATATTTTGATAAAATGTTTTTAACAAAAATCGTAGGGAAGTTCGACAAATCCGTTACCCGTTTATTCGCTAGAGTGCCACGGACAGACCAGACACGTACCACTCTTGATCGTCGGGGGTTAGCAAATGGCAACGCACAGAGCCATCTAGCGTCGAGTAGCGAAAGTAGATCATCGGTGGAATGGAAAGTTTATCGTGGCTCCACTACTGCTAGCTAGCGAGCGACGAGCAAGCAAGCAAGTGAAAGCATTGACCGTGAAAGTGACTGGTTCTGTCTGTCGGCGAAGTGTGGCCGCTTATTCTATGCCATAGCCGTGCGCTAAAGTGCGCTTCCACTGCTTCGACATCGGAGCGTACGGAGCGGACGGATTTGTCTTGCTTTGTCTTGATTTCTTTGGGCGCAGAAATGCCGATCCAGTGCACGCACTACCATAGAAAACAGTAATAATCGATTACAGCGACTACGATGCCATCGTTTTGTATCGCCAAACAAAACTGACTCGGAACGGCTCCGTAGACTCTGTAATCAATTTTGGCGTGTCGGAACAGGGGGTAAGTTTGTCTATGCCTGGGCTGTTTCGTAATGTTCCCTGGCTGTCACTTTTGTACGTAAAATCACGTAGATTTTTACTGAAGATAGAAAAAATATTACTAAATCAACAGGGACAATCCCCTACAGCTAAAACCATGGCTGCTTTAATAAAACTCCGGCAGGTGTCTGTGCTACAGCGTTGTGTTCTAAACCATATGTACAAAACCCATCTCATGCATGCACGAAACATTTCGACTTCGAAAAAGAACAGTGATACGGCTTCTACAACCTGTGAACCTAACAAGGAAGATAAGAACTGGGTGAGCTACGGCTTCGACTACCAATCGAAGACAGAAGACACAAATCTCCATAATGCTTCTTACTTCTTCTCCGTGACACTGTGTTTGGTTTTCGGAGGGTTCTTCTGGGCCTATGCACCAGACACTCTGTTGAAAGATTGGTCTCAACGTGAAGCTTTCTTAGAACTACGCCGACGTGAGAAGAATGGTCTTCCTCCAATTGATCCAAACTATGTCAGCCCAAAATGTGTGAACCTGCCATCGGAGGGAGCTATTTCAGATGTAGAAATTATCATCTAAACTTTTATTCTCCTGTAAAAATTAACATATAAACTATTTAGGTAAATAGTAAAGTAATAAATAACCTAGGAATTCTTTGTTTTTGTGTTACAGTTATGTATTGAGTCAAAACTTACAACTACAAAAACTATCACATCAAGAATGTCATTTATTTATATCATGTAAAGTTGTAAATTAATAAGTGCTGGAATAAACCGAATATTCAAATGTCAACACCTGCTTGTGAAGTGACCCTTATGACGTTGGTTTTAGAATCATACATAATGCTGCCTCTTATCAGGGGATTTCACCTCTCTGAGTAGGTATTTACAGCCGGCTGTCCATTCTGGCAATACATCTCAGTATAGTGGATGGAACACATCAGGCGGTTCCATCTGTCACAAATGTGCGACTTGCAAACGGGACAAACAAAGTATTTATTTGCTGGTGAAGAATGATGAGTGGTTGTGAATCAGGTGTATTATGATGCTACTACGGAACCCGTCATAGGCGAGTCCAACTCACACTTGGCCACTTTTTTAAACTTTTACATTGCAGTTGCTAGTGAGCTAAGGTGAAGTTTGTATGTGTGTCGCAGTTGGTTGGTTAAATCAGACACTTAACTGACACCCTAGACTGTTAATAAAGATCGACATTTAACCAAGTCACTAGCATTTTTATTTTATTTTTCTAAATAAAGCATAACGTTTAGACAACTCGTTAAACATTTCTTTCACTCACTTGTCTGACGTGACGGTACTTTAGCGACTTCGTTAAATTAACGGTCTAGTGTGTTAGTTAAGTGTCTGATAAACCAAGTAACTATGAGTGACACATGAACCAACAAACTTTTTAGTTCACGTTTTTTTGCCCATGTATTGCTGATAATGATAAAGCAAAGAGAAATCGAGATAGAGACGACTCGCGAACGAGACGGGATTCGGTTACGATTTTTTAGAGGGACGAACGAATAGCGACCGGGACGAATAGCGAACGGAACGAGTTGCGTTTGCGGGACTAATTGCTAACGGGACGAGTTGCGTTTTCGGGACGAAATGAGAACACGCAACAAAGGGAATTTTACCCATTTGACCTGACCTCAGAAAGAACAGTAAGTAGGTAACATTCGACTATCCACCACTGGCAACACTAATTTATAGGTAATAATTTTGTGCCAACTACTGGTAACACTGCTCGACCGACCGCTTCTCACGTAAAGGGAGTATAGTATAGAGATGGCACATCGTCAGAAAAAAAAGAAAAGAAAGAGATGACATAATACGAATCATTATTGTGTAAGCGAGAAACAATAACGATCACCTGTCCCTTACCCGCGTATGCGTTTTTGTTGTTGGCCACAGAATTGTCAAATGCTTGTTTGCACTTGTTTTGACAGATGTGTGGCAGACAAATCTCTGATTTTGAACCTTATGCTTATTGAGAACCAACTCTATCTCCATCTCAAAGGTGTACGCATGCACTCCGTCTATTCCTTTCTCTGTCTACGGCTTCTCAGAACAATAACTAACGCTTCGTACTACCCTCTGTTCCGAGTCACGCCAAAATCGATTACAGCGTCTACGAAGCCGTTCCGAGTACGTTTTGGCGATATAAAACGATGGCATCGTAGACGGGTGTAATAGATTATGGCGCTAAAGGCGATGTCACGGAATGCGACGCTATACTCTTCGTAGACGCTGTAACAGTGATGTTCAAGGTCAACTATCGATAGTAAAACTATCGATAGTTGACCTTGATAGGACTATCGAAAATATCGAAATTCTGTAATAGTATCGATAGTGAAAATTAGGCGATACTATTGAACCGCGTCGATACTATCGGTGCGGTTCGATAGTATCGAAGTTAGATACTATCGAAAGTATCGATAGTATTGCGTCAAGAAAGACGATACTATCGATACTAACGGCGCGTTCCGACAGTATCGATAGTTTTGCTTTAGTAACTATCGACGTGTTTTCAATACTATCGACTGGAAATAAAACGCCACCTGGTTGGTTACACAGGGACGCAAATATACAGCAATCTAATTAGAACAAATAGTAAATTAATTAACTGCGAAATACTGCGAAGATGGGATAGATGAACTTTGTAATCATCATTATCTATACTACCTTTTAGGAGCAAGCAATAGTATCGTAAAATTTTCGACTATCGATAAGGCAAAACTATCGACAGTATCGATACTATCGTCACTCTTGCTATCGATAGTATCGATAGTTTTTTTACTGATACTATCAATAGTATCGATACTATTAGTCTTTAGCTATAGTATTACTTATATTTAGCTATCGATAGTATCGTGAAGGGTCGATAGTTTCGATAGGACTATCGATAGTATGACTGAATTTCAAGGCCACGATAGTATCTCGATAGACTATCGCTACATCACTACACTGTAATCAATTGTGGCGTGACTCGGAACAGAGAGCTCATCAATCAAATCAATCCTATCCACAGACTATATAGTATATAGGGATCCTATCCTACTTTTCTTGATCACACACAGTAAGTTCTTGATGAGCCTTTGATTGATTCGCTTTTGAGTTTTCAACCGACTTCAAAAAAGGAGGAGGTTCTCAATTCGACCCGTATGTTTTTTTGATTACTTTTGATAGTGTTGTGTTGCTTGTGTGTGAAATTGGAGATTATAAGCAAATAACGTTGTTTTAACAACTTCTACCATGGTGGTGCGTCAATACACCGAGGAGTTGAAATACCTCGAAAAGCTAACTCCACACAGCTGGAGGATAAAGAAAGGTTTCCAGCCAAACATGAATGTTGAGGGGATATTCTACGTGAACAGTACCCTCGAGAAGCTAATGCTGGACGAGTTGAAGAACTCTTGTCGTCCAGGGATGACTGGAGGGTTCTTGCCGGGTGTGAAGCAGATTGCGAACGTCGCTGCACTGCCTGGGATCGTCGGCCGCTCCGTGGGACTGCCGGACGTGCATTCTGGATATGGCTTTGCTATAGGTTTGTTTATTAAGCTTGCTTGCTTTTAAATTTAATTGTTGGGAGTTGCAAAATGCTATATGATTGGAAAACCCTTCCGCTTGTTCTGGTCGGAAAAGAAAAATATTTGACATTAAAATTAGGGGAAGTTATGCTTTCATCCCTTTTTCCCGATGTTTTCCGACGTCTTGGTGTCACCACCCTATGGGGAGTGTCTTGAAGGTAGTGAGGTGGACAAACAAACGACATAAACATTTACCTCGTAGGCAGATGCGCAATCGCTGAGCCACAGAGGTTGTCGACATTGGAATTGCATCAGTGTACCTTGTACCAGCATAATTATTGCAAAAATTTACCAACTACAAGAAAGAATTTTGAGGGTCTATGTGTGTACACACACCTACCTGGGTTTTGAAGAAAAATAATCATCTTCTCTGAACTATTGCAAAAATGATGTAATATCAACTACCTATTCATGTATATGGTGGGTGTGGATTTGAGGAAAAACTATTACCCTCAAACCGGCCAACATTGCCCCTGTAGGCTAACTTTGCACAAAACCCAAAAATAACTTCAACTGTCGATTGCAGTTCCCCCTAAGGAAATAGCAACATTTTTATATTTTCTATCTAAATTTAAGTATCTATTTAGCAATGGAGTATGGCTCAATCTTACTCGGATCAGAGTAAAGGCCTGTGCCCCTCGGTGGGGACATTAATGGGCTACATTTACTTTACTTTTACTTATTTAGCAATACTGCTTGACCGATGTATGACTGAGTTCACTCTGTTGCCCGTAACATGTGTTCAAATAGGGGTGTCAAAAAGGTGGGCCAAAAATTGGTGATAATTTTTTTGGTGCTGTGACCGTATATGTTTTGTAGGTATGTGATTTTGATAATAATGGTACAACAGATCATTACGCATATCACTGTTCATTGTTTTAGATATTTGATGGCTGTTTCTTTGAGATAATGCCTTGGGCAATGATTACCGAACTTGCGTTGACCCAAGGGTGACAACATTGCCCACTGCAAAAACAGTGTGAGGGTTGTCATCAGTGTGATAAATTAATAAAAATATTTTTACAATAATCTCTATAGGGTATTTTGAGGAATAGCACCCATTATTATGAATAACTTTAGCCAAGAAACTTAAAGTAAAAAACAAAGAATAATAATTTGGTCTTATATAGTGACCTAAAAAGAAATAAAAGTAAGAAGAGAGAGAAAGACTGTAAATAATTTGACACCTAGCTATCGATTTAAATACTTCTGATATTATTTGGTGAACAAATAGGGACCTTTTGATTTGATTTTTGATAACATTGTCAATTTTTTTTATTTTCTTTTATATTTATGTAGCAAGAAGGTGCCAACTCTAACCCACTGATTTATGTTGTATGAAAATATGGTTGTAGTTGAGTGTATCATTGCCCTCCCCAATAACATAAAAAATACAAATGATTTGGATATGGTGACATTATAAATGGCAACATTACCCTATTTGCTATTACATATCTTAATACCAAAGCCACAGGGTTGATACTTTTGGAGAAATCAAGGCTGAGCAATGTTGGAAGGTTTTGTAGGTTACTTTGCCCAGCTGTTTAACTACAAATTACCGGGATACTATTGAGTGCAGGGCGCTATCTTTTATTATGTAGAGGGGTTTGGTTATGTAGTTAATAGTGAATCTGTTTGTTTTGTGATACAGCGTATATTTTTCAAAATATCTTAGAATAACGAAAAAAGCGGGCAATGTTGGACGGTTTGACGTAGGTATGTACTTTTTCAATGGCAAATATGCACAAACAGTTTTTAAGCTTGACAATGAGATCCAATAATGATCCCTTATTTTGGATTCTTACAGGAAATATGGCAGCCTTTGATATGGATGATCCTAAATCCGTTGTCTCCCCTGGTGGTGTCGGATTCGATATCAACTGTGGTGTTCGACTGTTGAGAACTAATCTATCAGAAAAGGATGTCCAGCCCATAAAAGTAAGTACCTAGCCACAAAATAAGTCAAGATTACCAGATAAAAAAAACCCGTTTACTGAAATTGAGAACTTACTTTCATATTACAGGAACAACTTGCACAAAGTCTCTTTGACCACATACCAGTGGGTGTGGGCTCCAAAGGCATCATACCTATGAATGCTCGAGACTTAGAGGAAGCTCTAGAGATGGGCATGGATTGGTCTCTTCGTGAAGGATATGTCTGGGCTGAGGATAAAGAACATTGTGAAGAGTATGGAAGGATGTTACAAGCAGACCCATCAAAAGTCAGCCTTAGAGCTAAAAAGAGAGGCTTGCCCCAACTTGGAACTCTAGGTGCCGGCAACCATTATGCCGAGATTCAAGTAGTTGATGAGATTTATGACAAATATGCAGCCTGCAAAATGGGCATTGAAAGAGTGGGTCAAGTCTGTGTAATGATTCACTCTGGAAGCAGAGGCTTTGGTCATCAAGTGGCCACCGATGCTCTTGTGCAGATGGAGAAGGCCATGAAGAGAGACCAGATAGAGACAAATGACAGACAGCTGGCTTGTGCCAGGATAAACTCTACAGAAGGCCAAGATTATTTAAAAGCCATGGCAGCTGCTGCTAACTTTGCCTGGGTTAATCGCAGTTCCATGACATTCCTGACGAGACAAGCCTTCGCAAAGCAATTCAAGATGGCCCCAGATGATCTTGACATGCATGTGATTTATGATGTTTCTCACAATATAGCCAAAATAGAAGAACATGTGGTTGATGGCAAAGTAAAAAAACTACTTGTCCATAGAAAGGTGTGTGTTTCTAGATATTTTGTATTTTTAGGGTTCCGATCCTTAAAAGGAAAAAAGGAACCCTTATAGGATCACTTTGTTGTCCGTTTGTCTGTTTGTCTGTGTTTTTTTACTTTTGACAGTAAGGAGCATCAATTTTATGTCTCTTGTATTTTCAGGGTTCCACACGAGCTTTTCCTCCACACCACCCTCTGATACCCGTGGACTACCAGCTCACAGGACAGCCAGTGCTCATTGGAGGCACAATGGGCACCTGCAGTTACGTTCTGACTGGCACTCATCAGGGCATGACTGAAACTTTTGGATCAACTTGTCATGGAGCTGTTAGTATTGATTATATTAAAATAACAGGATTTCAAATGTCTTCTACTTGATAATGTGTAAACATGCAGCATTGAAAGTATGACCATAGCTAAAACATAAAAATTCTTTCAGGGTCGAGCGTTATCACGTGCCAAATCGCGAAGAAATATTAATTACCAAGATGTCCTAAACAAGATGGAGTCAATGGGTATATCAATAAGAGTAGCATCCCCAAAACTTGTTATGGAAGAGGCTCCTGAATCATACAAGAATGTCACTGATGTTGTTGACACCTGCCATGCCGCTGGCATAAGCAAGAAGTCAGTCAAGTTACGCCCGATTGCTGTTATTAAGGGTTAATGGAAATCCATTAACTTATGAGGAAGATCAAAGTACAGTACAATCTGTAATGACACAAGGATGAGGTTCAAGATCCTTTCATGATATTCATGAGATAACATTAATTGATCTGATTGATACATTGTATTGTTTATTTATTGCAGTTAAACAACAACCATCTAGAATAATGACCTACGCAGGACGGCATGGCAAGGGATTTTAAATTTTTACCAATGGACATTCATGGCATTATTTTAAACCATAGCAATATGTCTTATTTCTATATCGATTTATTTATTTATTATTCAAATTAAATTGTATAGCATTACGATACGTTTAAATGTCCATTGATAAAAACTTGCCAAGCCGATAAAAACTTGCCATGCCGTCCAGCCCCCTTCTTCGCTAACTCAGTGATAAGTCTCCGTTAGCGACTGAGGGGGCAGGTCTGCGTAGGCCCTAACTCCACTATGTTTAGGTATTCCTTACAAATACCTACTTAGGTACTATCCCGATACTGTGAAACAGGCCATTATTGATATCTTTAATTAAGTTTTCTCAAGACCAGAATGAATTTGCATTTTTTACTTCAATACAAATGACTTACTAAAAACTACAGTTTTTATTTCAAATAACTAAAATACCTTGATCGAGACATAAAATATTTAATATACAACAGGCAACAATTCACTAGTATTTGATATCTATGTTATTATATCTAATAGCGGAGGTAGAGTACAACTAATCAATTACAGGTGACTAATATCTGTAATTGTTTACAGTATCGACTTTAATTTATCTGCCATGATCACAAGCAGCGCTGTGCCAAGGAAAAATAGCCCTGACGGCAGTACTGTGGTGGTCCGGTCAATCTCATCTGTGAAGAAAAAAAGTGGTGATGGAAAATATTGTGTGAAAACCCTGCAGCTACGGCGCGGCGATGGGCTAGCTCACTATCACGCAAAATGGAGTATTGAATACTTATAAGACGTGAGCAGAGCACCACTCTGATGACCCTGTCACTGCGTATTGAAAAACGCGTGACACTTTATAGTTGTAAACATGTGTATGTCGTATTAATTAGTGTACCTTTGAGGTGGGCATGGAAAGTATACTTCGCGTCATCTAAAAAGGACGCTGTAAGCGTTGAGCGGTGGTAGGCGATTTACGCCAGTGTGCCCATTGCGTGTGTCCATGCACGCAAGGACGCTATTGCCATGCAAAATACCACATCCTTTTACGCGAATCACGCCAGTGCACCCATGCACATAAGGACGCTATTGCCATGCGCCGCTCCTTCGCCTCCAGCGTTCTTTTAACGTGACGCGAGGGGTCTTTTAACGTGAATCTATCGAAAATCTAGCATACGCTTACAACAGCAATGAGTATTTCATACATTTGCCAGTAGTTTGTGGCACTTTTGTAACTTCATTGATGGAGAAACCCCCTGCCAATTGGACCTACCTGGGTCGACTTGGTTCGTAGATTCCTTGTCTTCTGAAGTCCATCCCATACAACGTTCGAGCGCTTCCTCCCATCGGACTCGACGTATCTCACGCTCTGTAATAATAACGAATTAGAACATAATAACAAGTTAGCCTTGTATAAATTACGCGGCCTTACGGAATAATTTTTTTCGGTTGCGACCATATTATGTTCCATGAGGAAAGTTCTTCATAATGATGGGTACTATCATTCCCCAAGATATGGTCAGCTAATTAAATGTCACCCTGTATAATTGCTATTGTCCGTTACCCTCACCGTCGTCGTTGATGGCGGCGACGAAGGAGTCCGCGGGCGGCAGCGGCGAGGCGGCGGGCCACACGCGCAGCGCGCGCCCCGCCGCCGTCGCAGCGCCCAGCGCCGTGCTCTCCGTCATCAGCGGGCGGATCTGTGTACGAACACAGATACTACAATATTATACTGATACAGATAGACCGCCTAGAACAACATATGACACCGGCGTAAACTGAAATGCTACGGAAGCTTCTTTAGTTCGAGGCCATCATCGCTTGGTGCAGCACCATCGAAAAATTGCAAATACCACGAGATGGCGCTTAGATATAGGATTTATTCTAAGATTAGTGCCACCTAGAAGTATGTTATGGCGTTTAAAGTACAAATCTTACTCCTCACGCCATCT
>OY735257.1:6712154-6749784 GCA_963457715.1 Argyresthia albistria | reverse complement strand
GGGATCCTTGTTTCTCTACGGAACCCTAAATATTGGCTTTTCGTGCAAAATAATAGCAGAAAATAATTGAGTGTCTAATCCTTGCAGAGCACGGAACGCGTGCGCTCGTTGATGTCTTTTGTACTAGCCGTCCATTACTGTATTTTTCAGACCACACCGGTTTATTGTATTGGTATTGTATTAATTAGTCTTGTTTAGTACACCCTTAGTACATTACTGCCGCAGTCTGTAATGGCGGCAGCGTCCATTCGTTATGATCTTCAGTCTACTACGAGATGTAGTCAACGCAGCTGAAAGTAAGTAAATAACTATACAAGTATACAAAGTAAGGAAGAAATCACAAAGAACAAAACTAATAATTTTATATTGTATCACCCAGTCACTGAGACTATCAGATCAAAAAGATAACCAAAGTTTAATGATAAAGATATATATAGACCTATAGAATACCACGTAAGTTATATGTCAGACCATATAGTAATACAGTTAGATTGTTTTTTTAATAGGAAAGTTTTGGGGCTTCGAACACTTACGTACCAACCTGAAAACAAACTTCTAAGTATTTTTGTACGTTTTTTAAGCCTTGAAAGGATATCGTCCGAAAACCTTTGGTACCCGGACGGTGATCTAGTACATGCAGTAGGAACTCCTCTACCAGATGACAGGCAGGAGTAGCCCTGTGGTATCTGAATATAGCTCGTATCTACAGTACAAAGTTGCAAATAAAGCTGGTATTCAAAGCCCTGAATGGGTATGACCCAAAACCTTTTGGAGCTGGAAGATTTTCTGGAGCATGCAGTATGGATGTAGTATTGCGTCGCAAAAGTTAATATGCTGATGCGGCCTTGGTAAATACAAGAGATGGAGCACATACTGATTCTTAATGAAAATCCATCTTGATTATTTTAGGCGTATTTGGACCCCCATAAAAGTCAAAGTACTGGACCAATTTTAGTATTGTTTTTGTCATCGACGCGAAATGTTGTCTTCTTTGATTTACTCTTACACAGTTTTTTTTAAATATCGAATTAAACGTGAATAACTGAAAAAAGGTCAGAATTTTTTAGCTTTGTTGCGATTTTTCAATGTCGCGTCATGAAATTTTCTCCGCAAACCTCAGATTCGGATTCAGCACCCCAAAATACATATGGAATGAAAAAAATCGGTACTACCCCAAAACTTTCCCACTAGAAGCCCTTTAGAGTACAAGCTGGCTGTATTATAGGTAGAGTTAAAGGAAATCTTAGAGCCATCGAGAAAATATACTATAGGTTTTTTTTATAAGCTAGTGTTTCCATAAAGGCTAGAGTTAAGGCTAAGTACCTAATATTGTAACCATTTTCTGACCGTGTTTTTTGGTAAATAAATATTATTATTATTATTATTTATGTAGGTATGTCTTTATTTTATTCTCCAAGGAGGTTCCTGTTACGGCACGGGCCTAAGCCAAGTGCATGTGTTGATGATATTATGTTATTGATGAATTCCCTATGAATTTGCGGACGATCCTGCATGTGTTTAAGATAACGGCCTTTTGCAGAAGTGTAAATGTGGATGGATGTAATTGTATGGTTTTTAAGTATGTGTGTAATGATTTAGGGATGACGCCAATTGCAGATATTATTATGGGTACTGTTTTAACTGAATTTAACTCTCCATTGCGCTTGGATTTCTATTGAAATTTAATTTTTCATTTCATTTCATTTATACTTTATTGCACAAAACATAAAAAAACACGTAACATTTACAAAAAGGTATGTACAAAGGCGAGCTTATCTCTAAAAAGAGATTTTTATTATTATTATTTTGTATCTGATTTAATAATTCACGGGACATTGCTATCCCGGTCCTTTTTGTAAGCTTGCGTGGGGACATGGGTTTATTATTATTATTACTAGTTATCGGATAATCAGATAATCTAGAATCTAGAGTTAAGGGCAAACAGGATTTTCCCTTTTACCGGAAACCAGAAAACTTTTCCAAAACATCTATATTAAACTAGTTTAAACTAGTAAGTAAATATAGACCATTAATGTCCCCACCGAGGGGCACAGGCCTTTACCCGGATCCGAGTAAGATTGAGCCATACTCCACCACGCTGACTCAGTGCGGGTTGGTGGAGGAGTTTTTACATACTTCCAAGTAGTGACCGGGGCCGGAACCTACAGCTTGACGTGCCATTCAAAACACGGAGCGTCCGATAAATTAATTTATCTCATTGGTACATGGTCAGCACCGGGATTCAAACCTGCATCTCCTGCGTGAGTCGCAAGCATGAAACCCACTAGACCACGGAGCTGATTAAACCTAGATCTATTGGAAAAAAATAAAATGAATAAAGGCTACATACCTATATCGAAAAAGCAATAGTTAACGGAAAAGCCAGAGTTATTAGAAAAAGTAGAGTTATCGGAAAACAAGAGTTATCACCACATTTGGTTGTAGCTCTAGGTAAAAACCGTTTCTCCATACTCTTCACAGCAAAAAGATAAAAGTCAAACTAAAACTAAAATAAGTCGTTATCTAGTACAATAAGCTGGAACATAAAACGTAATAAGTATAATAATCTTTGCGAATTTTCAATTCTTATCAACGAACGTATCAGGAAGTTACGTATTTCCGTCATGTTTCCGGCTTGTCTTTGTCTATGCCTACATGTGCAGGCGCAGCATAAACCAGTCTAACCAAGACGGTGACCTCAGTCTCTGCGCGGAGAGCGCGTGCGCGGCCCTCCACCTCTCCCCTCTCTTTCCTGTGCGCTCCCCACCAATGCGCCATATCTACTTTGTTTACCAATTGCTGCGATTGACGATCCAATCTCCAACCAGTCAGTCAGCGGCCACGCTACGATCGGCCTTGCAAGTGTCCGGTCCGCGGTTTATTCTCTCAGTGCGCGTCGTCGGCGGCGCACGCGGCAATTAATCGAGTCATGAATACTCCTAATCGAGTGATGTGATAACATGAGTAGAGCCCAAAATTCGACACAAGCCGCCGCCCCGGGCGTGGCGGTCAACATGGACCACTGCGAGACATCCGACGAGGAACAGTCTAAGCTGCTGGACAAGAAGGCGCCGACGCTGATTGTGCCGTCCTCTGGGACTATGCGCAAAGTGAAGAGTTTCAGCGACACTCACAGGATTCGAGATCTTAATGCCGCCTCGGGCGCCGCGTCTGCGCGTTGCCTGCGCCCGTACGAGCAAGTCACCCCATACCCTGAAGGCTCCGAGTGTGGAACTAACAACTATGCACCTTCCGTCCGCTCGCTCGCGTCAATTGGAATGGGCTGCACCGATGGCCGCAAAATGGTCATTAGACGCGTACCAACCTCGCCCACGGAACTGTTTCATCTGGTACGACCTCCCACGTAAGTATGTTCCTTGCCCCTTGTTCTTGTATCCCTGCTCTCATTATCCAATTTATCTTAGATGCCATAATAGCTCAACGACAACTCTGATGTCACTTCCATCTGCATTTCTGCACTTTGTAGTCAGGAATTTCAATAAACTAGCATATTGTATAGAGTAGGTACATTCACTTCAATCTTAATTAAACACTATTATAGTGAGGGTCTTAAAAATAACATCACGAGACTGTACATAAGATACCTAATCGAATATAGCCAGCATAACTCTACATGGCAGTCAAATGTAAATACATAAATACTATGTCTTCATATATATATATATAAATATTGAATATACCTGTAATTTAGCTCCATCATACATCTTATCGATATTGATATATGAGGGATATTTTTTTTCATAACTATCAAAGCACAAATAACAAGAAAAGATACGTGTGGAATAATTGCCGTCTATTCACATCTCTGGCCACCTATCTACAAATGGCTAACCTCAGGTTAAGGTCAGCTAATTTTGTATCCTATATACCTACCTAATGATTGGACTCAGAAGTTGATTACATGAGTACAAGATTGTATTGATTTGAATTTTCTATTAAATAAAAATATGATACCCTGAAAGGAGATAATAGTTTCTATACCAAAAATTTGCTCTAACCCAAATGATGAAGTATTTGGATACACTTCTAATACATTATCATATCAGCCGACTTATTAAATAGGGACTCTAGAATGTTATAGTCGCTCTAGAAATCTACACAAGACAAATTGCAGACCAAAATACAAACGACCTACCTGGGTTTTAAATATCTTGCCTCCTTAGGTCCCTGGGTTTCGCATAACACGCTAGTACTGATTACAAAGCACTCAGCATATCGATATGCACCTACTACGTCATGAGATTCTAAGATCAACGCGAACTATCAGTGATACCGTCTATTGACATTCAGTGATTTATCATTCCTATCGGATCCCCGTGGTGTAAGTACACAGTACATACAAACATGCTACTATGCATTGCATTGTCGTTACAGGATATGAATTAGAGTAGAGATACTTACATCTGCACATAAGTAGTTAGATAAACAAGCATTAAGTAGGTAGTGCAATGATGTACACAATATAGTTGCCTATGAAAATTTTTGAACATTTAATTGGGTAAATTTTAGGAAAGTTTCCTTGATAACGTCGTTTCTTACAGAAACTTTCCGTAATTTTCAACTTTAGTCGAATCTATCTGTGTAATAAGCACATAGTAACAAATTTATTGCTAATTTCTTATATCTACATATTTGATTCCGAACTGCTCAATGACTAATTATAAATAAATGCATCATGGTTGCCTAGTTACTATAAAATAAGATAATAGAGATTAGAGAACTACAAGATATTCACAACTATTAATAACTGCATCATAATCATAACACAAAGCAACTAAATAGATAAATACGATTATAACAAGCGCTATATGCTTTGATGGAACCAAAGTATGTTCATAAAGAATTTTGGACTGGACCTACATAATAAAATATTTCCTTTGATGACAGTATTTACAAAACATCCCGAGGTTTTGATTTAATGATTCATAGTCAGGAACCCACCAAAGCAATGCCAAGTGCAAGAAATTGTGTTTTGGTAACATGTAGAGTTTCTACATAAATAACCATAACTGGCTAAAATTGGGCACAATTGTACCTCTGCCAGCCCGCATGGGAAATGGCGTGACAGTATGTTATGTTATAATCTACTTTTATGAAGTTTTCCTCAGTTTATTTAAGTGTATGTTGTGAGAGTACAGCATTTAGGCACCACCGTACCATCCGATAGATAACACCTGACTATAGCAGATGTCGGCCCGTGACCGTGGCCTCAATTACACACAAACTACTGTCACTTTACACTAAATACTCGCAAGCATTATGTATAGGGAATTTTAAACACTACTTGACAATCACGAGCACAATTAACTCAATCAAAGGTGAAGCTTGCACATTTGGCTATTCCGAAACATTGTCGTTATAAACACTTTTAGTAATCTTCGAATTCGTATTTGGCTTCGTATTACATTCTGCATGGTACCGAAGATGGCTGTAAATTCTTAATTTTAAGTGATATCGAATTTTAATAGTTAGTTACATTGCCACAAAAACAGGGCAAATAGACGTATATTAGCAAAATGTAGAGTCGAAAGCAAAATAATCAAACGAAATAAACATTATTGCGTTATCATTGCATCTTGAAAAACACCGACCAAATAAAGTGCAACATGTCATTTTAGTGATAGCAGAGAAAAGTTCTACATTTCGGGGTTATTTATTTATTTATTATTGTTTACCAACAGATCTTACACAATACACACAAATTACAGTGTTACTGTTCTTAAAAAACAGTAAATCCTGCTATATGTAGACCCAATTATAGGTGAACACAACAAACATACTTACATTAAAAAATAAAACAGTTCAAACTACCTGAATCTACCGTTACTTAACTATTATTTGCAAAAAAATAAAATAAAAATATTTTAAAACTAACGGGGTGATTCAATACGTCAAATTAAATCCAAAGTTAAGTACAACAGCTAATCCGTATGGTGCCGCGCCTTACCTGACCTTCAAGGCTGTCGGTGGTGATAAGGCTGCATCGCTGCCGTATATACGTACGATTGATCATGCCCGGATCTTATCGCCACCACTTGATAAAGATTAAAATACGTTTACGTACAGAGTGCTTTGACAACTAAATATTAGGCATCAGATAGATATTGTGATTTGGCTTCAAAGTACGGCACACACCAGCTTTTCAAGTGTCCATCCTACGATATCGACAATTGCATATGCAATAGTTTTGATAGAAAAATAACAAGTTAAATTACATTTCATTTACAGAACGATCCATCAAAACTGTCTAGACAAGATGTGGGACAGGTATATCTGGAATTGTCCAAACAAAACTTACAATAAAATTGAAAAGATTAGTAGAAAACCTTTTTTGGAACGGAGTAACAGGTCCCTAATATTACGCTGTGTGAGGAGTAGAACTATCGACATTAGAGAAAGTACATCTATGCTAATTTGACAACATTTCGTCGTTTGCTTGACAGAGCCTCTGCAAATATCCTGCGACACGCGCTTAATCTGACGCCTAATTAGACAGTAATCTCTTTTATAATCCAACCAACATTTGGTGACATCATAAGTTCCATCCCTGGAAAGTTTACTGTCCTCTGTCAAGCCATCGTATTCTTAACTTTAGCGATACTGTCCCAGAAGAGTTTATTGTTTTTCTGTGTTATAAGCTGTACAAAAAAAAATACGAATAGGTTGCTAGAAAGCTTTGAGATTGAGATTGGTTGCTCCAAAATTAAATTCACCCGTAGTAGGTGTAGCAAGTGTAACGATCAAACTGTGCTTGTTTTGTGTATATTTTACAAGTAATACGTGTAAGAATAGAGTACTTACCAGGAGAAGCCGGAAATAATACCTCATGATGTTTGGTTCCAACGAATTCTTTCATATTCATATTCTTTCATTCCTTCCTTCCAAATATATCCAAGTGTGTGAAGATATCTAGTATCCACATATGCTATACATATCTAACCAATGCATGCACAGTAAATGGTTTATGATAATGTCCTGTGTAACTGTGACCTTACAGGAACATAACGTATATCTCAACATATCAACGACTGCCAAGTATGTATTTAGATTGTTGAATAAGTAAATAACTCTGTCACTCTATTTTAAACTCAGCATTATATATCATCCTTTATCTCAGACATTTCATGGTATCACTTTTTACAAATATTTGCTGCTCGAGTCATGTATGTTATGTATTAATACATACATTCAATGTAATGCACTAAAACTAAAGTGCACAATTAATTGAACAGTTTAGTACTTACTTAGCATTAAAGTATCTATCTATGTTCATTATGTTACTGAAATTTTTAACAAGTAGGTACTCGAAAAATCAAATTAATTATGCTTTTATAAATTTACAAGAAAAATGGCTGCGTTAAGCGGTCATCGACGTCGGAAATGGTTACGCTTGTGGACATGATCATTATCATTACCATACGTGTATGGATATAATTACAGACATACCATATTAAACGTGTTGTTTTGTGGATAATTAGATCATAGTCAACATGTAGGCCTGTCGATAGCATTATTGAGATAGAGATAGTTAGGTCTCATTGCTCGAAAGAAAACTCTACAATGTCTACTCATGACTTGGTGTGTGTTGCTTTACCCTTATTTAGAGAATTACAAAAGTAGAACTAACCTATTAAATTGACAAATCTTAAAGAAAGGGACAAAATCTTAATTTTACTCTATCACTGAAGCATTAGGCATCAAAAGCATAGGAAATTAACTGTGGGTCTTGGCCTCCTCCATGATCTGCTTCCATTTCGCTCTGTAATTGGCGTCCCTTCCCCAGGATGTTTTCTTTCCAATCCTCTTCAGATCCTTTTCCAGACAATCTCTCTACCTCTTTCTGGGTCTTCCACGGGATCTTTTCTGTTGCGGGGTCCAATTGGAAATGATTTTGACAGCTCTGGTGTCATCAATGCTCTCCAGGTGTCCCGCCCATCTCAGCCATTTTGACTTGCAGAACCGGCCGATGGTTTATGTTTATAGGAATTTATTTACACTGCCGCAATCTTCGAGGTGGGATGTAGTGTACATCGATGTTTCGAATACGCGATTTCGTTTTTTAGGGTGTAAAAAAACCAATGGTCGCAGCCTAAACTTGAGACCGGAAACTTGGCACAGGTTTTTACCCGAACTCGTCGTGACACGGGGCCATTGAGGGAGGTAAAACACTGACACACACCAATGGAAGCGAGATTAGTCATAATTCGTATTAATTTTGCTATGGGGTTTCTACGTATTTACAAATTCACTATTACCACTAAAGCGTATCACATGTCGTGACATAAGGCGGTAAACGTGCCCTTAAATAAAAATTAAATGTATTTGATAATTTCCGACTATAGTCTATTCGTGATAAGAATGCATGAAGTCATCACTGTCCGGTGGCCTACGCCCCGTAACCAATCAAATCGTTTCCAATTATCAAGTTCACGGTCGGTTGTGCCCTGTCCTGTGAGTGTGTGTTAACAGATTTAAATTTAAATTTCACTGCATTATTATCACGAGTAGACTGTAGCTGTAAGAATGGCTGTGTGACTTTTGTTCATTAATAAAATAAAATAAATAAATATGCTCCCAGGCCTCCAGACGAGGACACGGGATCCCACGAGAGCGACTGCGACGAGGAGGAGGAAGACGCAGAGACTGTCCATCTGAAGCCACGGAGACCGTTCTGGGCAAACAAGATTCAGTTCGTGCTGGCTTGTGTGGGCTACTCCGTCGGCCTGGGCAATGTCTGGCGCTTCCCTTACCTTTGCTATAAAAGTGGCGGAGGTACGTGTATAATCTTGTTTGATTTTTAGTTAATATCGTCTCTCTCTCTGCGCTGTTAAAATGCAGCTAGTAAAATTGCGGACAGTCGAATGTCTTCTATTTATTTAGTCTTAACTACTAGCTCGCCCGTCCACAGTCTCGCACATCCAGCGATTTTCAACCTACCCACATCGAGGTAAAGTTCAAAACCTATGAAAACACAGAACAAAAGATCGTGGTCTTTTGTGGACATTGGACGTATTAGACGAAAGGTAGGGAGCTATACCGTTTCTTTCCGGACATGTCGGCTCGACTCAAGGCCTCTTGGGTGGAGCCGGACTACCAAACCTCGCAGATATTGTCAGGGCACGGGTGTTTTAGGAAAAGATTGCATGATTTGAAGCTATGTCCGATGAGTGTATGCGAGTGCGGCATGGAAGACGAATGCATCATGCTCTCTGGGAATGTTCACTAGATGACGATGAACGGAAGAGAATATTAGATGGAATCACTCGTGCAGATGAAGGGCCAGTCTACTACGGGGATCTTGTCTCGTCAAAGGCGAACTTCCAACGGTTACACCAGTTCGCGCACGCTTGGCATAAAAAGAGATGTACGTGGGAATTTGGCTAAATGACTACGTGCGGCATCGGCGCCAAACTCATAATGTTTGTGTGAGTCACGTCACCAGAAGGGTGTGACGTTTCTAATTTTTCCCCCGAGCACCAGAATGGAGAGAGGCGGGAA
This sequence comes from Argyresthia albistria, assembly GCA_963457715.1. Lineage (NCBI taxonomy): Eukaryota > Metazoa > Arthropoda > Insecta > Lepidoptera > Argyresthiidae > Argyresthia > Argyresthia albistria. The sequence continues at coordinate 6,740,265 of OY735257.1, read as the reverse complement.
GAGGACAGGCGGATGGCAGCAAAAGAAGGCCGGACCAGCCTTGTGGGGGGTGCACAGAAATAGCTACGGGTTACGTAAAGAACTAACCCGCTGGCTTGCTTCCCCGCGTTTGCCTCAATATGAAATGTAGTCGGAATGGGGTAGGGTGGAGGTGGGATTTGTCCTGGACGTATGAATACTGGTATACCTATATCCTTTGATAAACGAAGGTCATCATCATTTTCATCATGATCATCACATTCTCTAAATGACTAGGCACCATGTCTTTAGACAGAGATAACTGGATATACAACATAGAGAAGGAAAATGTTATACTACTATGTACCTGAATAGTTTATACTATGTTTAGCCTGCACCTATCTTGGATACCACGATAGGATTGTCTTCTATCATTATATTTACAGATAAATCCCAAAACATTGCTGGAGATTATCTATTGTGATTATACAGCTAAAAACATACACTTTTATCAAAGTGATACACGGGTAGGTAGGTAGATAGGTAGAAGACAGGATGTACCAATACCTATACTGATTTAAATTTCCTACTTCATCGACGATCATTTCTCAAATTAAAAATACAAAGTTGCCCAGCACAAAAACGTAACAAATAGCTTAAAATAACTTACATGTAATGATGAACGTCCGCGCTTAACTCGCGTCATTTATGTGACAAAAGCGTCGTGATCGTCATGGCATTGCATTAAGTAATGTTAATATGGCGAGGGATATTATATTAACGTAATGTATGATGTGCGAATATGCTGGGCACGAAAATTAACAAAAAGAAAATAATTAGAGGACGTTCGCTGATTTTATAATTAACGTACAGGCCCCCAATCGTGACCGAATATATTCGCACAACCTTGTGAAAATTGGTACACAATGAAATGTCCAATAACACGTACCTATATTTTGTCACCGAATCGTTTAATCGTGATGTTTATGTTCGATCACCACACCTACTTCTATTGTGAAAATATTATTTAGATAAAGATGACGAGAAAATAATTCGAGTTTAACTCGTGACAATTTAATTTAATTGGATAAGGTGTAATCCGCGCCACTTGCTTGGTAACGGCTGTCTCTTTATCTATCTATTAATGGAAACTGATTAAATTAAAATCTACTACGTCACAATTTACTTACCAACAAAGTTCATGACTTATAATATTTTCTATTCGTAGGGGTTCTAACATTGTCAGTTAAGCGTGTTTACGAAAAAGTAGTTCTCAAATGGATACATTGAAGCAGAATCTTTAGAAGGTGAGTTTAATCGTTCGAGATCATCTTTTGTTGTTAACAAAGGGTTTAAGATGAGCTACGATGCCTAGGCATGATAGATTTTAATTCCAGTTAGACCAACCCCAGTCCATTGAAAAAGCTGCAGTAGGTAATATACCTACATTTTTTCCCAATAATTAAAAACTCCTCACCTTGGTGATGTTTCTTACTTGGGCCTATTAGGATTTGAGATTAAATAGTAGATTGTTTACTAAGGGAGTAAAGAACTATTTTTAGGGCGCGAGTGCTTTTTGAATCCTACTCATAAGTAGAATCCTGAGGGAGCGAGGGTTTCAATGTACATCACTCGAGCCAAAAATAGTTTTTACTCCTGAGGTGGACACTCTACTTTTCATCACCCTCTATGAGAAAAGGAGTACATATGAAAACAGTAACCAATAACCGCTTACGAAATTGAAATATACAAAGGCATTTATGGGCCTATTAGACTACGCTGTCGGCAGGGCCCTCTCTGACTCACTGTCTCTTTCTAGTCGTTCCATCATGAGTGAGACGTCTATACAAATCGTGCCCTGCCGACAGCGTAGTCTAATAGGCCCCTTAGATTTGGCGCAGTTTTTATCCGACTTCAAAAGAGCAGGGGGTTATCAATTCGGTTGTACTTTTTTATCATTATGTTACATTGAAACTGATTTCATGTAAATTAAAAAAGTATTTTTCATCACATCTATTTGAAAATCTACTATTATTCAATCTACTACCATTATCTGATAACGATGACGAATCAATAGGATTTATGATATCCAAAGTAGGTACTCAAAGTTCAAAATTTTGAGTTGTTCTAGCGTCGCGTCATTATGAATATACCGAATTACATTATCAATGCCCTTTCCGATAAAATTATTGAATTTAACCAACATTGATACTGTTCTAAGGAAGTTCCAAATACTACGAAGAAACGTTAGTCAACCGAGTTTATCAATAGGGATTGATAACAAGTAGTGTTTTCACAAGCAATCGGTGAGTCGTGCTTGTATCCGTATGTTTGTGTCGCACCGCGCTAACTGGAGGCGAGGCTTGTCGCACTCACGCCATACTAGCCGCTAATGCATCAACAATGCTCCTGTGAATTACATCTCATTCCTACAGCAAACTGACACTTAGCGCAGGCAAACAAGAGTACCACTTGAGGTACCTACATCAAAACAAATACCTAGGGCATGTGTAGGTAAATAGTTTATCTATTTGAAACTGATATGGTGACATAGTTTTTTATTGTTTTCACAATTCAATGTATTGTGAGATTTTGTGAGTTACTATTTACTACTAGCATAATTTAATGAAAAGTCCGAAAGGGTGCATCGACTTTAAATTCAGATTTATAGTTCGACGTCACTTACAATGCTGAGAAATTTAACTGTGGGTTTTATATTTAATCAGGATCGGAGGACATAATTGTTTAGGTTAAACAATGCAGTGTACCAGCAACCTTCGCAAATTAGATAGTAAGGAAGCTAGCTACTTGTACTATATGGCTGTCCAGGAGATGCGATAAACGGTCAATTCCGCACTCACTTATGGCAACGCCTAAATTATCCTCTTAACGAATTACTAGGTTAATTATGTAAGTTCCTGCAGGTCACTTTATTGATATCAAGGGCACCACTCGAAACGTGATATCTCTATTACTGGGAATCGAGTTACATTCATGTACATAGACTATAATCGTCGTTACATAACTATGTATCGGAGATGCATCGCATTGCACTATACTCTACAAATAAATTACTAGTCCTAAACACTATCTACAACCATGTTGATGATAACCATAGATAAAACAAGCATCTGCGTTCAATCATTCGTTTATAGAAATTTCATTTATGCTGGGCGGGCACCGGGGTGTCCAATGACACGTTATGAATTGTCTTTATTTATGTTCTAGGCTTTTTGATTAAACAGACGTATTTTCAAATTCCAGGTGCTTTCCTGATACCTTACTTCATAATACTCCTGGTGTGCGGTGTACCCATGCTTTTCATGGAGCTGGCAGTCGGTCAATACACAGCGCATGGACCTATAGGGGCTCTCTCACAAATATGTCCCCTGTTCAAAGGTAAATGAAAACATAACTGGTTTGCGATTAACGCTAAATGTAAAAAAAAGTAAGAAGGTATTTAACGAGAACATCATCGTTTTCCTTTCAGGAGCTGGACTGGCTAGCGTGGTGATCTCATTTCTTATGTCCACGTATTATGCTGTGATCATAGCATGGGCTATCTACTACTTCTTCACATCCTTCAAGTCTGAGGTGCCATGGGCGAGCTGCTCGAATCGATGGAACAATGCCCAATGCTGGGTACCATACCATAACCACACCAGGCCAAATGGCTCTCAGACGCCCACCGAACAATTCTTCGAGTAAGGTTTGATTTTGATGCTTCTTAATTTGGTTAGTTGGCTGTCACTGTACCCACTCGCCCACTTGTTAGGTACTTATTATTTATGTTATTTCCAGGAAGAAGGTTTTAAGCATGAGTGACGGTATAGAATTTCCTGGTGGAATGCGGTGGGAATTAGCAGCCTGTCTAATATGTGCTTGGGTGCTAGTCTACTTCGCCCTGTGGAAGAGCATCAAGTCATCCGCCAAAGTGCGCTACATCACCACGACACTGCCCTTCCTGTTGATTTTAGTATTTCTCGGCCGCTCCTTGACGCTTGATGGAGCTGATGGCGGTTTGAGATTTTTCTTCAAGCCGGATTGGGAGCTACTAAAGCAGTCAAGACCTTGGGTGAATGCAGCTTCGCAAATTTTCAATTCGATTGGCATTGCGTTTGGATCAATGATAATGTTTGCGTCGTACAATCGCTTCGACAATAATTTTCTCCACGACACTCTGGCAGTGTCGCTGGTGAATGCCATCACCAGTCTCATCGTGGGCATATTCACTTTTGCGACCATCGGGAATATAGCCTTTGAGCAAAACACTTCAGTCAAGGATGTTATCGCGGACAGTAAGTAACGAAGTGCCTTTAGAAAAAACTATGTTTACATAATAATACAATTGTAAAACACAACGAAGGTACCCTAAACAAAATCATCTTCATTTCAGGTCCCGGATTACTATTCGTGGTATACCCACAGGCTATAGCAAAGATGCCGGCATCACAGCTATGGGCCGTTTTGTTTTTCTTCATGTTCCTATGTCTTGGACTCAACAGCCAGGTACGTATTCTCACTAGTCATGCTCCATTGTTGATTTTTATTGTCTTAGAACAAAAAATTAAAGCAAGCGATGTCCTTGTTTCAGTTCGCCATAGTGGAAGTGGTGGTGACGTCAATTCAAGACGGTTTCCCCGACATGATCCGGAGGAGGCTGGTGTACCACGAGCTACTGGTTTTGCTTGTGTGCGGGGTATCCTTCGTGTTCGGTCTCCCACATATAATACACAGCGGGATATTCGTGTTCCAGCTCATGGACTACTATGCCGCATCGCTCAGCATCACCTACCTCGCATTTTTCGAGGTTGTGGGCATTGCGTGGTTCTATGGCGTGGGGAGACTGTCGCAAAATATCAAACAGATGACCGGTAACTAAATCTATTTTCAGTCCTAATACCTACATAACCATCAGTTCTATGCGCTATTATAATTTTTCTAGTTATGGTATATTCATTTACACGCTGATCCTGTGGCAGTAAATAAACGACAACTTTTTAAACAAAATACAAATACATTTATCAACGTATGAGAATTTATGCTTGTATGAATGAAATGCGGACGGTCATATGTTATGAGTTGTTTCAAACTAATTATAACAATTCTCGTAACCCCATTGCTTGCCACCTACGCCTCACTCAATAGAGCATTTAAAATACGGACAACTTTCTTGGACAATAATTAGCCTCGCGAGTTTTTCATGATGCAACTAATGAATTCTTTGCATGAATGTATAAACCATTATCTTCTGTCTTTTCTTAGCAATGAGATAAGCCCTAGATATAAGATGGTTTAAGCGAAGTATTTGAGCGATTGCAATGTAAGTCACAAATACACTTACGGGGGTTGGTCAGGAGCTCAAACTGAAGCACAATATATCAGATGAGCTCCAGTACCCCTTAAATAAATAATGAGCTGACATAATTGAAATCTACCAAGTAATCGATTGATATCCCTCTGCAGGTCGATATCCATCGCTGTACTTCCGCGCTTGCTGGCTGGTGGCCACTCCCGCCCTCCTCCTGGCTCTATGGGTGGCCAGTCTGGTGGACTACACTCCGCCCACCTACCGCCAGTACCAGTACCCAGCCTGGGCGCAGCTCATGGGGTGGACCATCGCATCGATGTCTCTGCTGTGCATACCGGTGTATGCGGTTGTGGTGATCATTCAAGCGCCGGGCATCACTTTGGGAGAGGTCAGTGCAATGTCTCTATCTACCGGCAGCAAAAAAGATGCGCTGGGCTTTTTTGAAAAACGGTCTCCGGTTCAATTTGACCAAAATAAACACAAAAAATATTTATAATTTGAGAGAAATTCGAAAATTATTTCAAAAATAACATGTGTCTCCAAAAAACAGAGCCAGATCCCAACCGTCATGAATTCATGATTAAGACAAAACACCTTGCCAGCAACCTGCTTAAATATTTCGGCCGCAATGCACTCGACCTGGCAACCTTGAGAGCTGCTTGTAAATGGCATCATTTTTATTTCCAGAAATTTCGTAACTCCATACGGCCGGCGTCGGTGTGCGAATGCGGCGTGAACGGCTGTGATGCTTGCTGCTCCGAGTCCGAGCCACCTGACGACAAGCCCACGCTCAACTAGTCCAACCCAATGCTTCGTCTTAGCTAATTAACTACACTAATACATACCAGTAATGCTGCATCCAGCATTTCTTCGAAGTTACATAATAAATTAGGTACCTACAGACATATCATAATAGTAATATAAAACTATAATATACCTCAAAATGATATTTACCGATAGTAGTGTAAGATTTGTGCATGATTCTCGTACAATAAATAATACGTGAATCGTGAAACACCAGAGAACAAACAGTTATGTGTAGTGGAAATGTGTGCGCATGTGTGTGAGTGTATCGAATACTTGACGTCATTGTAATCGCACGTTTTACTTGACTTGACTCAGTATTGTATGAATGTAGTACATGCATAAGACAGTAGATAGGTATTTATTGACTAACTCTGTTCAACGTATTTTTTAAGTTACTTTATTGTTATTATAGTAATACAAATCGTGATTTATTCTTGTAGGGACCACCATCTGCCACCATAAAATACATAAGGTCCGTATACCAGAGTAATACTATTTATCCGTGTTTAGCTGTTCTCTTATTGGTGCACATCAAGTATTATTTAGGAGTTGAGCACCAATTAATTAAATCATACTTCCGTTTCTTTCTACATTATTCCTACCTGGCTACCTTTGTGACCAATCTGTCCAGTCAGTACCTTTCTTTAGTAAAAAAATGTCAAACAGCACAAAAATAAGTACAAACGTAATTGTAATACCTATACAGGGTGACATTTAATTAGCTGACCATATTTTGGGGAATGATAGTACCTATCAATTATGATTATGAGGAACTTTCCCCATGGAACATACATATGGTCGCAAACGAAATTATTTTTTTGGTCTCCCATAGTAACTTGAAATCAGCTGATCGGGGCATTGCTGGGAGACGTTTTTTTTATTTGCTACTATATCTTTCTTGGGGAAAGTTGTTCATAATGATGGACTATCATTCCCCAAAATATGGTCAGCTATTTAAATGTCACCCTGTCTATAGAAGTTAACTTTACATTCATAAACAAAAGATAATATTATCGTTAGTTTGTGGTATTACGAGATTTTTGGGTATCAATTTATCATATTTACAATAATTGATGCACCTTGTACAAGTGTGATTTGATTACTGATTATGTTGTTACTCATAGACATTCCAATAAATTGTTGACTGAAAAACACGCCCCTGACACGATAAATGAAACCATAAATGTTACTTTCAAAACTCTGCCCCATTTTGACAAAAATTACCACAGAATAATCGCAGTAAAGTCTAAAAAAGCCGTATTTAATCCACCCACGGGTTTTATCGCTAGAGTGCCATGTAACGACAGACAGACAGACAGACGCTTCAAACTTATAACCCTTTTTTTCGTCAGTGGTAAAAAATATTAGAAATAATTAACTAGTCTGTGATACTAAGAAAAAGACATAAAAATTAATAATTCCATGTTAAATTCAAAGTGTCTGCCTCACCCCACAGACATAGGAATACCAACACAGGTACGATATAAATGAGTGATAATAATTTCGTAAGACTTTAGGCAAATAAATGCGCCACTTTTGGTTTTGCTTCAAAATGGTGTTGCTAGCACATTTTAAAAACTTGTGTGCATAGTCCCTAAAACATAAAAACAATGTTTTAATTTATTTTAGATAAGTGTGTGTAATAATTAGATCCCCCATGTGAATGATAACAAGACACAAATTGTAGTTTCTGTTTTAATTTGTTGTATAAAATTTTATTTTGTAAATACATAGTTATGTGTATAGTGCATTGAAAAATTTCAAACATAGACAGATGGCAAAATAAAAACCCAAAACATACAACTTGTGTTTTCTTGACTGATTGCCTGAATTCCCATAATGTATGATTTAATTAAGGCGAGAGATTTCCCACTGGTATACCTACACATTGATTTTATCAAACAATGGCTGTAACCATGATATAACATTCAGCAATAACCCAATCAATGTATTCCACCACCAACTATAGCTATAAAACTACAAACTACTTTACCTCAGTACCTTATTATACATTCTACTAATCACATATTCAGTGTTATGCAAAATAATACTACAAATTCAAATACAATCAAATACTAAGAAATAACTTCATTTAATCAACTTTCATAACTAACTAAACAAACACATATTTAAAAATACTTACAACTATTGCACTAGGTTCTTCTTTTTTTGGGAGAAGCTTCTGTGTGATCTTCTGTATTACCATCAGATTCATCTTCTTCATCTGAAATGGAGGAAATATAGACGCATACTATTTGGTGTAATACGCACAGGAACCCCACCCTACTTGTACACCAAGATAAAATGGGCGACCCGACAACGTGGCGTGCACAAAGATAGAATTTTGATACCATCGCATCGTACGGCGACTTTCCGCGGGAGTTTCAAATTTGCGGCATCTAAGTGTTGGAATGATATTCCCCCTCCAGTCCGTGAAGCGACTAGTAAGTATGCCTTTGGGCGGAAGCTCAGGGCACATTTGCTAGATCAGCAGAGACTATTCCTTCCTCTCGTACCAACCTCTCGCCGCAACAAGACTTGAGTCTGTAGTCGCGCCGTCTCTAGTTACCACTTCCTTTTGTTTATTTTCTTCATTTTTTTTGTTACTAAATAGTATGGCTGAAAATCGCGGACCGTTACTTTATTATTCATACTTATGTATTATTATTTTTCTTGATCCTTATTTTCCTGTATTGATACTTATTTTTATTTACTACATTCATATTATATAATTATTTTTATCACACATTACGCACCATTTATACTCTTTTATGTATATGTATCTTCTTGTACCACTTATTAGTAATTAATTTATTTATTTCGGATTGTACCACGCCAGCCGCAGCCTGTGACGCTCGCGGGGCAACACCTGGCGCTGACTGAAAATCAGCGCTGAAGGCCTGGCCTTCAGCATATCGCTGAGTCAGTTGCCATTTATAATAACAGTGACACACCACGACCGTCATTTCATGTGTTTTCATCTATTGATGATTTTGTGTGTGTCTTAATTTCTGTTTTTGGTTTCTTTTGTCTAAGTGTAATGTGTTCACTGTCCTTGTAATAAACTTTTCTTTCTTTCTTTCTTTCTTCTTTCATAAAGAAACAATCATCAAAAATTAAATACATGATTAATTTCTTAATACATGATAAAATAATTAAATAAATATGGATGATTTAGGAGTTTAGGGCCATCTCCACATCTCTAATTAATTACTAACAATTATCTTGCCCCATTTATCAAAAATAATAGTTGAGTGTAAAGTCAGTTGAGTATGAGGCTTCTAAGCGCGCGTCTATCTTACCTTCACTCTGCGGCAGCTCAACAGAGTCGCCTTGACTTGTAATGATCCTCGTAAGCATATCATTGAGAGCTCCCTGCAGCTCCTGTAGCGATGCCACTAAATCTGCAGGAACAGTTGAGGTTTCTCTTGATATTGTCTCGGTTGTTTTTCCACTTTCTGATAATACCACTTTAATTTCTTGTAACATTTTGAATGGATTTTAACGTGTGGACATCCGATATTTATTGTATGATGGGTAGCTAGGCTAGGCTTGTAAGTCTTGTAATTGTAACCGATACACGAAAACAAATAGCCAAGAATGATTACTTTCTCTGTGAAGAATAAGGCAAAATTAGACACGAAAACGTCAAAAACGTTTCGAGTTTCGACTGGCCCCCTGTTCCGAGTCACGCCAAAGTCGATTACAGTCGAGTCAGTTTTGGCGATACAAAACGATGGCATCGTAGACGCTGTTATAAAAAAAAAAAAAAGTTTATTGTTTAACAGAGACATTTACATAGTGTAGGCTGAAGCCTTCTTTTAAGTATAAAATACCTGTATTAGAAGACTTCGCTCCGATGGCATCGTAGACGCTGCTGTAGTCGATTATGGCACTGACGGCGATGTCACGGAACACGACTAATGACTGATGAAAGTTGTGAAATCTCCTGGGTGTGTGAAATCTCGTGTCATTCATTTCGGACATGTGACCCGGCCACGACTCAAATGAATAAAACTGTCAGTCACTGTCATAGTCTGTAGTGGTTACCCTTGCCCTTGTTGATGAATCCCCCCGTTCCGAGTCACGCCAAATTCGATTAAGGGGCGTCTACGAAGCCGTTCCGAGTCAGTTTTGGCGATACAAAACGATGGCATCGTAGACACTGTAATCGATTATGGCACTGACGGCGATGTCACTGAACGTGACCTAGGTATCGCCCGCCAAAACTGACTCGGAATCGGAACGGCTTCGTAGACGCTGTAATTGATTTTGGCATGACTCGGAACAAACGTCACATTCCGTGACATCGCTGTCAGCGCCATAATCGACTACAGCAGCGTCTACGATGCCATCGTTTTGTATCGCCAAAACTGATTCGGAACGGCTTTGTAGACGCTGTAATCGATTTTGTTTTTTTGTTGTTTGTATTTGAAGTTTTGGCGATACAAAACGATGGCATCGTAGACGCTGTATGTAATCGATTATGGCGCTGACGGCGATGTCACGGAACGCAACCCTACTCGTCAGAGTATTTGTGTTCTGTGGTGGTCAGCTACACAGAACACAATTACTCGTCAGCTATAGTCTTGTGCCTGCTCGGTCATCAGAGAGAGCGCTCCGTACTAGTACATTTCAGTCAGTGTACTAGTACACTCTAACAGTTCTATTAGTACTATTAGGACATTGGATCTTATGAATAAAACAATATGCCTGCTCGGTCCTCAGAGAGCGCTCCGTACTAGGACATTTCAGTCGGTGTACCAGTAAGCTCTAACAGCTTCATTAGTACTATTAGGACGTTGGATTGGATGAATAATAATTGAAACAAAAAGTAAACTTTAGAAAAAACCGACTTCCACAAACCCTATTTGATTAGATTGAGTTTAATACTAACTGTAACCCCTTATCCCCCCCCTAATTAATTTAATTAAGATAATTAATTTTGTCAAATCCTATATCAGTGCTACCCCACGCGACTAAGGAACCCCTGTACAAAGTTTCATGGCTCTAGGTCCACCGGTTTAGGCTATGCGTTGCCTGCCCGTCAGCCACGCATTGTATTTGTACCTAGTATTGAGCAGATCTGGTGGCCATATGTGGTCTTCATCAGCAGTTCCGCATCACAATATTATGCTATGTGCATTTGCACGAGTTATTATGAAAAACACAAAAATCACTATAGGTCTGCCTATAATATTTGAAGAGTTCTCTCGATTTCTCCAGGATCCCATCATCAGATCCTGACCTGGTGTCAATGGGACCACCCTTGAGGTATTACCTATACGCCGAAAAAAGATTTGTTCAAATCGGTTCATAATTGGCGGAGTTATCGCGTAACAAACATAGAAAAAAAAAAAACATACGGGTCGAATTGAGAACCTCCTCCTTTTTTTAAAGTCGGTTGAAAAATGGGCTATTAGATTAACCTTTCTTGTCGTGCAGAGCAGAAACTTCAGGAATATTATACTCTGTATTCACATATTTATACAATTGTATGTGTCAGTTTGCATTGCAGAAATAAAAAGTTAAATAATATTAGATTTTCCTTCATACCTAAACAGGCTTAGGACTGTCATTCTAGTCTCTTGACTACTTGTCACTTCTATTAAAGTATAATAATAATGTAATGTAATGAATGGCTCCCGCCCGCCCCGCCATTCTCCTTCTCGCTGAAACGTTTCCCTACGCTAGTCGCTAATCGGACATTCGTTCTATTAGGACATGACCGACCGACCGACCGAGCGAGAATCTCGGTCGGTCGGTCAGTCATGTCCTAATAGAACGAATGTCCGATTAGCGCTCGCTCGGTCGGTCGGTCGGTCATGTCCTAATAGAACTAGTCTTGTGTCTGCTCGGTCATCAGAGAGAGCGCTCCGTACTAGTACATTTCAGTCAGTGTACTAGTACACTCTAACAGTTCTATTAGTACTATTAGGACATTGGATCTTATGAATAAAACAATATGCCTGCTCGGTCCTCAGAGAGCGCTCCGTACTAGGACATTTCAGTCGGTGTACCAGTAAGCTCTAACAGCTTTATTAGTACTATTAGGACGTTGGATTGGATGAATAATAATTGAAACAAAAAGTAAACTTTAGAAAAAAACGACTTCCACAAACCCTATTTGATTAGATTGAGTTTAATACTAACTGTAACCCCTTATCCCCCCCCTAATTAATTTAATTAAGATAATTAATTTTGTCAAATCCTATATCAGTGCTACCCCACGCGACTAAGGAACCCCTGTACAAAGTTTCATGGCTCTAGGTCCACCGGTTTAGGCTATGCGTTGCCTGCCCGTCAGCCACGCATTGTATTTGTACCTAGTATTGAGCAGATCTGGTGGCCATATGTGGTCTTCATCAGCAGTTCCGCATCACAATATTATGCTATGTGCATTTGCACGAGTTATTATGAAAAACACAAAAATCACTATAGGTCTGCCTATAATATTTGAAGAGTTCTCTCGATTTCTCCAGGATCCCATCATCAGATCCTGACCTGGTGTCAATGGGACCACCCTTGAGGTATTACCTATACGCCGAAAAAAGATTTGTTCAAATCGGTTCATAATTGGCGGAGTTATCGCGTAACAAACATAGAAAAAAAAAAACATACGGGTCGAATTGAGAACCTCCTCCTTTTTTTAAAGTCGGTTGAAAAATGGGCTATTAGATTAACCTTTCTTGTCGTGCAGAGCAGAAACTTCAGGAATATTATACTCTGTATTCACATATTTATACAATTGTATGTGTCAGTTTGCATTGCAGAAATAAAAAGTTAAATAATATTAGATTTTCCTTCATACCTAAACAGGCTTAGGACTGTCATTCTAGTCTCTTGACTACTTGTCACTTCTATTAAAGTATAATAATAATGTAATGTAATGAATGGCTCCCGCCCGCCCCGCCATTCTCCTTCTCGCTGAAACGTTTCCCTACGCTAGTCGCTAATCGGACATTCGTTCTATTAGGACATGACCGACCGAGTCAGTCATGTCCTAATAGAACCAGGGCTTGAAACCGGTTTAAAAAATACCGGTTAATAGAGGTTTATAGAGGTTTTTAGAAAAAAAATCGCTCGGAGCGTAATTGAGAAGAGAGCGGTTAAAAAACCCAAATAAACCGGTTTAAGCCAAAACTGCGAAAGGTACGGCACGCACACACGCAGAGCAGGCAGGGGATAGGGGAAGGGCAGGTTTCAACTTGTTTAAACGCGTGCAATTTGCACTTGAACTTTGAAGCGTTAGTAATTGAACCTAGTGTTTCGTCTCGAATTATGGAAAAAAAGAAAATTAGTGACCCACAACTATATTTTCTTTCAAACATATTACCATTAGCCACCCCCCCCCCAAGACTATTTTCTTCATTTCAATAATTTAAGGTTATCGTTAAAAGACTCTATAGTAGAGGATATATTGTTGTTTAGAAATAATACACTATATAATAAATTAATAAATAAGTGAAAAATAAAACGATTTATTTAAATCATAACAATTTAATCAATGAAATCAATATTACTATAATTTGTTATATGTATATGATATCTCGTACTAAATACATATATATGTATAATGTCCACTTTTACGATTCGAAATTAAACTAATTTTGCTTAAAAATGACGTCAAAATTTGCTCAATCTCGAGATTTTCTCGAATTTTAAAAGTGGCAATTACCTTTCTTTCTTTATTTAACTTAATCTGATATTGATACTTAATTGGTTTTTATTTTGTTTTTTGGCATTGTTTATAATTATAATTGAAACAAAAAGTAAACTTTAGAAAAAAATGACTTCCATAAAACCTATTTGATTAGATTGAGTTTAATACAAACTGTAACCCCTTGTCCCCCCCCACTTGGGGAATTAATTTTGTCAAATCTCATATCAGTGCTACCCCCTCACGCTACTAAGGAACCTCTGTACAAAGTTTCATGGCTCTAGGGCCACCGGTTCAGGCTATGCGTTGCCTGCCCGTCAGCCGCGCATTGTATTTGTACCTATAGTATTGAGCAGTTCTGGTGGCCATATGTGGCCATCAGCAGTTCCGCATCACAATATTATGCTTACCGTGAGTAAATGCACGAGTTATTATTAAAAACACAAAAATCACTATAGGTCTGCCTATAATATTTGAAGAGTTCCCTCGATTTCTCCAGGATCCCATCATCAGATCCTGACCTGGTGTCAATGGGACCAATGGGAAGGTAAACCCTTTCAAACAAAAAAAAAACCAAATCGGTCCATCCGTCTAGGCGCTACCGGGGCACATCCATAAAAAAAACATCCGGACGAATTGTAAACCTCCTCCTTTGGGAGGTCGGTTAAAAAAACAACATTTTTTTTCTTACGTGGACTCCGACCAAAATATTGTAAAACTGTTTAATTAGGTAAGCCGTAATATGACGATAATATGGTGTAACAAAAAGGGGGTTTAGAGTTTCTTGGCTACATTTTTCATGTAAAAAATGTAGCCAAGAAGAGGGAAATAAAAAGTTATCAGATTTCAAGTAGAGCCAAGCTTCTAACTCTACACGCCTTAACTGTACAGCCCTAACTTCACAAACTATAACACCTTACTCAAAATATGTGGCTTCGCCGTTTCACTACCGTCAGATGAGCTTAAATTAGAAAATGCAAGTAACGAAACGGCCAAGCCATAGGTGCTCTGCTGCTGATGAAGGAGGATGAATGAGAAGTTGGCTCCGAGGTGGTTGCAGGAATGCGTCTTCAGATGGCTGCGGAAGAAGTCTTCGGAAGGTAGAAAAAGGTTGCTGCGTGTTCAATGTCGAGGGTCACCAGTGAAGCGACGTAGGATCGATTGTCAGTTGTTTTTGCATTGTTGTGCGTTCTGTTTTACTGCTATGACATCTGTCGTGCGTGACTTCTGCCAACTGCTGAGTTCCTTTTTGCTAGCGCCATTCATCTTGTATGTCAGTATGTGGATCGCCTGATAGGTGACGCCACAATACAATCAGTACATTTAATTTTACGAGTTCTCATTTCTCCATCCCTGTTACATGTGCTAGTATATTCTTTTTGTCGTTCTACATCAGGTTCGGACTGATTATCTTCATCAGTAGGCTCAGCATCACCTTTCATAACTCGCGTGCTGCAATTTGGTAGAGCTGCATCTGAATCTACCGTTTTCAACATACGACGCTTTTTCAGTGCTGGCAGTAGGGATTGTGATATTTCACAATCGTCCTGAGTCGATTCGGTATCATTTTCTACGTCTGGATCTGAAAATAAATATAAAGGAGAATGTTAAAAAAAACCCAGGCCCGGCGCAAACGAAACTTAACTCAAATAATTGGTATAATTGAGTAATAAAATAACCCAAGGGAGACATGATCGACATCGATGGCTAAGTGCGCGAAATTGCTATTCGAGTTTTTACAGGCGTCATACTAATATTTATTTAATTAATATAATATTGCAGTTTAAAACCGTAAGGTAGCCCTTCTATGAAGTGATTATTACTATCGCATGCTGTAAGTTTCCATATGTCTCGCTCATACCATATCATAATAACCTTAGTACCACAGTTGAAGAACCAACTTTTCCTGAAGGCAACTGCCTGGTTATCAAATTCGGGGTGGAGACGGCCATTATAGCCATCTATCGCTCTCCATCATACAAAAACTTAGAATCTTTTTGTAATTCACTGGAATCAGTTCTTGAAAGCGTTTCTAATTACAAAAACATTAGTATAGTGGGAGATATAAATATCAACATCCACCCAGACACAAGAAAAAATATTGCCGATGAATATTTAGACCTCTGCGCATTTCATGGGTTATTGCCAGCTCATACACTCCCTACCCATCAGGATGGTTCCTGTCTTGACCATATAATCTTAAAGACGAAGTATCCAGCATTAACACTGGTTACTAATTCTACAGTCACAGATCACCATGCCGCTCTTCTCTGCCTTGGCTGTAACATCCACAGAATATCGGGTTCTAGAGAGCGCACAATATTAAACATTGAGGGTCTCAAACTAGCCATGGAAAATATCGATCTGCAGCCAATATATACAAGTACCGACCCAAATTTTGCATTAAATTACCTTATATCTAAAATCAAACAATCAATTGAAGTGAATACAGTGACTAAGAAAATTTCTCGTCGTAAGCATATTATAAAACCATGGATCACTACTGGAATTCTACGATGTGTGGCAAACAGAGATCAACTGCATGCTAAATTAAAATTGAACCCTAATAACTTAATCTTAAAAACCACGTATATCCGATACAGAAACACGTGCAGTAACTTGCTTAAAAACCTTAAAATAAATTATGACAAGAAACAAATACAAGAGGCGGGTAAAAATACAAAAAAGATATGGGAAGTAATTAAAAACATAACACATACTAAAAGAGTAAAAACAGCTGCCACTGAACTTCTCACGTCTACCAAGAATAATAACACTGTCGATGATATTAATGATTTTTTCATAAATATAGCCAGTAATATAGCTGCCAAAACATACGGTGTTATTGAGACAATTGATACCACTGAGGATGCTCCCCCATCTCACCCCAATCCTTCCCAATCCTTTGTTTTAATCAATACAGATGAACGTGAAGTTGAAACACTTATCAAAAGACTAAAAAATATTAGCTCCACTGGTTGGGACAATATTCCTAATAAAATTCTTAAGGATTTCAGCTATATTCTCGTTCCTCCACTGACCTACATCTTCAATATTTGCCTTGACATTGGATGTTTTCCCACTGTCCTAAAAAAATCGGTTGTCCACCCCATTCATAAGGCTGGGGATAGAGACTGTGTTAACAATTACAGACCTATTTCAATGACGATCCGTAACGTTTTTAGTTAAAAATGCAGATTTATAGAGCTAAGAAATCCTTAATATACAGTGCAAAAATTATTATTCTACAACAAAAATTGACGAAGTTAGAGCCAAATTTCTAGCAAAGTTGACTGACCGGGTGGCGCGATTGCCTGTGACGTCACAGCGACGGTCGCCGCCACTCAGCCGTTGGTAGCAGTATAGCGCGCAATGTTTTGTGTGGATAATTGTGATTTTTAAACAAATAAAGTGTCCAATTAGTGTCTAATTCAAACTATTTAAGAATGTATAAATATTGTATAGTGCCGAAATGTACAAATACTACTTTTAAAACGCCAGAAAAACTATTTTTTAACGTGCCGAGAGACCCGAAACTTCGCAAAAAATGGTATTCCATCGCAAAAAGAGATGATAAAACTCTATGCCCTACCCAGGCTACAAGACATTGCTGTGAAGATCATTTCAATGTAAGTATTACCCACATATTACAATACCAATAAATAAATAAATAAATAGGTATAACTATACCTTTAGCTGTATGATTTATGAAAATGAGTTGATATACCTATTACGTGTATTATACTTAATACTATAGTACCTATTCTCTTTTCGGTCCATTCGGCTGTATAACATAACATAGCGTCACGCCTTTTCCCATACGGGGTGGCAGAGGCACAACTGTGCTTCCCACTCGTGCCGGCCGACAAAAGTGCATATGTGTTGTGTCGGTATTGTCGCGGTGTGTGTGTGTGTGTGCGACAAAAGTGCATGTGTTGTGTAGGTATTGTAGCTGTGGGAGTATGTGTGTGCGCGGGGCGTGTAGTCTACTTACTTTTTCTGAGTTTTGTGCATAAACCTAGTACATACGGCCGTTTATATTTTTAACCCCCGCCCAATGAAGGCAAAAGGGGTGGTATGAGTTTGATGTGTGAGTCTGTCTGTCTGTCTGTGTGTCTGTCTCTCAGCTCGTGGAGCGTAAACGGGTGAACCGATTTGAGTGTTGTTTTTTTATTCGAGTGTAGATTTCTTGAAGCATGTTGTTATGGTACCATCGAGCTGGTCTGATGATGGATTTCGAAGGTGGGAGCGAGAACCCTATGATGCTTACTTGTAAACCCGTCGAATTTGAGCTCATTAGGTTCGTTGTGATAAGACCTTTGGGAATATGGTAGGTACCATCAAGCTGATCTGATGATGGAGTGCGAAGATTGAAAGTGGGAGTTGGAACCCTGGGATGCTTACTAGCAAACCCATCGAGTTTGGGCTCATTAGACTCGTAGTGATGATACCTTTTAATGACACCCGATGATGAAACTGGAAGTCTGGTTTTATGCGGGGGTTTTTAATGCTAAAGTTATATCGTCTCAAAACAATGACACAGGGACGTACCTACTCGGGTATAGAGCAAAGAGTGAATGATAAATATTTTAATCATCTATACAACAGTGGTGCATTTATTTGTGTATTTGCCTAAGCTATTCCTTATTGGTCGAAGCAAATAAATTTAATATACTAATATTTTTATATTTCAGGTGGAAGAAGATATGGAAAATTTCGTTAAGTTTAAGTTGGTCGGAGGAAAGCTTAAACTGAAGAAGGGAGTTTTGCCTCATAAGTTTGATTGTCAAAAACCTCAAATAAAGAAAATTGACAGGCCCGGTTTTAAAAAAAGACAAGATATAAAATATTTTGGAAGAGTTTTAAGTAAGGATATTGGACACGAAGACCTGTTGTTGCATTCTGACTAGCATATATCTGATTGAGCTTGCACAAAACCAGCTTCTATTTTATTAGTACTCATATTAAATAAGTGTAGAGTTACAACAACACGTTATTTAAATAAATTGCCAACAAATAAAGAGTAACAACCACGTCGCCGCCCGTCGAATCGTGAACGAGTGAATGAGTGCCGGCCGCCGCGGCCAACTACCGAGTACTGCCGACCGCGCTCAATCGTCTCAGTGACGTCACACGGTCCCGGGCACACTGCCTTTTAGTGGAAGGAACGCATAATGTTTATTAATTAATATCTTCGTAAGTAATGGTCCGATTTGGATAATTCAAACTGTAATGTCATTCTTATGTAATAAAAAATAACTAAAAGGCCAGTTCTAATGAATTTGCTATAACTTTACTGATTCTCATTCTGCCTGCCATATCTAAACTACTAGAACGTATCATAAATAGTAGACTAATCGACTATCTTGAAAAGAAAGGCTTGCTCTCCGATCAACAGTTTGGTTTTAGATCTGGTAGATCTACTGATGACGCTGTCCATGAACTCACAAGTCATATTGTTGAGTGTATGGACAGAGGTCTGAAGACAATAGGTGTTTTTCTTGATCTAGCGAAGGCCTTTGACACGGTCTCTATCCCTATATTGCTAACAAAATTGGAAAAAATGGGAATCCGAGGTACTCAACTCAAACTTTTCAGAGACTATCTGGATAATAGAGAGCAGTGTGTCAAAATAGGTGAATGTGTCAGTTCTGACCTTAAAGTAACTCAAGGTGTGCCTCAGGGAAGCATTCTAGGTCCCACACTCTTTCTTACCTATATCAATGAATTGTGCGATGTTAAACTTCAAAATGGTAGAATTTTCTCTTACGCAGATGACACAGCACTCATCTTTGCCTCTAAAACCTGGGATCAAACTTTTGGATATGCTCAGGAAGGTTTTAATAGGGTAACGAAATTATTATTTAGCAATGTTCTTTCATTAAATACAGATAAAACTAAATACATGGCTTTTACAGTACGAAACTCTTCCCAACCGGCACCGAGATTTACGATCATTGCTCATACCTGCCAAAGACCTGTGGACTGTAACTGCTGCTGTAGTTTTCTTAAAAAGACTGACACAATAAGGTACTTGGGTATTCTGTTGGACAAAAATTTAAACTTTTCGCAACACATAAAATTAATCACCAACAGAGTACGTAAACTCATTTACGTCTTTAAAAATCTCAGGCATGTAGCGGACCCACGGCTCTTAAGACAGGTTTACTTGGCACTGTGTCAGTCGATTATAACTTACTGCATTTCATCTTGGGGTGGTGCCGGCAAAACTGATATGTTGGTCCTTGAGAGGGCTCAAAGAGCTATTCTCAAGGTTTGCACTTTTAGGCCTAAGCTCTTTTCGACATACCACCTTTATCAGACATGTAGTGTCCTCACTGTTCGCCAACTCTTCATACAGCATCTCGTTCTCAGGCAACATTCAAAACTTTTCTTTGGCCCAGCTGTACTCTCTACACGTCGGAATGACAGAATATTCAATACGTCATCAAAGCAAAAACACCGATTGGCTTTTTCTGAAAGGTTTTTCCTGTTCTTGGGCCCTCGTCTATACAACAAAATCAATCAAATTCTCAATATTTATCCCCTTAATAAGAACATCTGCAAAACTCATTTAACGAAGTGGTTACAAACTCTCTGCTATGAAGAAACCGAATGTCTACTTAAATCATAGTTACAATTTGCTTGTTTTTTACATCACACACAAACACACTATCATACAATTACACACCCTGCATTTAACTTTCATTAGTTTTGTGCAGACACAACTCAACACCTCAATCACTCACCCTGCTTTTCAACACCTTTAATTAAGTGTATAATACTACATCCTACCATTTCGGAAGAGCAGCCACACTCTTTACATTCCTACACAACATTCCTATTTTCCCTAATTTTATATTTTTTTCTTTTTCCAAATTCTATATCCATAATTTTTGTTTTTCGCCCCAGTACCTAGCACCAAACACAATCTACTTGAGAAGTAAGTTGCTCATCCCATCTTGTAATTTATTGAGCACCATTTGACAACCGAGATACAGTGTTTTCACTAGTTCGGTTGTCACTGATCCCTCCTATTTTATGATAAATGTTCCTAATTAAGTATCTCCATCCTAATTAAGTAGAATCTGTGTAAACCATGTTATCGGTCAATAAACAATTTCATTTCATTTCATTTCATTTCATTTCATTTCATTTCATTTCATTTCATACATTTTTTGGAGCTCGTAAATGTCTCTCGCTCTGTTCTAAGAAGACTCTGTCTATTTGTCGTAAGGTTACTATTACTATTACGTCGGTCTAATAGTTACGGGAGCAAGGGGCAAGGTATGATTCGTACAATAATTGATGCCCACTCAACCGCCCAACGGACGAACATACCCATTTTCCATACTTATGTTTTTTCATACCTTCATCTTGATGTAGGTAGATTGAAAATCGCGGGCCGTGGACTTTGACTTAACGACATGGTTTTAGGTGAGTGTTTTTTTTTTATCAGAGCACGACATGTGACAACTGCACTGACCTAATCAGAGCTGATTTTTAATATAATTATGGTAAAAGTATTGTTAGTTCTATTAAAATATTAGTATGACTCCTGTGAAAATTCGAATAGCAATTTCGCGCACTTAGCCATCGATTTCGATCATGTCTCCCATGGATTATTTTATTACTCAATCATACCAATTATTTCAGTTAAGTTTCGTTTGCGCCGGGCCTGGGTATTTTTTTCATACATTCGTAGCATTGTCCTTTATAAAAATATTAAATAATACCAACAGAGACTGACAACCTGTGTATGCAATTTGGTACAAAGAGGGCCCAGAAACGAAAGTACCTATACCTACCTTCTCTCTCTAGTTCTCGACATTTCTCGAGCTGGATTTTCCGGGAATTCTCGAGAACTAGGGATAGAATAAATTGAATAGAGCATGTTAAACACTATTTCTGTAAAGCATTTAACAAGGATTTCTGAGTTTATGAGATTGATCATCAAACTTATAGCTTAAAAAGATAAAAATAAGAAGGATCAGTATTCCGTCTACAGGGTCAATGTAACCAAAAAACTAAAAACTTACCCATTGTTGTTTGTTAGTTGCCAGTGGCAAAAGAAGACACGGCTGGCAGTGTCGGCACGGCAGCACGTAGCACCAGTGTAGTGAACATAAAAATTGTGTAATTTCCAATCGCAACATTGGTGGTGGGCGGCCACTGGCGGCAAACATCAAAAAGAGTTCGAAAAAACCCGTTTTACAGGTTAAAAACCGATTTATTGAACAAAACCTTTATAATTTTGCTCTTTGAGTAAAACCTTTATTTTTGGGGTTAAGGTAGAGCCAAACCTTTATGAAACGCTCCTCATGTACCTGAGCTGATTACGCTCTTTAAATAAACCGGTAAACAAGCCCTGAATAGAACGAATGTCCGATTAGCGCTCGCTCGGTCGGTCGGTCGGTCATGTCCTAATAGAACGAATGTCCGATTAGCGACTAGCGTAGGGAAACGTTTCTTTTCGTTCATTGCACGGTAACGTTTCCTAATCGTTCTTCGTACATGACCGACACAAGACTAGTCAGCTAGCAGTCAGCTGATCAGCATCAAATGTTTATTCTTCTTGTTTCTATCCAAAAAAATACAATATTTTCTATGTGCTGTATAAACACTAGGTACTACTAATATATAATTATGATGGACAAACAACCATTAACTTAATATGCGTCATTTTGGAAAATTTGGCCCACTAATAGGCGCCATAGATGCTGGTACATCTAATATAAAATTTTTGGTAAGATGTCTAAAAAAAGCTGCAAGTTTTCAAGCTAATCTGGTACTTTAGGGACTGTGTTTGATGCTCCAGAATATCTGGTAGCTAAATATTAATAGTAAATTTTATTTTCAGGTATTTGCAGCTAATACTTCTGAAGTCCTAACCTATCATCAAATAACATTGAAAAGATTCAGCCCTCAAGAAGGATGGGTTGAACAAGATGCACTAGAAATATTGAATGCAGTTACAGAATGTATTGAGGTAATAATTTCATCTATTTGACTTAGAAGTGGGTCCTGTTATTGACCCCCATTAAAAAAGTGGTGTGTGTGAGTTTCAAGCGTCTGTCTGTTGGGGGCTCAAATGGGTGGAAGGATTTTAATGTGTTTATTTTATTATAAACACTTCAATGCAATGATTTTAGTAAAACCGGTATGCCTTCGATTCCGAAGGCGACACAAACTATACTAACTAAACTAATTAAAATGGTGTGTTTGAAAATGGAATCTGTGGCCACCGCGCAAGTGCTATCGGGTTTGAAGGTTGTCAGTTTAGTGGTTTTGACACCTCAAGAATAGCACACAGTATCTCTGCAGCTTTACAAAGAAACAAGTGAGCTTTTCTATATTTATACATATTTTTTATTTGAAGGGTCAGGAGGAGGCCAATTCCCAGATTGCTGATATTTTGTCACATTCTATTTTTACATCACCATTTCGATATGTACGACGGTTTTCACATTTTAGCTATTCTCAGACTGTCACTTTAGATACATTATCACAGGATTCCGTTCGACATGTATCAACTGCTCCGAGGCAGTAGAGATTGGCACTGTGGCCGATTCTCTAGGTAACACTCACTAAAGTCCGACAGCTCATAAGCGGTCGCCATAGATTCCATTTTCGAACTCACTTTTGAATTTATTTCGTATCACCTTCGATATTGTTATCGAAGATCACTGAGACTAAGGTTTTGGTGCATTGTTAGATATTTCTGTTTGATAAAGATGACATGACATAACTTTTCGAATTTGACTGTTTATCGAAAAATCTGAGAATTAGCCTCCTGGTCAGGGGTGATATATTTATTTATTTCTAACATTATTACTTAGGTGCAGGTGCGGTGCAGGTATCTCTGTAAATAGGTGCAGGGTACAAGCAAAAGGCTATGCTCAAGAAGGCCAGCAGGCCTAGACAAAGTTAATATAATAACGCTACAAAAACGAAACAAAAACTCAAAATGTATGCGATTTGACATTTGGTGACGTGTACGTGACGTAGCGTGACTAATTGTCAAATCGCATACTTAATTCTTAGCGTTTCGTGCGAACGATAATAGCGTTTTGCATCTTGTCTAGGGGGGCAGGTGCAAACACGGTACATATAGGTAACCCTCTGAAAAAGAGGATGAAAATGAATATAATAATTTATTTGTGCCTCTTTTTTTAAGGTTACGGCTGACAACCTCGTTAAATTAGATATCAACCCTGAAGATATTGTAGGTATTGGAGTCACAAACCAAAGAGAAACTACTATAACATGGAACTCTATTACAGGGCAACCCTTGTACAGTGCCATTGGTAATTATTATTAATATTTTCATGCATAAAGTCTCTTCACAGACTATATAGGGATACTAATGTATAGTCTCTGATTAACTGGTCGACATCTTTGCACTAGTTTTACGTTTACGTCACACATTTTAAAACTCAAAGTGAGGACAACTTTAAAATTTTATTTATTACCTATTTCAGTTTGGTTAGACATAAGAACATCAAAGATTGTGGATGATCTCATAAAGAGGAAAGGTTTGCAAACGGTTAATGCGGTAACCCAGTGCAGTGGGCTGCCACTGTCTACATACTTCTCTTCAGTGAAGCTGCGGTGGCTATTGCAGAATGTGCCGGCTGTGCAGGATGCTGTTTCAGCAGGCCAGTGTATGGCGGGCACGGTGGACTCATGGCTCATTTGGGTAAGTCCTTTCCTTCCATCCTTAACAGGTTCACTAAAATGTTTATCTAAATGTGTTGTACTAAGTATGTTAATGTACTTTCATCTTCCTCCGTCACTTTGGTGTTCTTAATCTTACTCGAACTCCTTGATATTCTTCAGCTTTCTCTAACTCCTGGCTTCTCTTCATATTTATTCAACTTTTTTTCAGCATCTTCAACTGAATGCCCTTCATCTTCTTCCAACTCTTGCATGTTCTTCTTTTTCCTCCATCACTTGGGTTCCCTTCATCTTTAATCAATTTATTATCTGCATCTCCCAACTCCTCGATGCTCTTCATCTTCCTCCAACTGCTGTACCTATGCTCTTCAGCTCCTTCTAAATCCTGTGTTCTCTTCTTCTATTTAATTAGGTCCTTCTCAGCTTGCTTTTCAGCATCTCCAACTTCTTGATGCCCTTTATGAGCTTAATCCAAATGCTGGATGATCTGCATCTTCTTCAAACTGCTGGATACTCTTCATTTTCGCCCCAAATCCTGTACCCTTAACCTTTCTCTAACTCTTGGATGCTCTTAATCTTGAAGTATGAAAACGGGAAAATCTGATGATGGGTAGGAGAAGAATGGTTACTATTTTTAATTCCCTCCTTATAGTATTCCTATTGTTTTTCAGAACCTTACAGGTGGACCTAGCGGTGGAGCGCATATCACAGATGTGACCAACGCATCGCGCACACAACTCATGTCACTAAAAAACTTGCAATGGGATAAAAGTCTCTTACGATTCTTCGAAATACCTCTACAAATACTACCAAAGATCAAAAGTTCTGCTGAGATATATGGCTACATTGCTTCCGGGTCGCTTAGAGGAGTGCCGATAGCGGGGGTAAATAGAAATATATTTGCACATGGCTGTAATCTAGAACCCAGGGGCACTACCGCGCAGCCGGTGTCGGCATCGGCTTCGTGTTTGGCTTGCCGTATTGTCATAATGATAAAGTTCATTCTTGCGCGTTTAATAAACACGATGCCGATGCCGACAGCGCACATAGGTAGATTTGAATTATTTAGCTGGCCAAAATTAAAAAAATCAAAATCACGTTAGCAATGAAACAATGACTCCCTCAGGTAGTAGACACTTCCAGGAATACTACCCCACCATTTTTAATCTTGCATGGTGCTTTTACCCCGACTGACATGTAGTTGAAGTTCGGTCGTCGCTCTCGGTGTACGTGTCTGCTCTCAGCGCTCTCTGTGTAACGTTTCTTGGAAAGTGAATATATTCTTTTTCAAGTCCTTTATCAAAGTAAAAGTGATGGATTCAGAAAATTCAGGTATGTATCTTTGTATTATGATATTTTACTTCATATTTTGACACATTTTTTCATATTTTAGAAGCATTCAAACACAACGTGTTTTTGTGAGTAATTTTTCCTGAAAAATAAATTTCAATAGATCTTTTAATATACTTCCGGGTCCGTCCCGGTAAAGTTTTTAATAATATATATTATTTTAAAGTCTCAACATGTTATTGAAGAAAAAATCAGCCGCCACTACCCGCCACTGACCGGACAAACTCAATTCAAAGATTTTTGGCAATTTTTAAAAAATTATACATTTTTTTTTTCACTGTCTAAAATAGAGTTTTCTTTGTTTTAGGTCCGTCTAGTTCATCTGGTGTTAAAGTCTCCACGCGAAAATATCTATTTGAGCTTATGCAACGACAAAATTTATCGACTTATGACGAAAAATTTGAGTTTCTAGAAAAAGTTATAGGTACTGGAAACAATTTCCAGTGGGCATAAAATAGATGTCGTGAAGTACAATACCTACGCATTGGATACGGCTAAACTATACATCAATTTATATGGATGGCATCCAATGACCCCAACAATGCATAAAATTTTGACCCACGGAGCTCATCATAGAAAATGCATTGTTACCGATAGGACTGTTATCCGAAGAAGCAGCAGAGGCACGCAACAAACATTTTAGATTATATAGACAACATTTTGCAGGAATGTTTTCTCGGGAAGAGTGCAACCTTGATATATATTTGAGGTTGTTACTAACCTCAGACCCGCTTATTAGCTGCACGAGGACTATAAAAAAGGCTCCACGGAAATCATTCCTTAATGAAACGATCGATTTATTATTGCCTGCTGAGAAGAATGTAGAAACAGAGCACAATCCTGACGCTGAGGCGGAGGAATCATCGTTTTTCGAATAGTAAATATATGTTTTTTACCATCGTATCGTTCGTATCGTGTATCGTAGTTATATTTTTATGTAAATATACTTTGTGTTTCGTTTTTATAAAGGTTATTATAAAGATATAGGTAGCAAATTGCCGTTTATGATGCAAAAATCGATCTTTTTTTTTATTTTTTTTTGTTTTTGTAAAAATATTTTTGTAATTTGATGTAAGTTGAAGTTAATCCTTTAGCTTTGTGTTTAGTTTTTATAAAGATCTATTAAAAATCGATTTATTTTAGTTTTTTTATTATTTTTTTGTAAAAATATGTTCGTAATTTGATGTAAGCTAAAGTATTATGTATTAATACAAATGATTCTACTGTTTAAATAATATATTTAGAAATTTTCCTTCATAAATTTGTACGTTCTGCCATTTTTTGTCATATTTTTCTTAATTTAAATGTTTAATTTTGATCATAGTTTTTTTTTCATATTTTTCCCTTTATATGCAATCTATTTAAAATACGTCAAAGTAAAAAAATAATTTTGGCCAGCTAAATAATTCAAATCTACCTATGTGCAGCGGTTGCGCGGTAGGGGGGCTGGTCTGATTGCTTTAGCCATTTCTTTTAGCATGCAAACTATATACGCCCCTATTGTTACTCGTTATTGTCGCTGTTTCTCGTTCCCACGACGCAGGGTGGGGCCAGAATCAATGTATGTGCCTGTATGTAAATTTTTATATTTTATGTATACCTCTCTCTCTCTCTCTGTCGCGACGCGAGAGAGTGAAGGACAGAACACGCGCATTACATGTCTCTGTCCCTCACCTGCCGTGACACCCCCCCCTTCCCCTCTCGGGTGCTGACCTCTGTATTGAATTCCAGTGCCTGGGAGATCAGCAGGCTGCACTAGTCGGACAAAATTGTATGCGATTTGGCCAAGTCAAATGTACATATGGTACAGGATGCTTCCTTCTGTACAATACAGGTAAATACTTTATTAGATACTAAAGTACCTTTAGAAGTATTATAAAATTCAATATTGTTACTTCGAAATCGTAACCCTTCTCGTGGCGGGCGCCATTTTGGAATTCCCGCTCAACTGGCAGGGGCTCTGTGGGTGGTCACCGCGGGCTGTTGCCTGCGCCTACTAAAACGTCGCTCACGGCGATTTATTGGAACCGTCGTGTCACACCCAACCCAACCGTAATACACTCATGCTAGACTTGTAGACCTTTCTATTTTCTAATAGAAGTCTAAGATGTATTACTGTTTGTATGCCTAATGGCTGGACGTAAGCACATATGTAAAATAATATAAAACTACGATCCACAATAAACGTTTTGACTCTGATTCTGATTACTTCATAAATTCCATATCGAGCTGCTGGCTACGGAAGTCAAACCATATGTTGATGTTTCAGGTGACTCCATAGTCCATTCGAAGAATGGTCTGCTAACAACTGTTGCGTATAAGCTTGGTCCCGACGTCCCTCCGGTTTA
>OY735257.1:6676238-6711954 GCA_963457715.1 Argyresthia albistria | reverse complement strand
AATCATGAGCTCCGTGGTCTAGTGGATTTCATGCTTGCCTTTTACACAGAAGATGCAGGTTCGAATCCCAGTGCTGACCAATGTACCAATGAGATAAGTCATTTATCTTAAGTACGTTATACGGATTTTCTAACCGGTGATGGAAAACATCGTGAGGAAACCTTCATTACTCCATAGCTGCGGCGATGAACTAGCCCCCTGTCACGCTAAATGGAGTATTGAATCACTGGCTGAAAGCGGGCACAGTGGTGCCTCTGCCACCCCGGATGGGAGAAGGCGTGACGCTATATTATTATTATGTATTATCTTTTATTTTATAGAACACATAATAACAGTTTATGTACGATAACAAATGATTAATTATAACTAAAGTATATTTATTATTATTATATTTATAGTAGATCTAATCTAAGTGATGGGGAAGAAGCAGATTTCCTAGATTTGTGTTCACAACAACCCTGGATTATTGTATAGTTCAGTCGATCTATGTTACACACAGATACCTAATTGTATAGGTCAGTCGATCTACGTTACACACAGATACCTAATTGTATAGGTCAGTCGATCTACGTTACACACAGATACCTAATTGTATAGGTCAGTCGATCTATGTTACACACAGATACCTAATTGTATAGGTCAGTCGATCTACGTTACACACAGATACCTAATTGTATAGGTCAGTCGATCTATGTTACACACAGATACCTAATTGTATAGGTCAGTCGATCTACGTTACACACAGATACCTAATTGTATAGGTCAGTCGATCTACGTTACACACAGATACCTAATTGTAAAGGTCAGTCGATCTACGTTACACACAGATACCTAATTGTAAAGGTCAGTCGATCTATGTTACACACAGATACCTAATTGTAAAGGTCAGTCGATCTACGTTACACACAGATACCTAATTGTAAAGGTCAGTCGATCTATGTTACACACAGATACCTAATTGTAAAGGTCAGTCGATCTATGTTACACACAGATACCTAATTGTAAAGGTCAGTCGATCTACGTTACACACAGATACCTAATTGTAAAGGTCAGTCGATCTATGTTACACACAGATACCTAATTGGCGACTGTTTTTAGTAAATCGAGCCGTACCTACTTAGTATGTAATGTAAGGGAAGATGAGTGCGTGACAGGAAGATGAGTGCGTGACATGTATATTTTGACACTCTCCACAGTAAAAATGATTAAAAATAGAAAATCAGTCTTTTGTCCAAAAATTAAAAGTGAAGTGTAATGAGGAGGAGACAAATCACCCGTACAAGTGCAGGCAAGACCAGGAAACCAGAAGAAAGCACCAAATCAAGCAAAATAGTTTCCACGGCAAATTCGGACTAAAACTAATAAAGAATCCAAGAACACTGTGCCAAAACCTAATTATACATACAAGACCGGAAAAAGAAAAGTGAGAAACTAAAACTGATAGTGAAAACAGTGAACAACACAACGAAACATCCCAAAAGTGCCAAAATCACCGTTATGATAAACATTTGAATCCGAAACGTCACCTTCAACTCCGCGAACATCTGGTAGAGGTCACTACCATCAACGCCAGCTACAAACCAGTCGCACCGGTCACTAATAGAGGGCGCTGCTAAAACAACGCGGGTGCTGCATCCGCTCACTAACAGAGGGCGTTGCAAATCAATAAAAGTTAGTTGTGCTACTCATTGAAAGAGGGCGCTGTTATCAAACTAAAGAGGGCGCTACAATCAAAAATATAAGGGGAAATTGCTATCAAAAATATAGAGGGCGCTACTGAGCTACATTATTAGTAGCGCTTAGTGTAATATAGTGACAACTATCCATGTATGTGTGAAGCATTGGTTTGAAAATCGGACATCGGAACGTTTGTATTTCTTTGTTTTATATTGGGAGCGCAATATCGAACAATGTATAAATGCAAGGCTTGTTTGGAAGCGGCCTACTCTTCAGAGTTATTGAAATGTGTGATCTGCAGGAATTCATTCCACCATAACTGTGTTAATATAACCCAGGCATACTACATGGCGAACATCAATGATCTAAAAATGGAATTTAAATGCCCAACTTGTCGTGGCGAGACCACCCGTGATCCAGAATCAACTGAAGTTAATATCAGCGAAATCCTACCAGAAACCCCATTATCAACCACGCAAGTAAATAATATTACACAAAGGAAACCAAGACAATTACTTGACAAACCCGAAGAATATGAGTCGCTGCTCAATATGTCTTCGCAAAGCTTGCCCATTATGACAGATAATGATCAGGAGCTTCGGGAGGAAAATGAAAATCTCCGTTTGCGTCTCGTGGCTGCTAATACAGAAATAGACAATCTTACCCTGGAGAATGCTAGATTGTGCAAATCACTGGAGGAAAATAAGAGAAGGATTGAGGTTCTGAGGTCCGTTGGGATCACAAGTGGCGAATCTTCCCCACGAAAAAAATTTTTTTCACCCCAGTATAGACGAATAGATCCCAGAAATGTGAAAATAGGATTCCCCCGTGTGTCTCCTGGTCAGTTCACAAATGGAGTGATTAAACAAATGGCTACGACAAATAATCCCGATCAAGCCCCATCCAACGTGCGAAATATGTGCAATAGTACCGACAGAACTGTCGATGTGGAGCTGGCGAATTACGGCCGACCCGACGTAACGGAAGCAGCTTCGACTAACTTCAATCTCACGTGTAAACCACCCAGGTCAACGATGGACTTAACAGGCAATCAAAAAAGAAAAATACTATTACTAACCGATCAACACGGCAAAGGAATGAACAAAATACTGGTAAATCTCTTAGATGGTAAATACAATGTAGAGTCCTTTATAAAACCAAACGCTACTATGAGTCAGGTAATGGTATCCAGCATGAACCTATCTAAGGACTATACGAAGGAAGATTTCGTTATAGTGTTGGCAGGGTCCAATGACAAGGACCCTATGCATTTCCAATCAATGTTGTACTATCACTTGAGCCAGAGTTCTCATACAAATGTAATAATATGCAATGTCAGCAATGCATCATTTCTAAATGAAAAAAAAATCAATAGTACCTTGCAATTGCTTTGCTCTAGATTCGAACATACAACCTTTGTTAATATAGATGAAGAGGATTGGACCTCAAAACTCTATATTTGTAGAAATATATATAGGGAAATCCTTAGACAAAATTACAAAACACACTATGACAAATATCGCAGATCCCAAAATGCTTCATATAAAAGCACCGTTACCAAAAATGTAGAGACCCAAACAGATGATGATGTCCAAAATGTAACCAAGAACAAAGTAGATATGGGCCATTCAAATACTATCTGTCCCAACAACACCAAATCTACTTTGATCAACCAGGGTTTTCATTAGGGTGTCACAGGGAATTACGCCAACATGATGCAACTCACATTGCCAATAAAAAGATTGCACATGTCAACATTTGTAGCCTAAACTCGTTTAAGCTGTCTATACTTGAAAATTGGCTGGGCGGGGAGATAGGAAAAAATGTAGAGATTCTATGTATAACCGAACACCACAGAGTCTGCGAGGATTTGGCAACGATAAGTTTGCAAGGTTTTAAATTGGCCACTAGTTTTTGTCGAAATGGCAGAAAGAGTAAAGGTGGGTCGTGTATCTACATCAGGGATGGCACTCAGCATATCGAGCTAACTAAAATAATGGAATTGTCTATTCCCAATATCTTCGAAATCTGCGGTATTAACTTGAGCGGTAGTTACATTATCTGTGCATACAGACCGAAAACAATTAAGGACGATAATTTTATTAAGTATTTTGAAAATGCACTCAACCTAGCTTTAAGACATAAAGAGCGTAATGTAATAATTTGCGGTGATTTTAATATCGATACGCTTGTCGAGTCTGCGGAATCAAATGAATTCTTAAGTCTGCTCCAGTCATATCGTATGAAGCTATTTATAACTGAACCAACGCGTATCACTAATCATAGTCAAACCTGTCTAGATAATATTATTTCAAATGTGGACTTAAACACGTCGGGCGTTGTTGAGTTGGGTTTATCTGACCATGCCCTTCAGTATGCTTCCCTTAATATATCAGTACAGAAAAACATTTCCAAATTTTACAAGCTAGTGAGAGATCTGAATGAAACAAACCTCCATAAGCTTTCAGAGCAATTATTTCAATTGTCATGGGGCGAGGTATATAAAAATGGTAAAGACTTCAATGAATGTTTCAACTCCTTTCATGACTTACTGCTAGAAGCCTTTGAAAACTGCTGCCCTTTAATTAAGGTTAGAGGGGACGGAACCAAAAATCACAAAAATTGGCTAACTCCGGGAATCAAGAAGTCGTGCGAAACCAAACGGGAACTATTTATTAAATCAAAAGTTACTAATTGCGAAACTGATTCCAAATATTATAAACAGTACTCAACTATATTAGGCCAGGTAATTCATCTAGCTAAAAAAATGTGCAATGAGGAGATTATAATGAATTCTCATGACAAGGTTAAGGCTACTTGGAAATTGATAAATACGCACATCTCTGGGAAAGTCAATCTAGAGATAAGAGACTACACTGGCTTGTCGGATAAGAGTAACTCGAAGGCGGCCTTTGATAACCAGGATGCAGCTAATATTTTTAACTCTTACTTTATAAATTCATGTACTAGCGTTAACACACGAGTAAACTTAAAATTGCCTGACTACCATCCGTCATCAATGTTTGTCAAACCCATCAATAGCATGGAATTATTGAAAAAGATTGAGAGTCTAAAAAATAAAAAATCATGTGGATATGATGGTATGTCATCTATGGTAATCAAGTATATAGCCAAAGCTATCCACGACCCCCTTCTGTTCCTGATTAATAGATCCCTAAGTGAAGGAGTTTTCCCTGATAGACTTAAAAAGGCACGTGTTAGGCCAATTTATAAGTCCGATGACAGGTATGATGTCACTAAATACAGACCGATTTCCTTACTTTCCATAATATCTAAACTATTCGAGAAAATAATGGCGGACCAATTAAGAAATTTCCTGTGTTCAAAAAAGATCCTAGCAAAAGAACAATTTGGCTTTCAAAAAGATACCTCTACTATAGACGCCATTTTCGAAATGACGGACCTTATAGCTGAATCACTCGATATAAATGACAATATTATAACAGTCCTCCTTGACCTATCGAAGGCCTTCGACCATGTTAATCACGCTGCATTAATAAATATCCTCAATAGATATGGCGTAAGAGGGATAATAAGTGATTGGTTCGTGTCGTATCTTAGTGGCCGGTCTCAGTTCGTAGTTTTGCCTACCATTGATGATAGGGGTGTCCTCCATGAGGCTGAGTCAAACTGTGAACTAATAAAGTCTGGAGTCCCTCAAGGATCAATATTAGGGCCTATTTTGTTCCTTCTTTACATCAACGATCTGCCCTCTCATACTAAAAACAAAGTTATAATGTTCGCTGACGATGTCTCCGTATTTTTTAGGTTCAAAAGAGGTAATCATGCAAACCTATCAAATACAATCAATGAATGTATAAATGGCATTGTAGAATGGTTTGAGAGACTCAACCTGAGCGCTAATGTCGGGAAAACCAAACTGATTCATTTCAGAAATCATAACACCCAAGTACCTCAACTTAGTATAAAAATAAAGGGTGAAGAAATTGAATCAGTTTCCCATGCAAAATTTTTGGGAATCTTCACGGATGTAAACCTAAACTGGAAGAGGCATGTTGAGGCATTGGTGGGCGAGTGTAGTAGTTTCTGTTATGCTCTAAGAAACTTGATCAAAATTTCATCAAAGAAAGCTGCCCTGCAAGCTTATTTTGCCTTTTTTCAATCAAGAGTGCTTTACGGTTTGGCCATGTGGGGAGGAAGCGTTGATATTAAAAGAATCTTTGTACTGCAGAAGAGAGCCATCCGCATTATAAACAATATAAGCTCTAGCATGGAGTCTTGTAGAGTGTCTTTCAAGGAATTAAAAATTCATACCATCACTGCCCTATATATAATTGAATTGTGTAAACTTATAAGGCGCTATCCCCATAAGTTTCCTCAAAGGGTGCCAGGCTTAAGTGAAAGAATAAATGAAAGAAACAAGGGCAATTTAGAGATACCCTATTGTAGAACTGCTTCTTATACTCATGCTACAAAGTGTACTGCTATCCGGGTATTCAACAGCCTACCTGTAAGTATTAAGACCCTGTCCGGAAATAGGTTCATCGTAAGTCTTAAAGACTACTTATTAACTGTGTCGCCCTATGATTTGGATGAGTTCTTTAATTTTAATTTATGTTTATGACGATTGTTCTAAGTTATCCTCCAACTGTATTTATATATAAGCCATTGATTTATTGTTAAGTGACATTATTTTATCTCGAACCCTGTGACATCTAATTGTATTGTGTTGTTAAATTATTTTTATGACATAGTTAGTGTATTTTTGACTAAGTTATGTAAACTCCCCTGTGATATCTGCTACACTCATTGAGTAAAATTACATAGAGCTATTCTGTACGACCATCGGTACCTAAATTACTGTAATTTATGGCAATAAACGAAATGAATGAAATGAATGAAATGTAATTTAATTATGCAGGTCGACAGCACATACCATACTGTTTATAACGGCATACATACATAGTACATCTTAGGGCAAGGCAATTTTAATACAACTCTCTAATATGCATACCATTTGCATATTAAATATGCAAAATGAACGGTTTAGGTTACTTTGCTTTGAGTTTCGACTTCGTAGCTGGCGAAAGCTTTGAGTTTTGAGTTTGAGCACAGCTGGGTTTTGTGGAAATCATCAAATTATAATTTCATGTTTATTAGGCATTCATGTCAATGAAATTGGAAATTAATGTTAATACTTATAATACCTATATACTCAGTTGGGCATAATTTTCTGCACAATTGCACATTTGATGGCTAAGTGCGCGCACAAGAACTTGAGAACCAAAGTTCGATTAGTTAGTATTTAATGAATTTAATTCAAAGTAGGTTAGTTAGTATTTATACATATTAGTATTTAGAGACTGAAACTGGATTTTACCAACAAAAAGTTATGCGAAAATAATTCAGGGGATAATTTGTATGACAATGACAGTCCAAAATGAGGTCATTCTTTGAAAAAGTAGAAGATACTCTCGAGTAAAAAGTTACTCTTCGTTGGTAAAATTCGCGCTAAGTATTTTTGGGATTATGCTCTCATCTTTGTACCGACTGAATAACTTCGTAGATTCATCAACCTGGGCTTAAACCCAATCTTGCAAATATCAATTCTATCCCATTTCCATTCAATGTTTTTAGGGTTCCGATCCTTAAAAGGAAAAAAAGGAACTCTTATAGAATCACTTTGTTGTCCCTCCGTCCGTCTGTCCATGTGTCAAGACCTTTTATACCAAGAACGCCTGAACGTATCAAGCTGAAAATATAAATTGCTAAAGTCTGTGCTCGCATATAGCTGTGAAAAAATCAACCTTAGGTCAACGCAATCTAACGCTACGACTTGCTCGCTTGCTCCATCCCTAAGCCCACAACTTCCGAACGGGCGGTAGTATACAAAAATATTAATATTATATTGACGTTGACTAAGTAATATGTATGATTTTATGGTCAATAAAAATTTTGAACTGAACTGAACTGATTATGCTGTAAAATTGTTGGATTTTCATAGTAATCGAAATGGACCCAAAACCTAGGGTACTTCCCGTAGGCCTATAATCATGAGATTTGGCACAAAACAAGGTCTTATATTTAGCACAAGTAAAGGGAAAAATCTTAAAACAGCGAATTTATGTCTATCTACAAAAATATTTAATTTGGATTTACAAGGTTTTACGAGGATTAGCGCTTCTGAGATGTCCACATTGTCCAGCAGTGGGTCGACGTGTGTTGAGAATAATGATGCTGATGATGAAATCGGAAAGACACCTACTGCTCAACCTTTCGCAAGGCCGACCATTTCACGAAATGGTTAGGTTTGATAACATGAAATGATCGGCCACATCAATCAATTTTATGATTTGGCCACACGACGTATGCAATGCACGCCATAGCTATTTTTCTCATTGTACAATAAAGGCGTTTTCACATGACAAATCTTTATCATCAAGATGATGAATGAGTCTAAACATAAGAGTGTCATAGAGTAGTAAGTTCCATAGAAACCCCTTTGCATGAAGACGAAGCATGATTGACACACTGACCGGTCCCTACACCTTACAAAGACAGGTGGGGATCATTCGTCAACAAAGTGCGGGGTCCGGCGGCGGCGGCGGCTGTGGGCCCGTCTAATTGTTGCGGTAGAGCTCGACCCACGAGCTCGCACGACATCTATTTGTGGTGACAGGAGCCGGCGTGGGTGCGGCATACTCTCGCAGTTGGAGTGGCAATGACCTTGACACTAAGCGAATGGCCTTGGGTAGCACGTGGCGGCTGGCGGCTGACACCCGCTGTCTGTTGTCGGAACGCCGCCGCCTTTCCCAGGGGAGCCTATTGTGGATACGCCGCCGAGTTACGGCGGAAAACTGCCTCTTGATTCGGCTGCCGGGGTAATTACCTACTTTCTTTCGGCGTTAAGGGGTCGTTTAATTTTTCGACAGGTTATGGAGAGACCCGGTCTAGGTGCGCAGTTCAACATCATCATTATCATCAGAACATCATCATATTCCAATTTAGGGTAAGAGGGCTTTATGTAGAATTTCAATGATATTCGACAAAGTTGCAGGTTCTAGTTGACATTTTGATTTTGATATTTTTGATGTGTTTAACGACCGATTTGGCTCCAATCGCTAAAAAAGCGTATTTAAAATAAAATACTAATAAATTTTATCAAGGCGTGAGCATATGTTTATCTATAAACGTGGGTAGTTAGTTGTAAAGTGACAATTATCCCAAAAACCTTTTACTTCAGGCATTTTCAGTAGCGAGCTTTCGAAGGGTAACAATTGTGTTATAGTGGCACGGTATGTCCATAGTAAGGTATCTTGTGAATGGGTGCGATCCAGCGTTGGCGTGGCGACGACGACGTGCCGCATCGAGCTCTGAGCGTGTCGGGTATACAGGCTGCTACAAAAACGAGTAGCCGCATACCTACTTAGAAACGATAATAATGGATATCATTCAAGCCACTTACTCCAAAGAAACGGTCTAAACTTACGGGAAGCAATTGGTTCCTTTTGGTGTCACATGAAGCGAGTAACCCATGACCCGATACGTGAAAAATATTGACCTGGACTGGGAGTCTCGTACAGGAATGGCATGGAGATAGCTATAGCGAGTCGCAAAAAGCCGGTTTTGGCTTGTCAACGGTACCGAGATGTGCCGCGTCGGCTACAATCTGTGGAAGTTAGCGCCCTCGTTATAGCTATAGCCGTGCCTTTCAGTACGCGACTCACGGCCCTGAAGGCGTATCCTGGCAAGTTTTCAGACTGTAACGTTCTTCTTCTTCGTCAGGGGGTCATGGTACAAGCACCTGGCCCACTTGAGCAGGCACTTGTGCATATCCCCTGCGCCTGCATAAGCACTGTTTACGTTTAACAAATGTGGATATTTTCGCGTTCCACCCTGTACAGCCGTGCGGTCGGTGGCGGGCGGCGAGGCGGGCCGAGGTAGCCGAGTGTCGGCAGCCCGCACTGAACCCACACACTAACTTCCCCGGTGACCCGCCGGCATGTTTACAACCGCACTGAAATAAAAGTGAAAATCAATGTTACACGCGATTAAAATAAACCGCTTAACCAACGCGCCACTTTTCATTAAATGTTGTGCAGAAACGACCGGTCAAACATTCCACTTTCCATTTCAGCGCTCGGTTCCAGGCGTGATAACCAGCAGCGCGCACGTGGCTTACAGTGTTACTAACACATGCGTAAAGAGCTAATTGATACATGTCTATAATAGGTTACTCCACGTATCGAGTAATCGAATCGAATAATCGTAAGCTTGGCTTTGCTTTCGACTGCGTTACAAACATAAGAATGAATTAATGGTCTTAAAGGATTGAGATATCATACCTGTTAGTATTTACCACAGGGTATCCTAGTGTGGGGCCAGAAGCAATGTATGTGCCTGTTTATGTTTTGGCATTAAAAAACTCTGTGAATACAGAGTCTTAAAAAATGATTTCCTTACAAACTGGCTATATTTTATTCCTGTCATCACCTGTAAGAACTTTTTTATTATGGTCGTTAAAAACTTACGCAAGTTGCATAAATCCAACCTTAAAATAAATATAAAGTTGGTAGAGTTGGGGTAATAATGTTTGTTAACCAGGTTAAAGTAAACGCGCTTTATTTTCCACAAAGAGTAAATTAAACCATGAGAGTATTATTCCTCAAGCTATTTCCAACAAAAATGTTACGTGATCAATATGACCGGACATTAGTAGTAGTTCTATATGCAGTTGCTCTACAGTATTTATTTAATTCCTATATGCAAATCCGTCATTATTTCTCTAAGAAATTACAGTTTCACTGAAATCTGATGTTTTCTTGTTGAAAACTGGATTTAACATACGTGTATTGAAAAAGTAATATGGACATAGAGCGCATGCTTTATCAGTTGACCTCATTTACATTAAGTAGCTATCGCTGATATGATTTTATAAAGAAAACGAAGCTTCATTTAATAAAATGTAGAGGACATTGTTCTCTCAACAGATAAAACAAAAATGGTTTGGAAAAACAAGTGATCAGCAACGAGTCGATGCGGGTACCGGTGTCACACAATATTGCGTGCCGGCGATAGTAAACCACGTGGCAGGTAACACTCAATAGGGTAGTTGCGCACGTGTGGGATTGCCACTGGCCGGCGGGCGACAGCGGGGCGGCGGCGGCGGGGCGCGGGGTGTACCGTACTGACCCGGCTACCCGGCCACGCTATGAGCTTGAATGAGCGGTATCACTTTTTATCACCACGCCGTGAAAAGTGAAGGCTCGAACACCTGCGATTTATTGTGAATTGCTGTTAGCATTGCTATTAGGCGGTGGAACGATTTGATAAGTGGTTAAGTTATTTTTATGTTATTGCTGCTTGGGAAGTTATAAGTAAGTAGTTTGTATTGCAGGAGGTGATATTTTGTCAGTTTGACATTTATTTGCTGGTTAAAGTCAAATATGCAAGTTCACAGGGTCAGTTACACCAGTTTAGACATATCACTTTATTCGTCCTTAAAAACTTTCATCATCATCATCAGGCATGATGTTACCTTACAATAATACCAAAGAGACTTTTAACAGACAGAAATAAATTAATCATTAAAAAAAAGCAAGCTATAAATACTCGTATATTTATTTTTATTTTTTACCTCATTTCTAAGGTGTCACTAACATATATGAGAAAATTCTCTCTTTTTACTAACAATTCTATGGAACTGTGTTTTCTGTTCAATACTATGGAACTGTGATTTCTGTTTATTTATAAAACATTAATTAAATCATTATGAAACGGTCGCTACACGCTTGCTACGCCGCGTGCTACGCTGCCCGCTACGCCTACGCGTTACGCCATTTTGCTACGCCATTCGAATTGCCAATTTGCAAAACCATAATTTAGTTTCTTTCTTCTTTTCTACTAATTCTGTCTTGACGTAAAGGTAAAATTTTATGTGATTAAATTTTCGTTACCACTTATTTGGAGTGGTAAAGTTTACACAAGTACATATTACTCTCGAGTAAGTAACGTAAAGTTTGTGTTCGCAAAAGCCGCCCTAAGTATTTCCTCTAATGTTGATTCTCTTGTGTAAATATTACACAACTTAGAACGACGGGATCTATCCGCATACTCCAAACAGAACGTAGATATAAGTAGAAATATATACAGGGTGTAAAATTATTCAAGGGGTGATTCATAGGATTTTTTTTTGAAAACCGTTCGCCGTGGTAATAGTTTGTTTTTGTTACTATGTTATGTATGTATATGTTACAGTTATAACCCGTTTTTGTTAGAACGCGTTTTCAATAGTTAAAACTAGTTGTTACTAGTAAAACGCGTTTTTCCAAAGCGAGTCAGTGAAAACTGTTCCGACCGAGGTTAAAGTTCATCGTCCTTTATCATCGTACCGAAAAAACTTTCGTCCCTTTTATTTGCATTCGCTTCGCTCCGCTCCGCTCCGGTTTTGCTTGTTCTAGGATCCAACCAAACCTAACCCAATTCAAACTTGACCACAATAACCTACTCTAGCCAAAAGTATTTCAGTCAGAAATATTGACTATACTTTTGAAAATATTGAATTAATATTTTTAATATATTAATTAATTAATGTTTTCAATCCCAAATTAGCTTCTCTAGTGCTAGTTTTAACTAAAGCTCTTTGTGACAACTAGTTTTATCTGAAAATCAAATATATCAGTGGTAAATTCCAGTTTTGACTAGGTAGGTATCTTTAGTTTTAACAAAGTCACTCAGTCAAAACTGGTTTTAACTAGTGAAAACGCGTTCTAACAAAATAAATATAACTGTGACATACATGCTATACATATTGATACATTAAAAAGTTATATATGCACTGAATGATTGACTGTTCCGTAAGTTTGGGCATGAACTACCAAGGGAATTTATGTTTTGACGACAACTGTGTTGGCGAAAAGTTGATTAAATATTAGTTTTCAATACATCCTGTAAAGCGTCTTACCTACCTTTTGTATTAAGATTGGTGTTCGGGCGCCATCCAGCTACATCCTGGTGGGGGCCGGGAAATTGTGATCTTTGCAATGCAATTGGGTATTATTATCAATTTAATATCGTGCTGTTATTATTTTTCTGCTCGCTTTAAATGGATTCTGGTTAGCAAAAGTGCTAGAAATGGAAAAGCGAGTTTCTGATAAAATTAGGACGGGAATGAAAAGCCTTAAAACAAAAGTAGATACAATTTCGTTTTGAACATTATGTACCTATGGTTTCAGGACATTTGGGCGCCAATTGTAAGGAAAATGCACTAAACTAAAAAGACAACTAAGGCCTCTAAACGTCATATTTGACGTCATTTTAGTTGATATCAACAACTAATATGACGTCTGTACGGTCTTTTAACACGTACATATTCCGTGTGCGTCATTCACCTACTTTTTATAGCTTAGATTGCACTTATTAGTTTAGGTTATACCTCACTGTACATAGTATTATTTTGTTACCAAATAAACGTACAACAATCAACTACTCGTCTCTACTTGGTGCTCACAACTACCACACTTATCCTCCTCAACTAATTCGGGTGTACGAGCCAACTACTCAGCGTGGCCTATACAACGTCATTATGACGTTTAGAAGGCTTAGTTGTCTTTTTAGTTAAGTGAATTATCCTTCCAAATAGCCCCCACTGTATGCTTAAAAAGTAAGTACATCGTGTACGTACTGCGCCTAGTAATTAATGCCTCTCGTAAACGTTGTTTATATCTTTAGAGACACTTTACATGTGAACGGTATTTTCAAATAAGCATACTTAGAAGTAACTACAAGTATCAATCTCTGAGAGAACGATATGTAAAGTTAATATACTCCAAAGAACCATGTAAAGGTACAACTTAGTCGAATATATCCAATAAATGATATAAAATGAAATTGCGAAGTAAATTCGTGAGGAAATTTAAATAAATAACTTTTCTGTTTGCACATAAAAAGAAATATATTGCGGCACAATGAATGTCGGTGGAGGTTGTGGGGGTATGGGGTGGTGCGCGGGGTGGAGGGGCGCAGGCCCAGGGGGTGGGGGGAGGGTGCTCCGCGGGGGTGTGAGGGGTGACCCACTTTAACGGGACAAGTAATATTACTTTTTACTTTTGGGTAACTATTTCATGTTTTATCGCGATTACAACATATGCGATGGGAGTATTCATAAACATTTTGCCCTTACAAAATAGACGGTTATTGCCAATTTTATATCCACTTTATTTTAGTTTATATTATTGCTTTTTCCTTTCATTTGTAGAGTATAAAATAAAATATACTATCTGTTATGAATGTTGGTTGTATTTTGGATACCCGATGCTGTTTGAGTTGAACCTACTTATTGTTTGGTATTGGTACAGCATTAACAACTACAACCGACCGACCGTATGGGACCGACTTGATCAGAGCAACTTTATTTTTATTAACTCAGTACATTTCGGCCCTAACGCTCAACTGATGTGGACTGATGGAACTGTATGGTGGAGTGAAAAATTAAGATGCTGATCAAGTCAGTCCCATAGTGAAAGTTGTTCAGAATGATGCCCCTAACAACCCCCTTTCTGTTACACCCTGTACAGCTACGTATGGTAATGTTTCCACAGTAGAAGGTGAGATTTGGGAATGGGACACTTCGTTCTTAGCTACTGACATAAACGGGAAAGGTTTGTTTGTAAGTAATAAATAAATTCTCAAAAGTATTTTTAAAAAAATGGCTGCAATACAATATTTGAATAGTTTAACAAAATGTTTCGACACAAAAAAACAACCCTATTTATCACATATTCGTAGGTTTTCATTTAACTGTAGAATAATGTTTATCGATTGTAAATTCCGTTTTGTTACACAACAAAAGCCTTTTCTTATCTATGCTTAATTTTACCAACTCAAAGCATTTC
Source organism: Argyresthia albistria (assembly GCA_963457715.1). Lineage (NCBI taxonomy): Eukaryota > Metazoa > Arthropoda > Insecta > Lepidoptera > Argyresthiidae > Argyresthia > Argyresthia albistria. The sequence goes on along the minus strand of OY735257.1, from coordinate 6,697,402 downwards.
CGCGGTTCGATATTTATGTAACTTAGTCACGCTTGTACTTGCTATGACCGAATAAAGCATACCCGTAGAAGCATTGAGGAGAATATAATAAAATAGAAATCATTTATTCGCTGTATCAGCACAAGCACACAAAAATATAAAAGTTTTACATAATATCAAGTAAAGTATAGATGAGGCATTTCGAACTATACATAAAATGGAATAGAATAGACGTTTATTGCATTAAAATCTTTTAGGCTACGCATACATCCCACAAAACCATATGTAAATATGAACGTCAAAGATTTTATACTTAGTAATGCTCATGTGTGTAACGTAGTTATACCATGTTATACATCTATTCTATAGTATAGGTTTATTATTCATTTATTAATTGCAGTATGTACTATGTCATATGTTTTTACTTTTGCCTAGTGCAATGACTCTCAGTTCTATAATTTACATCTAGGAAGCTCGTTCTATCCTGTATATATGAATTTAATCCCGATAGCTTTCAAATTGATGTTTTGAAAAGTGTTAGTCGTCTTCAAATGAAATTGACCAATCAGAATTAGATTATTTCAGGGAAATCATCTTAAGAGTTAGAGAGTTATTTGAAATTAAAAAGGAATCGGCATATGTCAACAAATTAATTGCCAAGCTACCTACAACTGTACAACAAGTGACAGAAACAGCGGATTACGCAGCTGGTCATTTGACTCCGGTTTGAGTAAGCGAATAATGGCGTTGAACATGTGTATTATATTGTAATTCTGCATATATCAGCCTCTATTTAGGAAAGAAAGAAGCCATGATGGGGTCAGTGCAGGGCCATGTTGCCTGTGATAATATGTAGTTGTGTAGGAATGAGATATGATGTTACTTCTCTATTTTTATTAGGGTTCCGTACCCGAAGGGTGCCAAACGGGACCCTATTACTGAGACTTCGCTGTCCGTCCGTCCGTCCGTCCGTCCGTCCGTCCGTCCGTCCGTCCGTCTGTCACCGGGTCCGCCTGCACGAACCGTAATAGCTAGAAAGCTGAAATTTTCACAGAATGTGTATATCTGTTGCCGCACCAACCACAAATACTGAAATACGAGAGATATTACAAATTGAAAGTGGTCTCGGTACAAGATACGTCTTCACAACACGCTTGAAAAGTTTATACCAAGGCCATTTTGTTATGGTAGGTAAGCCTTCTTTTAATGAAACTAAATTTAAATGATATGGCAATGTCGTCCCCGGACTTCTACAAAGACTTTAAATATTAATTGAGGAATTACCACGTCTCTATTTATTATGTAGAACTTTTAGAAAATAATTATAAAATTAATAGTTTTTAATTACTTTTGTTTTCATACAAATCTCAGAGCTCAGAAATTAATTTTTTCCTTTTGGCCACTTCAAGTTTGGCTGCCAGTGATGTTTTAATTAAATACTCTTTGGTGCGTTGAAATGATGTTTTGCAGTCTGCATGACATTGACATAATGAGTGAGTGAACCTCATTTTACGGAAATTGTAGATGGGTGTCTCACGTTTTCCAGTAGGAGTAGGTTGTAGACAGTGCTGCTTACGGCGGCGTTTAGTAGGTACTAAAGGCCCTAAAAGCGCGGCAAGCTTTGAATCAATTCAAATGTTATTTTTCAACTAGCTACAAAGTTATTCTGACATAAGATGATAATTTGAACAAAACTTTTTGGGTATTTCATGAAAAATACAGTTACAGATCACACATATACAGGGTGGAACAAACGAATGGGCCCTGGAGGGAAAGTACCTTAAAATCTCAAGATATCCGTCCGTCCGTCCGTCTGTCTGTCACCAGGCCGTATCTCATGAACCGTGGTAGCTAGACAGTTGATATTTTCACAGATGACGTATTTCTGTTCCCGCTATAACAACAAATACTAAAAACAAAATAAATTTAATATAAAGGGGGCTCCCATACAATTAACGTGTTTTTTTGCGGTTTTTTTAACCGACTTCCCAAAGGAGGAGGTTTACAATTCGTCCGGATGTTTTTTTTTTTTTTATTTTATTTTTATGTATGTGCCTCGATAGCGCCTAAACGGATGGACCGATTTGGAAAATTAGACCGATTAGACCTATAGTGATTTTTGTGTTTTTCATAATAACTCGTGCAAATGCACATGGTAAGCATAATATTGTGATGCGGAACTGCTGATGAAGACCACATATGGCCACCAGATCTGCTCAATACTAGGTACAAATACAATGCGTGGCTGACGGGCAGGCAACGCATAGCCTAAACCGGTGGACCTAGAGCCATGAAACTTTGTACAGGGGTTCCTTAGTAGCGTGGGGTAGCACTGATATGGGATTTGACAAAATTAATTCCCCTGGGGGGGGGGATAAGGGGTTACAGTTTGTATTAAACTCAATCTAATCAAATAGGGTTTGTGGAAGTCGGTTTTTTCTAAAGTTTACTTTTTGTTCCAATTATATAGATAATGGTACGGAACCCTTCGTGCGCGAGTCTGACTCGCACTTGGCCGGTTTTTTTTCCCTTCATAAAGTGTCCCGTGTGGGAACAAAAGCAAAGTGTAAATTATTACATAAAGGAAAATAAGAGAGAAGGTTCAGGAGGGCAAGTCTCGTGCTATCGAGATCATCCCCATGGTTGAAATACTGATTCGATATACTAAATATCTCCATCGAAAACAAACAAAAGCTATTCTCACGACCCGCCTTGCCACCAACCGAGATATCTCGAACCGTTTTCGATCGAAATAAATATGAAACAAGTTCGTTTTCGAAGGAGACATGCGGTATAAAACCGATATCTCGACAACGGAGATGATCTGGATAGCGCGAGACATTTGGTTAACGACATACTTACTATGGTTTCCAAAATTGTGTCTCGAGCCATGCAGTGTGTGATGTTTCTTACTACGAGTATAAGTAATACTAATACAATTTTCGTATTGTGGTTTCGTTTCCACCAGTACATTGTGCATATCCTGCATCTCCAGGTCACCATCGAACGTATCATTATTCAAATAAGCTTAAACAATATTTCGAGTGAAAGGTTCTCGCGGTGTTTCGTCAGCCAGCCGGGACGAGCGACGACGTGGGCTGAGCCATTGTTCCTCGGTGACCTTCTTAAATAATTTCCGTACGCCCCGATTAATGGGATCAAAGAGTCGAGCTACACGAGGATAATCGGAATTGGCGCCTGGCGCGGAGTAAATCGTGAGGCATTCCGAAGTGTGCCCAATGTGCTTTTTAGGGTTCAGTACCCGAAGGGTGCCAAACGGGACCCTATTACTGAGACTTCGCTGTCCGTCTGTCTGTCACCAGGCTGTATCTTATGAACCGTGGTAGCTAGACAGTTAAAATTTTCACAGATGATGTATTTCTGTTGCCGTTATAACAACAAATACTAAAAAACAAAATAAATTTAATATTAAGGTGGGCCCCCATACAACTAACGTGATTTTTTTGTGGTTTTTTATAGATAATGGTACGGAGCCCTTCGTGCGCGAGTCTGACTCGCACTTGGCCAGTTTTTATATTTTTTATCAACGCCAATGGGTTATGTAGATATTTTCCGAGGCTCTAAAAAGTACCTAATTCTTAGTTTTATCTATTTAATTAACGTAATATAAAATACATAATACTATAGAACACTATCGGTATTCTAGGTATGGGTATGGGTGTTTACATAATCGCCATCCTGCAATCTGCCATATTAAATCACCGGATTACGTGGTTCGTTGGAATTGGTTTTCTTCTTAGTATAAATAAATGAGGATTTGATATCAGCAAGTCTGTTGCCTAACTTGTCTTATCTTTATCTCTTAGTACTTAGTAGAGTTAAAAAAAGGTCCAGTGTAGACTTGGCTGATGGATCTTTTAAGAGCTGCGTAGCCCTCGTGATTACAAGTTTTAGTAAAAAAATCGGACTAAGTATTGCAGTCAAGGAAATGCCATAACTTAACCTTCACTTTATAGCTATACACATACTTTAGTCAAATTATACTGATCTGTATGCATAATTTCAAAATTAAACGTTGCGACCAATAATGAAAGCAACCTACTTCGACAGCTTTTCCATATTCAGCAGGAAACCTCTCAATCGGATCGCAATAAAAACTAAATTAATAAACGAAACAATTTTAGTAATGAAACGAAGACGAGTGTTCGTTTATAAGCGTGATTTAACAACTCCAGCATATTGATTTTTACGTCGCCGTGGGCCCTGCCCCCCTTTCCCCCACTACCCCCCTCCGCGCCCGCCGGGAAGAGTTGTGCACGGGGGTAATGCTAAAATGCTTGTTCCCCTATTTGAGAGTACATACTGCGGGGACGCACAACAAAAACCCACGAAAGACATTCCAAATACGAATTTAGCTCACAACATTTATAATCACTAACAGTTAGTTATCTTAGTAATACTTTACAAAAGATTTACGACCGGATGCCACTTCATTGGAACGTGAATGTGACACACTTTTGCAGCGCGTATAATATCTTATCTTTTTTGTATTGTTTCTTTCTTTATTCTTCGAGCAGTACTTCAAACAATTTTGATTGCCCTCAGCCATTCAACTGCAAGAGTTTGCATGCACTAGTTACAGGTCGTACCTGGTTTTAGAGTAGAAGTCATGTTATCGACATAAGTCACTACGTTTGAAATAATAATAATTCCAAAACTTTATACGAAAATATGTTAATGTAAAGCTGGCTCAAGTTGTATGTCCCCGCGAGTTTGCTCAGCCCCACCCGCGCACTTTTCAGCGCCCCCCTTACGCCCCCCCCCCCCGCCCCGGCACCCCGGCTCCCCCCTGCACCCCATGTGTTATTCTCCGCTCCGTCCCGGCCCGGGACGCTCCTTCATTTTATTTTACTCCAATTTTCAACTTAAAAATTCAAATAAACATTTTTAAAATTAAATTCCTGTGTTTGGATTAGACCTCTTCGGCTGAAAGTTTGGTCATTCCACTGAAAGTTCTGTGCTAGATATTTTACCTACTTCGCTTGCGTAGTTACGTAACCCTGATGCTGTAGTAGCATATTAAATCAATTAGAATATCTGACTTAAAGATTGCACAATGTGCCTCTGCCACTCAGTATGGGAAAAGGCGTGACGCTTTAAAGTTACTCAAATAATAATTTCTCTGAAACATTATTTCCGATCGTTCGATGTTTCGATGTTTATTGAATATCCGTAATTGAGTACACGTAATTAGCACCAATTCACATGAAATATAAAGACTAGATTGTCTCTTGAACCACGAATGAAGTTCTCTAAAAATTACAGTTAAAAAAAAACTAAAAAACATGCTTTATAAGAACTAAAAAGTAAAAAATTATTCTATAATTTATTAACGAGATAATTAATGTTATTTTGGTAAAAGGGTGGAGGTTAGAATTTCTTTACAGTTCTATTCCGAAATGCCAAGTTAGTGTAAAATTGTAATACAAATGTAAAACACCCCATGCTTTTACCAAAATGACAATTAATTTTCTCGTTAATGAATTACACAATATTTTAATACTTTTTAGTTCGTTTATAGCGTGTTTTTTTGTTTTTTTAAACAATAATTTACGTTTAATTTTTCAGTTCGTTCTACAATGAAAGGTTTTATATTATTATTATTGTTTTTATTCTATAATTTATTCATTAATGAACTCTATCATCAAACCTTGGACCTCATCCGGGATCAAAGTACTTGTTAAGATGAATAAAATCAGCGCAAACCCGAAAGGGTTGCGTCGTTTGGTAACAGAGTTCCCTTGGCTACCTTCCGGCACCACCTTCGGGCTCCATCATCAGACCTTGGACCCCATGCGGGACCAAAGTACTTGTCAAGACGAACCAAATGAGCCCAAACTCGATAGGGTTGCGTCGTTTGGTAACTGAGCTCCCTTGGCCACCTTCCGGCTCCACCATCAGACCCTGGAACTCATGCGGGCCTAAAGTACTCGTCAATACGAATCAAATGACTCCAAACTCGATAGGGTTGCATAATTTGGTAACAGAGTTCCCTTGGCTACCTTCCAGCTGCACCTTCGGGCTCCAACACCAGACCTTGGACTCCATGCGGGCCCAAAGTACTCGTCAAGACGAATCAAATGAGTCCAACAAATGAGTTTGGTAACAGAGTTAAATTCCCTTGTTCACCTTACGTCTCCATCATCAGATCAGCTCCAAGTTAAAAAAAATGTATTGTCATCCAACTTACATATGTATGCAAAATTTCAGCTCAATCGAATTACGGGAAGCGGATCGAAAGAGCGTTTGAAGATTCTGTTACAAAGATACATACAAGTGAAGTTAATATAAAAGCGTGTTAAAAATTTATGCATATGAAAGGAAGATAGGAAGGAAGGTTCTATCTACACTATAAATGCTCAGTACAAATGTATGCAATGGTACCTATACGTATATTATATACCTACTTTCTAACAATAACTAAGGGGCGCCACCCCACGCGTCGACGAGCAAAAGGAAAGCTTTTAAGAGCTTGTTTTGTATTAATTATGTTTTTATTTACATTCGTTAGCAATGTTGTGATTTGCGTTTAATTGTATTATGCTAAACAAATGTTGATATTGTGATAATTAGTTTCAATTTATTTTAAAACTAAATACAACAGGGTTTATTAACGTGTTTCTGCTACGATTACGTTGTTTTGTTGTTCATTTATTAAGCGTGGTAGTTATACCTATATAGTTCTAACTACCAGTTATACCTAATTATTTGCGTGTAGTTGTTGTGTGTTGTTGTGTTGTTTATAACAATGATAGTTATCTGTAATAGATTTATGTTCCAAATTACCAAGTAAAGCTTTGTTCTAGATACTATTACTAGGCTTTCGACTATTATATACTGACTTTTAGATTAAAATAGTAATATAATAAAGTAAGTATCAATTGAATAAATAGCTATTATTTTTATTAAAAAAAAATGCTTTATGTTTTAAAAAATCTCTGCAACGAGTGAACCAGAAACAGCGACATCACAAACATCCAAGACCTGTTTTTTTTTGTCCTCAGCCGGTATTCGAACCCGGGACCTCTCGCATGGTAGGCAGATGCGGAACCGCTGCGACACAGAGGTCGTCATATGAGAATGTTTCTACTATCGACAATGTTTTAATACTTTTAATGATAATTGACTCGGATTTTATGGGTTTAGATAATAGATTTTCATTTTGTCATTATTTAAGATATTTATTTATTTTATTATTCAAGTATTTATTTATTTCCTAAAAAAAAGTTACAATATTCTACTTAAATAGCACGATTCGCAACGCAAGTGATTAACGCAAGTATTCACATTAAAAAAGCATCTCAAAAATCAGCAATCATAAATACATTTCCATTCATCAAGAAAAGAAAAGCTTTAAATTGTTTCTCGATGTTAATAAATTTTAAACAGATAAACCCGTACATATCGAGCCCGAGGCTTGAAAAACGAATAAACTGAGTAGAATCCAGACGAAAAAAGTAGTCGTGCAACATTTCACAGGGCACATCGCCCTCCAGCTTGTATTGTGTGCCCTAACAATATCCACGGGCACTCGTGGGCACTGGGCCCAGTCTGAGGCCGCTGCTGGGCACTGGGCAGGGCGCGGGGCACTGGGCCCGAGTAAAACAACAGACAATCATCATTGCCACAAATCAAAAACTGAAGACAAAGCCAAATCGTCAAGTATGGCCAAGTTTAATTTTATCATACTCTCTTTGTTATACCTGAGTGGAACAGTCGATGCGATGTTGTCGACAGATAGTGAGTATTCTACTTGTTAGTTCTGAATAAAACAAGAACGAATGTAAAACTGTGGTACTTGTATCTAAAGTAAAGTTAATAAATTGTATTTTGACTTTAGTTGTGTACTATTTTACGAACATTACTGTAAAAACACAACAACGGTGTAATCGTTAACTGTGCACAGGCGATTATTCCGTAACTAAGTATAACATATATCAAAAAACTTTAAACTAACAATTTATTATTTATTTATTTTATTTATTTATTTATTATTTAAATTAAATTGTTTAGCATTACAGACTAGTTAATAATGCCGCAAACTAACATGACATCAATAACTTTTTTAACTAGAAATATCCAGAATTTTGACATTAAACTCCCCCATACATTTAGTACGAGATTAGTAGAAAGATTTTAGTTTTTTATTTTAAACGGATATTTTATAAGTTCAGTACCTACTGTACAGTATTTAAGGAAACTGTTATTAACCTAACAAAGTAATAAATCTATCTTTTATGTTAAAAAATGTTCATTTAGAAACTGTAAAGAGTCTGTCAATGTATCGCACAACAAGAACGAAACTCGGACAACTGCTTTGAATACAATTTTTGTTTATACTTACTAAGAAATAAATACGATGACGTCTGAATAAACGCTTTTATCTGATCTTATCTGATGATATTTTTATTGTTTTCTTAGGTTAATAACAGTTTCTCTCAAATATCAGTACAAAGCTTATATAAAATAATCTTTTAAAATAAGAAAACTATAACCTTTCTACTAATCTCGTACTAAATGTATGAAAAATCCCAAGATTGAGAATTAGTATACGTAATGAAATAACTTTGCTGAACTCAATTAGATTTTATGACCTATAAAAGTCTCCGTTTAGCCGCGTTTAAGCTGTGCTCAATTTAATTAAGTAATCAAGTTGAGACTTTATAAAAGTGACATGGATTCGGATGATCGTGCTACAATATAGGCGTTGTGCGTGTGGCGTGCCTATTTAGGTGACGTGACGTGACATGCATCTGACAAAGGCCACTTTTGCATGGCATGACCTTTTGGGAACCCAACCCTTCAATTCAGATTGGTTAGAACATAACATACCGTGCCACGTAGCCTTTGCCAGATTGATGTTACGCCAGGTCACCTAAGTCTGTGCCATGGTACGGTGAACCAAATATATTATTATTATTATTAGCCTATAGCATCCCACTGCTGGGCAAAGGCCTCTCTTCCAAATATAGAATACGATTATTTGTTAGGGAGCTTAGGTATTGTCACTCTTTATCTCTTTAACAAGCATCTTTTTGTAACATAATTGTTTAATAATACAAATACGTACAGCCTCCCCACTGAGGGGTCGCAAACAGGTTATGACCCCGACAAGTTGGTCGCCCGAAGCCTTACCATAACCCGACCAGTGCTCAAGATCTCTTACCCAGGGAGATTTACCCCGGATTTCATGACGGCCTTAAAATGTTCGGGAAGTGCGGCAGACCACCTTTCACTGGCTAGACCTCGACTCAATCCTGTATTCCAAAACTGGGTATAATAAAAATGATCCTTCGACTTTTTCTATTGCATCTCATCGCATGTCATTTAGTTTTTTCACAAGATTTACTAAAAGTACCTACCTAAAAGTAATACCTAACACCAATGTTATAATTTTATTGAAGCTAAAAAGTCTAGTAATTTGCTTTTGTTATCTCATCTAAGAGCGTGGTCATCAGGCCATATTCTAGAATTTATTATTACATATCATAACCTAAAACCTGAATGCTGAATTACCTAAAACTTTCAATTTCAATTCACAACCATGTGGTTGAACGAAGTTTTTTTAGGTTAAAGCACTGCGGAAGCTTAGGTGAACCAAAACTAAACGATGAACAAACAGTATTCGTGTTCAATATCCCAAAAAATACCAGGTACGTAGTACAGCATACAAAGGCTTTAATAAAACATTTTTTAATGGTTGGCCATTTCACGAAATTGTCAATTCTTTGATATGGCCACGACATGTATGCAATTAAAGCGAAACATTGTAAATAAAACCAAATATATCACGATCCTTCATATACAGGGTGTAACAGAAGGGTTCTGTTACACCCTGTATTACTGCTATTACTTTTATACTGCTTTAGTCTATCCATTAAATCTTAATTATCTGATTTGGTGCACCTATCGATAATACACGCTAATGTGACGACGAAGGACTAATACAATAATAATTAGAACAGTAAACTTATTACAAAATATAGACAAATATTATTATAGAAAACTCACACTTTGTAGGAGTACACGAGAATAGTACATTATGAAACAAGGGAGCAAAGTTGTTCCAATTGCTCACGAGTTTCATACGACGTTTTCAACACACCTGTGAAGAAAAATATATAATTAACTTCATTGGTACTCGACATTTTCACAATAAAAACAATGAATGAAAAGTTTTATTTTGTTGAAAACTGACAATGGCGCGCACTTTTTTTTTGTTTTGCTCGTTGTTTGTTTTCGCAGCAAAATATTAAAGTTCATCACAGTAAACGAAATACATCTCTGTTTTCTTAGTTTGCTTGTAATTTGATGAAAATAAATGTTTGGTAATTTGGAAAATGTAATTTGAGTTTGAAAATAATTGTCAAAATAAGATGTATTTTGACAATAACATGTATTAATTAATAATGAAAGTCAATTAAAGTGCCAAATATTTTTCCAGCATAAAAACACTTTGCTTTAATTACTTGTCCAAAAACTATATCTTACCGCAAGCGTGTATAATAGGCAGCATTATGATTTTTAAACCAACGTCATAAGGGTCACTATACAAGCAGGTGTGTTGAAAAAGGTATTATTACTCACATAAGTAAATAATTATACTTACAACTAATATAGAGTTTAAATCTGAAACGACCATAAATCTTATTATTGAAGGGCACAATAATAATAAGGTCTCCCCTGCATTAAGTATAACAATGCAAAGATTTGTTTAGATACTTTTTTCTGGAGCGGAGAAACGAATATATTTCCAATATTACCACATAATACTCCATTGTTCTGGGTCCGGCGATGTTTCTCCGACATTTTCAACGCTTGGACGGTATTTAAGTGATACATGACTAGCCGAGCATGAACCCCGCCCGGCGAAGAATGTAAGAGTTCGCAATTAAATATTAAACTGAATTCTTCTCGTTGCTAATAGAGCCGAGATGCAACTATTTTGATTTATGCATACTATAATATGGCATACATAATATGTCCCAAGTTTAAACCAGATGTTGGTGCCATACAAAATACAACGTGTCATACGTTGTATTTTGTATGGCACCAACATCTGGTTTAAACTTGGGACATATTATGTATGCCATATTACTTAATACGAGTGTATTGCTGACTACTTGCTAACACATATTTTGACACTGAAATCTGTATAGGTCATACATCCTACTATACATATACATTTACAGAATCCTCGGTGGTGGGCGTAAATGACCACCATCGTACCTTAATACCTTTTTGTTCTATCTTTATCTGTCAATCATTCATATTCATATTCTTTATTGCACAGAAATATTATAAATTCAATGACAAGAAATATTATAGATACCTGCGCAAAGGCGAGCTTATCTCTATAGAAACAGATATGCTCGCTTTCGCATATTATATTTCTTGTCATTGTTTCTACCAGCAAATCTAGGCATGACAGGAAAGTGGATGCACGAGGACAGCCTAGTTAGCGTTAGCACTACGGCGGAAATTAATAACCTATCTTCGATCCATAATCTGCAGATTTGAGATTGCTAGTGTCAATTTTGACATTCATCCCATAGCGCAACTGTCAAATGTAACGCGTAATCTTCAGATCACGGATAGATATAGGTTATTTGGATCGGCCCCAATCGTTATCTTTCAAAAAAAATTTTTACTTTCCATTTCCAAGTTCCAAGATTGCGGTAAGATTATGAAGCCTCAAATTTATAAATTGTTCTTTTTGTCTAGCTAGGTTATTGCGCATGCCAATATATAAATCCCAATGCCCACAAAAACACAAGGAAAGCCTCGCCAACAATTTTAACGACACTCCTGCAATGACAACGGAATGATACCATTTGAGTGCGAGTAAAATTCCAGCTGTGTCGGAGCAAGCAGCCATGTTTATATCTGTTACGAAACCATACAGTGAACACCATGGATGCACCATCTGCTTACTATCAACGATTTGGAAAAAATAAACATTGTGTAAAAATAAACAAATTATAAATAGACGAATCTAACAGTAACTAACGGAGCACGAAGACGGCTGTGTTACGTTTTTATTATTTTAAATCATTGCAACACGACAGAATCAATCTTAGGTAGGCACCTACATGAAGAGCTTTCAACCCGATCATGCCAATAGTAAATCGGAATAATTTAATAGGTTGGTAATTCTTAGAAAACATAGTTTCCCCAAGAAATAATTGCTAAGATTAAATATAATATGCTTCAAATCGATCGTAAATAACATTCTGACAACAAATTACATAGCAGAAACCTCAAGCAAAGCATAATCCGTACCTCCGAGTCTCTGACTCTTACAAACAATGTTTAGTCTGAGCGCAGTATACACAAAAATGAAAATAAAAAAAGATTAAAAATCGTGGAACCGGTCTCCGCGGGCTCTCGCGGCTTGCGGGGCGAGCGCGGGGCGGCGGGCGGGGCGCGCGGGGGAGTGACCTCTGTTGGCCTTGACAGCTGCGCTCTCCATCGAACCTGAGCCTCTCTTCAGCCTGATTCAACGTACACTAATAACTTCACTACAACATAATAATAAAAACCTCTTGGTGCAACTATGCGTTACGTACGGCTTCACACACGCGCACGCCGCCACACATGCAAGGGGTGTGTGTGATCTACACGTGTATGCCAGGGGATGTATGTCGTCTCGTCAAAAGGTGATTTGTGGGAGTGCATTTGTCAGAAAAACAACATTTCTTTTGTGTTGGATTAGATACTTTAGCTAAGAGGAGGACGACGTCAATGTACCCAGTTTGAGAAGGGTAGGCATGACGTTATTCGTTTCTCTACACCGTATTGAGGTAGAGTAGATAGGCAGTTAGTGCCTATGAATATCGTGTAGAGAAAGAATAAGGACTATTCCTTTACTGTGTGTGCGATGGATTAGCGAATATAAACATAATTTGATTACCCCACCGGTGTAATACAAGTCGAGTACCTATCAAGTAGAGACCAGCGCTCGTTCTATGAGTTACGCTTATGATTATGAGTCTTCCTGAGTATAAATTTCATAACTTGTTAACCATAGAATTTTGCATAGCATACTTTACACTTTCTTTCAGGAAAACTGAAATGCCACTTTTTGAAGTAAAACTTCTTGGGGCACGGGGGTAAAATTTATTTAACCTCTCAACTGTGGGTTATTCATATATTTGCTTTTCAATTGCTACTAGCCGGGTGCTATCACGAGTGGCTAAGAAATGTAACGGAAATTGGAATCGGTGACGTCAGGGTCGGCTGAAGACTTTTAAAACCGCAACTATTTTCAATACGGTTTTTAACTAATCAGATAAGATAATAATACATTCGTACAATAAAGAATGTTAATTAGTGAGAGAAAAACCTGATGAAACGTTAACAAATAAAAATTATTTTAAGCATTCTTCCACGAGTTCTTGATTTCCGGTATGGCCAAGATGGCGCCGCCGCCGCCACCGCCGCTGGCTGGGACTTCAAACAAAACCAACTAGCATGACTCAAACTTTGTTCAACCTCTTTGTTGAAACCGGAACTTATGTTTGACAGCTGTGCGATGCGAACCATACAGTTTGTAAGAAAAGAGTTTCATCAATGTCACACGGGTCGATATGGATTTCTAAAACAAGCAAAGCAATGCATACATTTGAGCGAGACGGCTTAAAGACGTGACGTCAGATGGTATATAATCTGAGCGAGATGCAAATAGTAGTGACTTATTGTTCTGAGGTAGTGAGTGACACTATTGAATGAGTTAAGTATATCACCACGAGCGCGACAAATTGTAGATAAGGAATGGTGGGAAATAAATGACATGACGTATTAAAAGGAAGTACAAGTATAAAATAATTTCAAATAATCGGACGTCTGAAACTTAAAAGTAACTTGAAGCAGAGATTGGATCTCAAAATTGGAAATTTAAATCTCTTTTAGGTAGGTATAGGTGTATAGTATAGGTACCACTTAATGATCTAGCTATAGAAGTTTTACTTCTAACACGTGTACGGTGCTACACGCGTTTTTTTTTAAATATTTTTCTAGTATACTTTGGACTCCTATTAACATATAATACGTGAACCGTAAATTACATACTACAAACACTTTTTGTATGCTGCCAAATTAAGGGTTAAATAAAAGTCATGAATACGCTTGTGGCCAAGGTAATCCAATAAATCTAGGAACAAGTTTTAAGTTGAAGCATTATGTACAAAATGGCTTGACATTCTCAGAATCGTATATTTCCATCAGATATATTTTATAAAGTCAATTTGTGCAAAAAAAGACAGCATTGATGGCACTTTTTCATGACATCATTCTGTTGTTATTTCATAGAACTCAGGAACAACAGTTCCGTTTTGACAGTTCATAAAAAGTATCTATTTTGACTTGACAGGCCACAAGCCTATTATCCGTTGGAAATAAAAAAATATATCACATTTCCTAGATACAGTCATTTCAGGTTGTGAGAAATACCAATGGCTGTCTATCCCAATAATATTGCTGCGGCACCAGTCTACACTGGCAGGCAGCTTGGTCCGAAATAATACACCATCCAACGACGACGTACCAGACATCGCAATTATTTCGGATCACATACACCTAGGTTAGGTATGTACTTACCTAGATAACTCATAGGAGCATGGTCGCTGATGTCATACCAGTTTTGACATAAACACCAGCATGTAGGAATCAAAGTTGCGATTGCCCACGACACAATGGGCATTCCAGCCTGCAGGGCGGAGGGTATTCGCGGGGGTGACGAGCGGGGCGCGGGGCTGGCGCGATGTCCCGTCTGTAGATATTTGGCCCTAGTCCACTACAGACTTTGTCATAGCCCCCTGTGGTAGAGGCTTCGAAGAAATGCAAGTAGGTAAGATCTTCATGGTTCAGGTGGTTTCATCATCATCATACGCAGCGATCAGGGACAACCTCACCATTACATCCGTGGTTTGACAAGTAATATCTTTTCTGAGTTCCACGTACTTTATTTACATCGTGTTTTGTCCAAACTAATAGGTCCGGGAGCAATTATCTCAAAAATAAATGCCTCACGACACGACACTTATCCTAGACCTACCTATATCATAGACCACGTATGTATACATACTATGACTCCATGTATGTTATTTTAATCTGATGTCCCCCCCATATAAAATGTAAATAAATACGATTATTTTTGCCTATAAAATTACTTATTTTTATTTTATTTTATTTTCTTTATTGCAAAACACAACAGATATTTTACATTTCATTTCTAAGCATGTAGACGCGGTTTTATTTATCTAGTAAATTTTCCTAAAGGTATTTTGACAGCATGCTCTGTATTGCGTTGCGGACATATGGTACATATTGTTTCATTTTAAGCTCTTTGTTCAACCGAACCTTAGTGTAAAAAAAGACAAACAAATGTTCAAATTTAATATAGAAAAAATTAGAGAGGTAATCCTTTTTTAACCGACTTCACAAAAGGAGGAGGTTTACAATTCGTCCGGATATTAATTTTTGAAGTAAAACTTCTTGGGGCACGGGGGTAAAATTTATTTAACCTCTCAACTGTGGGTTATTCATATATTTGCTTTTCACTTGCTACTAGCCGGGTGCTATCACGAGTGGCTAAGAAATGTAACGGAAATTGGAATCGGTGACGTCAGGGTCGGCTGAAGACTTTTAAAACCGCAACTATTTTCAATACGGTTTTTAACTAATCAGATAAGATAATAATACATTCGTACAATAAAGAATGTTAATTAGTGAGAGAAAAACCTGATGAAACGTTAACAAATAAAAATTATTTTAAGCATTCTTCCACGAGTTCTTGATTTCCGGTATGGCCAAGATGGTGCCGCCGCCGCTGGCTGGTGCAAACACTAGCAAACAAAACCAGTGACGTGACCAAAAACTACTTCGTTCAACCTCTTTGTTGGAACCGGAACTTATGTTTGACAGCTGTGCGATGCGATCCATACAGTTTGTAAGAAAAGAGTTTCATCAATGTCACATACGGGTCGATATGGATTTCTAAAATGATGAACGAATCGTTTTGTGGCCGGTAACTATGGAATAGGTACCTAAAACGCGCTGCGTAGTCGCGCAACGGGCAGCTAGTAATCGCATAAAGTCACTTAGAATCATCCAAATGTGATATTTAGTTTTCAAGCAAATTCCGATGTGATGGATGGCTGCATTAAGACTTCTTGAAAACAATAAGTAGGTACCTAGAACTGTTCTAAAGCCACTTTTTATTATATAGTGCAGTTCAAGTCACAAATTAGCAGTTTAGCTACTAAGTACGTGTTATACCTACCTATTTAATGTTTATCTGTAGTAAACGGCCAAAGCGAGGTCTACAGTTTACAGAGCCATAAGTTTAATGGCTTATTGTTTCGCTTATTTGTTTGTATGTAATTTTTGTAATACATATTTTAAAGTTGAATTGTTGTTATAACTGTTGAAATTATACGATTTTGATTTTAATAAGCTTTTGTAATTTTAAAGTTAATGCTTCATGCCAGTCAATAATGTTGAAGTAAAATATAAAAATCGAGGTATGTCGTATGGCGGACTAAGGAAATGTCAAGAATAAAATTAAATAAGAGTTACGTCATCGCTTCGCGATGAAGTAACCCTAAAAAATCCTAGCAAAGTAGGTATGTATAGGTTAGCGGGGGTAGCATAAGGCACGCCAGTCACCCCAGCCACGCATTTTGTCACAATTTAATGTCATATCATAATGAATGCGCGCTATTTTATGGAGAAACATCATTAAGACGCGAAAGGAGTTGGCAATTTGGCAAAATGACTGCCCCAGACATGTACAAAGACTTCTCAACAGCCAATTAATAGCATTTAAATATTCTCTCATAAATTACTGCGTCTTTAGTTAGTTTGTAGAACTTGAAGGAAATGATTAAATAATTATGAGTTGTCACTTCATACTCTATGATTCCGCCATTGATTAGTGACTTTTGCCATCGTTAAAAATAACATGCAACATAATTGCCAACTAGCAAAACTGTTGAAAACAGGAGGTTTCCAGAGGAGTGGCTAGATGGCGTTATGTTGCATGTTATTGCAAAATGGTGCTTATTTCTAGCGACGGCAAAGGTCACGGAATCATATTGGAATCACGGAGTATTGAGTAACAACTCTTATTTACCTATATTTAATATTTTTTTTCTTCAAGTTCTACAAACTAAATACAGACGCAGTAAATTAAATTTATGAATGAATATTTAAATGCTATTGGCTGTTGAGAAGTCTTTGTACATGTCTGGGGCAGTCGTCCATATATTGATTTAGCCATCTTCTTTGTCATTTATCTGCGCGACTGAGGTGAGTGGCAAGCCTTATGGTAGCCCCGCAGGTACACATTAACTTGGAATAGTTGAAAATACGTACTCGATCAATTAAATAAAGGGACTGGGCACAGAGACAAGCAAAGCAATGCATACATTTGAGCGAGACGGCTTAAAGACGTGACGTCAGATGGTATATTATCTGAGCGAGATGCAAATAGTAGTGACACTATTGAATGACTTAAGTATATCACCACGAGCGCGACAAATTGTAGATAAGGAATGGTGGGAAATAAATGACATGACGTATTAAAAGTAAGTACAAGTATAAAATAATTTCAAATAATCGGACGTCTGAAACTTAAAAGTAACTTGAAGCAGAGATTGGATCTCAAAATTGGAAATTTAAATCTCTTTTAGTATAGGTAGGTATAGGTGTATAATATAGGTACCACTTAATGATCTAGCTACAGAAGTTTTACTTCTAACACGTGTACGGTGCTACACGCGTATTTTTTTTTTTATTTTTATTTTTTATGTATGTACACCGATTACGCCTAGACGGATGGACCGATTTTAAAAAATATTTTTTTATTTGTAAGGGTTTACCTTCTCATTGGTCCCATTGACACCAGGTCAGGATCTGATGATGGGATCCTGGAGAAATCGAGGGATCTCTTCAAATATATAGTGATTTTTGTGGTTTTCTATAATAACTCGTGCAAATGCACATGGTAAGCATAATATTGTGATGCGGAACTGATGATGAAGACCACACATGGCCACCAGAACTGCTCAATACTAGGTAGAAACACAATCTACTATGCGTGGCTGACGGGCAACGTATAGCCTAAGCCAGTGGACCTAAAGCCATGAAACTTTGTACAGGGGTTCCTTAAGTAGCATAGGGTAGCACTGAGATGGGATTTAATGAAATTAATTCCCCAAGGGGGAGGGGGGAAATAGGGGTTACAGTTTGTATTAAACTCAATATAATCAAATAGGGTTTGTGGAAGTCGGTTTTTTTCTAAAGTTTACTTTTTGTTTCAATTATGTAGCTGACATTTAATGTCACCAAAGTTCATGCAATACACTAATACAATGAATGCATTCGAATGTAATTTCCACGTTATCCACGATGATAAAATGCACAACCAGGCTATTTGAAAACATTATCATAGGTGTGGCATGGCGACTAAGCCTTATAGGTACGCTGTTTTGTAGAGACATTTTTAACAAGCACATGTAGAACTCTTATTTTTGCATTATTTATTCGCATATCTTATTGTATACTGCCGAATACTGCGTGAATATGATATTTACAAGACAATACAGTTCACAATGTTTTTAATATGGTTGGGCTATACTCCCCGGGGACACTAGAGCACAATCTCGCATTATTTGTATTTATTCGACATGCATGCGGGTAGTTTATTAACAAGCAAATTGAATCTTTATCTATTCCATCCTATTTGTTTTATAAACGAACCATTTTGTTGCCTACATCAGTCATGTTCGTTAGGTAACCGACTATTGAGATATTATTTTGAAAGACTGTTTAAATAATTTGCTACAGAATTACATTGAAACTGATTATCTAAGCTCTAGTTAGGCTTGCGGGCAGGGTTGTACGTAATGGATATTGAAGTGAGTTTATGTCAACTTCATTGAGGAAGTGAAAGTAAAGTTACAGTGTATATCTACAATACCTAGGTACATTGTCCCTTTGCAATATTTCCTTCACAACATAAATTGTAAGTAATGCAAAGAGGACTGCATTACACGTACTGACTCGATGAAAACCCTTTCTGAAAACTTCTGCTCAAGGATAAATCTCTGCGCCTATATATGTTGCCTGAAAATAAAACAGTAAGTATACAAGTTCATTTTAATTCGCTTACTGACGTTAAAATAAAACGGTCGAGCTTGTTAAATTTAAAATAAAACTATAATTGTACATACATAATGGATTGAAACAACCGGTTCTCGTCATAAACTTACATCGGTAAGTTTGTTCAAACTTTTGAGTTGAAACTGCTCCGGAACCGGTTTCATAGTGCGTAGAGTGATTGCTAACAGTACTCTACCTAATGGGTTCCACTCGGTAAGGACCTGGAATCACGTACCTAACTCAAATGAAATTTTCCTTTATTGGTATTGTTCAATATCAATAACATAAATAAAGTAAGGTAAAATCCGATTTTGCTACAGGGTAATGTAACATCCCTGCGATTATTCAAATAACAAATTTTCTAACTTATTAGATATTACCATAGCCTCCTTACGAATCATCGTCGACCTCATGATAATCATATATTTATCATTTCATTCGGGGAAAGAGATGTTCTATCTGATAGAATGTATCATAATATTCATATTAGATAACATATCATCCAGCAAGAGAGAAAAAGTGGTTCATCCACAAACATATCTATTTAGTATATCGATATAGTACGGTATAGCATATACAATTTACTTATACTATGTACGTTTAATAGATAAACATAAAAAAGTTAATAAATTCGATGAAAAAAATATATAGATTGTTACAATACTATTGTATGTTGCGGGCGGGAGTAGAGATTTAGTACAGGTTTTGCTTGTAAGGTTCTATATTTCTTGGTTCGCATCGAGGGAAGACTTTATGATTGAAACTAAAATCAATAGAATAGTTTGTAATACTGATCAAAATATTGTGTACAGTTTTTAATGTGGTTTCGTTAGCGTTATCAAGGTAATAGTAGTTCCGTGTAAACACGACATGCTCGTCACGCAGTAGGATGCCATGCCAGTAACACCGGCCCCGAAAAGGAAAAGGCTTGAAGATAAATAATAAGTTTGTTTCATTCGTCAACTTCTTAATCAAAAATTAGATTATTTAGACAGAGGAATTACTTTCATAGAAATGTATGTTTTCATAGGTGTGTTATAATAAAATTAAAATTTTAGTAAAATCCTAAAACACTTTTTTATGCATATCATTACACATATAAAATAGGTGATTGTTAACACGTCATATTCAGAACTAGCAATAAATAATAATTCATCAAGTTAAATACTTAAAAAAACCGACTTCATGACCCTATTACTTAATCCTCCCCGCTCGTTATACAAATGTCGTCTAAAAACCCGAAAACGAGCCTTCGAAATCTGTCTCCTGACATTGAAGTCCATACCTATGACATAATATACGGATATGCGATCCTCCAGAATTTATCTCGTGACAATGACTATAAAAATCGCAAAGTCACATGACCTTTCGAACGAAGAAAGAATTTTTGAAATCGGGTGATGATAAGTAATACCAGTTTCGAGGTAACACACATAAAAAATAACACAACCGAATTGATAACCCCCTGCTTTTTTGAAGTCGCTTAAAAAGGTAATAAAATACCCCCCGTAACACTTCAAAGTATCCCCTCACCTGCCACACGATCTCATTTGATTGAGCCGATATTTTCGTATTCACAACACTACAACAAAGAAATGTTTTTCAGATGCTATATATTAATATTTCATGAATCTCCAAGGTTTCCTTGTGCTCTCGACAAAAGTAGGTTTACCCACACAAGAGAAAATCCAATTCGCTGTCTTGTTCGTACCACGGGCACACAGACGCGACTGACTTGAGGGAAAAATAAAATTTCTCGCTAAGTTTATAATGGGAAAACTTTGAGAACCACTTAATTATGTTAATGTTCGAAACAAAATTTTCGAAGAGACGTTTAAAACATGGCAATGTTTTAGTTTAATAATATGAAATACGTTTTATACAGACATCATTGTAGTAGGTATGCGTTTGAATAAATTTACACACCTACACCAACAAAATATACTTAAGTGTCTACTCAACTTATGTTTTTCAGCTTTTACAAATGGATTTTACATATT
>OY735257.1:6623592-6676038 GCA_963457715.1 Argyresthia albistria | reverse complement strand
CTCCAACCTTGTAAGTCTGGTCATGAATGAGGCAGCCGGTCTTCTTGGCAGCGCCCTTGAAGGCGTTCAGCAAGAAGTGTGGAGGCAGCGTCGTGGTGGTGGTCGTTGTCGTGGTGGTCATATTGAGAGTGGTCACCATCGACACGGGACATTCGTAGCGTGGGCAGCAGAAACCTTGGATGGGTTCTTCATGGCAGCCATGTATCGGAGGAGGACAGCTCTGTTGCAGGCAGATGATATCGCTTCTAAAGCAGAAACAGAAGTCGCAAGGATCGTCTCGTGGTATTTGTTGTGCCGAAACATACACTTTTCCTCCATATCTACAGGTTCCTGGTCCGAAGGCTTGGTCTTCTTCCACGTAGTCAGGCTCTTGTCCGTAGCCCGTGCCGCTAGGTGGAAACTGTCCAGCTTCTTCTTCAGTCATTGGGGCATCCTCACTTGTTGGGGCTGCTGTAGTCGGTTTCTGTGTCTCAGGTGCCATTGTTGAAGATTCTGGCTTGGTAAATCTATCAAACAGAACAGGTGCTGTTGTTTCTTCTTCAGGCTTGGATGTTGTTGGTGTGTGTTTTTGCTGTTCAAGGTCTTCTTCAGAAGCACCAGTTTCAGAACTTTCAAGTGTTTTTTCAGTTGTTGGTGCTGCTGTATATTTTTCTGTGTCAGCTGATGTTTCTAGCGTTGGAGCCAATGTTGGTTCCGACTCTGTTTCAGTACCATCTTCTGTTGCATCTTGTTCAGGTTTTTCTAAATCACTTGGTTTATCAGTACCTTGAGATTCGTCACTTACGTTTACGTCAGTGGCCTTCATGGTTGTTCTTTCATCAGGTGTTTGATAACTTTCCGTCACTGGTGTAGTGATCATTTCATCAAAAATACCAGTACTTGCCACATCTACCGTTTTGTGTGTATGTTCTTCAAGCTCAACTAGGTATGGCGTAGTTTCAGAATATTCATGTTTCTCATCCGGTGTCTGTGTTGTTAGTTCTTCCATCGGTTTTTCAGTTATTCCAGATTCTTCTTCTTCTTCTGTAGTTGCAACTGTTTGTATGATTTCTGGTTCAACAGGTGCCTCCAAATCTGGCTTATAAACGTTTTCAGTTTGTGGAACTACAGTACTTTCTTCTGAAGGTACTATTTCAGGTACCGTTGTGACTTCTTGTTGTTGTGGTGCCTCTGTTTGTATGTCATCTTGTTTCGTGGCATGTTCATCTGGTGTTTTCGTTTCTGTCTCAGTTTCTGCAGATGTCGGAGTTTTATCTTCTTCAGAAACAACTATGAGTGGTTCTTGAGTACTAATATCAATGAAAGGAGAGGCGGTGGTAATATCTTGTAGTACAGTATGAGAAATTTCTGGTTCAGTCGAAGATTCTGGTGGTTCACCTGATGGTTCATTTCCGTCTTGTAATTTGGTGTCACTTTCCTGAGTTACTGAGGTTTCAGTCTGTTCCTCAGCAACATCAGTCGATTTTTGTGGTGTCTCAATATCTTGAGTTTCGTCTGATGATGTGACAGTTGGAGATTCGGTACCTATGTCGTGTGATTCTGGAACAATTGGTTGTTTTTCTGTAGTATGCATAGAAATATCCTCCTGTTTGTCTGTGGACACTGGGAATTCTTCCGGCTTTGTAGATTCTTCCTTAGCTTCTGTGACTGAAAGTTGAGGAGCTTCTGTATGCATATCTTGTTCTTTAAATCCATCCGTAACAGTATCCTGTACATCAGTAGAGGTCTCAGTACTTTCATCATGTTCTTCTTGAGCTGGTCCCTCTGAGATAGCAGGTTCAGATACCTCGACAGGTAAATATGGCGCCAGCGTAGTTTCACTTTGCACCTCACTTCCTGGAGCCTCTGTAGAAATCGGAGACTCTGGTGTGAGCGGGGTTTCAATTGGTATATCCTGTTCAACCAAAACTGGTTTCTCAGTTTCCTTTTCTTCCGGCTGAGGTGCTGGTTCTAGGAATACAGGAATATTGTTGTCATTGTCTTGGTTATCTGAACTAGTCGCTGTTGTTGGCGCAGAACTTGATTCCTGTGGTTCTGTTACTGGTGATAGAGGAGCGTCAGTATGTTTCTCAGGTTCTTCGGTTGGGAACACCTTAGTAGTCATTTCTGGAATTTCTTTGTCTACTAAAGGTGCCTCTGGTACAGGGGTATATAAGTTTTCTGGTTCTTCTGGAATCGAAAACCGTGTAGTCTTTGCTCCTATGTCTTGAGATTCAGTTACTGGAGATTCCGGCTTTTCTGTCGGATTTTCAGCGTCGACTAAGATATTGGGTGCATGAGTTGTAATATCTACAGGTTCCTTCATATGGGTTTCTGTTACTGGCACTTCCGACATCTCTGGGGCTGCATCATGCGATTCCGTTGTGGGTGATTCTATAATATCAATTTCAGTTTCAAGTTCTTGTGATAGAGTTACTGAAGATACAGGAATATCAGTGCCTTCTTCATGCTCGGAAGTTACTTCACTGGTAGTCTCGAGTACCGGTCTTTCAGTTGCCTTTTCATCATGTTCAGATGTGTTATCGCCACCCTGTGCTTCAGTTACTAATGCTACCGGCTCTGATGTACTTGTTTCTTGGGGCTCTACAACAGGAACTAATGGAATACTAACGATATCGTCCGTTGATGTACTGTGTAGTTCAGTTGCTGTATCCGGTGCATTAGTCAATCCGGTAAGATCATTATCATCGACTGGTTTTTGATTCTCCAGGACAGGTTTTTGTGACTCCGTTACAGATGGTTCAGCTGTATCTTGAACTGTTACGGGACTATCTGTTACGGGCTTTGGTGCTTCAGTGCCATCTGGGATAGTTTGCTCGGGTAGGTTAGTTGGCGAAGATTCTTGTTGAACTGGTTCACCATCCTGTGATTTTGTTACCAGTAGATCTGCTGTTTCTGTTGTCGTAGGCTGCTCAGAATGCTGCACCGTTGAATAATATTCAGGCGCGGAAGTGGTTTGTGTCTGCGGAGAATCTGTTATTTCCGATTGCTGTTTATCATCTGTCGATGGCTTGTCTTCATCGACTTGATCCCGCGTGACTGGCGCTTCAGTTAAAGTTGATTGTGGAGTATTGGTAGCAGATTCCTGTGATTCAGTAACTGTGTTATCAGGTGCATTATCCTTATCACCAGTTTCTGGTACACATGATGCACCTTCACAGTCTGTGCCAAATTTACTACCTAGATCACCAACTTCCTGCTTTGTACAGGATTCTTCGGTGCACTCAGGTGGCGGCAATTTATTTTGAGTTGGTTTCTTACAATCGGTTTCATCATTGCAAGCGTGTCCAGCATCCACGGAGGGCTTGCCCGGTAAAAGATTGCAGTTTCCGGAACCACAATCTTCAGCGACAGTTGTACATGCTTCTCCTTCACAAGCTGGTTTAGCCGGCTCAGAAACTTCCTGACCCGAACCACAACCCTCTCCTTCACAAGGTTGTGCAAGAGGTTTTCCACAGCCCTCTTCTGGTCCGCAACCTTCAACTGTTGGCTTAGCTGGCAGCGAACAATTTTCACCTACACATCCATCAGGCGATGATGAGCACTTGCCATCCATACAAACTTCAGGGTGTTTTGCACCTTCTGTAACGGTTCCTTCTATAACGGAATGGCTGTTACAGTCTGGTGTGTCACATTCGTCCTTCTTTTCAGTGGAGCAGTCTCCAGACAAGCATTGGGGAGTTACCGGTGTGTCAGAGGGCACATTTTCTCCTGGTTGACATTTCTCATTTTCGCAACCTGACTCTGCTATTACAGGAATTTCGGTTCCTGCCATTTGGCTATGAGATTGGGGAGGTGTTGTTTCTTTAGCATTGTCGCAGATATATGTAGGACAGCACGCCTCTTCAGTGTCATATGTAGGCTTACAGTTGATCATGTTTTCTGGTGGAGAACTACAAATGATTGGATCACATTTAACTATGCTGCTCATACATTTACAATTTGATTGACATTTACTTGAACTTGGAACAACACTGTCATTACTGTACGTTGCGCCATTAACAAGACAGTTGCCTTCTCCTGGAATTATGCCAGGAGGAACAATAGGCGAAATTTCTTCAGGTATTTCGTTTTCAATTGGATTTACAGATGTTGTTTCAATATCAAACTTGGTAATAGTTGTAGTTTCTGGAGTATGTGTTATCGGTTCTTCGGATTCCTTTGAAGTGACACTCTCTGCAGGAGTGGAAATGTCTTCATCTTTCTTGAGTGATGGCTCGGTTGTGAATGCTATATATTCTTCTTCTGAAAGAGTGCTTTCTGGAGAAGCCATGCGGTCAGTATACAATACTGTGCTAGGCGCAGTAGTTGTTACTAGTTTGTCAACGTTGCTAGGTGCAGTCGTTGTAGCCAGTTTCTCCTCGTCGCTAGGTGCTGCATTCGTTGCTACTTTCTCCTCGTCGCTAGGTGCTGCAGCCGTTGCTAGTTTGTCTTCATCGCTAGATGCAGCAGTTGTAGCTAGTTTCTCTTCATCACTAGGTGCAGCAGTTGTGGCTAGTTTCTCTTTATCGCTAGGAACAGCAGTTGTAGCTAGTTTCTCTTCATCGCTAGGTGCAGCTGTTGTAGCCAGTTTCTCCTCATGGCTAGGTGCTGCAGTCGTTGCTAGTTTCTGCTCATCGCTAGGTACAGTAGTCGTTGCTAATTTCTCCTCATCGTTAGATGCAGCAGTTGTGGCTAATTTGTCTTCATCGCTAGGTGCAGCAGTTGTGGCTAGTTTCTCTTCATCGCTAGGTGCAGCAGTAGTGGCGAGTTTCTCT
Organism: Argyresthia albistria; assembly: GCA_963457715.1. Classification (NCBI taxonomy): domain Eukaryota; kingdom Metazoa; phylum Arthropoda; class Insecta; order Lepidoptera; family Argyresthiidae; genus Argyresthia; species Argyresthia albistria. The sequence continues at coordinate 6,671,281 of OY735257.1, read as the reverse complement.
TCATCGGTAGGAGCAGCTGTTGTGGCTAGTTTACCCTCATCACTAGGGGCTGAAGTCATAGCTGGTTTCTTCTCCTCGCTTGGTACAGTTGTTGTAGCAAGCTTGTCTTCGTCGCTAGGTGCAGCAGTTGTGGCTAGTTTCTCCTCATCGCTAGATGTAGCAATTGTGGTTAGTTTCTCCTCATCGCTAGGTGCAACAGTTATGGCCGGTTTCCCGTCGTTGCTTGGTGTGGCAGTCATTTTCTCCTCGTCGCTAGGCTGAGAGGTTGAGGCTAGTTTCTCATCATCGCTTGGAGCAGCAGTTGCTGCTAGTTTCACGTCATCGCTAGGTGTAGCAGTTGTTGCTAGTTTATCTTCGTTGCTAGGTGCAGAAGTGGCGGCCGGTTTCTCCTCATCGCTAGATGCAGTAGCCGTTGTTAGTTTCTCCTCGTCGTTAGGTGCTGCAGATGTGGCGAGTTTCACTTCATCGGTAGGCGCAGCTGTTGTGGCTAGTTTCTCGGCATCGCTAGGTGCAGCAGTGGTTGCTAGTTTCTCCTCATCGCCAGATGCAGCAATTGTGGCTTGTTTCTCTTCATCAATAGGTGCAGCAGTTGTGGCTAGTTTCTCTTCATCGCTAGTTGCAGCGGTAGTGGCGAGTTTCTCTTCATCACTAGGTGCAGCAGATGTAGCTAGTTTCACTTCATCGCTAGGTGCAGGAGTTGTAGCCAGTTTCTCCTCATCGCTAGGTTCTGCAGTCGTTGCTAGTTTCTCCTCACCGCTAGGTTCTGCAGTCATTGCTAGTTTCTCCTCACCGCTAGGTGTTGCAGTCGTTGCTAATTTCTCCTCATCGTTAGGTGCCGCAGTCATTGCAAGTTTCTCCTCACCGCTAGGTGCTGCAGTCGTTGCTAGTTTCTCCTCATCGCTAGTTGCTGCAGTCATTCCTAGTTTCTCCTCATCGGTAGGGCCTGCAGTCGTTGCTAGTTTCTCCTCATTGCTAGGTGCCTCAGGTAGTTTCTCCTCATCGCTAGGTCCAGCAGTTGTAGCTAGTTTCTCCTCGTCACTAGGTCCAGCAGTCGTTGCTAGTTTCTCCTTATCGCTAGGTGCACCAGGTGTAGTAAGTTTCTCCTCATCGCTAGGTACAGCAGTTGCAGGCTGCATCTCTTCATCGCTAGATGCACCAGATGTCGTTAGTTTTTCCTCATCGCTAGGTGCAACAGTTGTAGCCAATTTCACTTCATCACTAGGTTCTGCAGTCGTTGCCAGTTTTTCGTCGTCAGTAGGTGCATCAGGTGTAGCTTGTTTCTCCTCATCGCTAGGTGCAACAGTTGTAGCTAGTTTCTCCTCGTCGCTAGGTTCTGAAGTCATTGCCAGTTTCTCCTCATCGCTAGGTGCACCAGGTGTAGCTAGTTTTTCCTCACCGCCAGGAGCAACAGTTGTAGCCAATTTTTCTTTATCGCTGGGTTCTGCAGTCGTTGCTAGTTTCTCCTCGTCACTAGGTCCAGCAGTCGTTGCTAGTTTCTCCTTATCGCTAGGTGCACCAGTTGTAGCAAGTTTTTCCTCATCGCTAGGTACAGCAGTTGCAGGCAGTTTCTCCTCATCGCTAGATGCACCAGGTGTGGTTAGTTTTTCCTCATCGCTAGGTGCTACAGTCGTTGCTAGATTTTCCTCATCGCTAGGTGCACCAGGTGTAGCTAGTTTCTCCTCATCGCTAGGGGCAGCAGTCGCAGACAGTTTCTCTTCATCGCTACGTACAGCAGTTGTGGCCAGTTTTTCATCATCACTTGGTGCAACAGTTGTATCTAGTTTTTCCTCATCGCTAGGCGCAGAAGTTGTAACCAGTTTCTCCTCGTTGCTAGGTACTGTCGTTGCAAGTTTGTCAACTTCGCTAGGTGCAGCAGTTGTAGCCAGTTTCTCCTCGTCGGTAGAAGCTGCAGTCGTTGCTAGTTTATCCTCGTCGCTAGGTGCACCAGGTGTAGCTAGTTTCTCCTCATCACTAGGTGCAGCAGTCGTAGGCAGATTCTCCTCATCACTAGGTATAGAAGTTGTGGCCAGTTTTTCAACATCGCTTGGTGTAGCAGTTGTGTCTAGTTTTTCCTCATCGCTAGGTGCACCAGGTGTGGCAAGTTTCTCCTCGTCACTTGGTCCTGAAGTTGTGGCCAGTTTCTCTTTATAGCTTGGTCCTGCAGTTGTGGGCAGTTTCTCCTCATCGCTAGATGCAGAAGTTGTAGCCAGTTTCTCCTCATCGCTTGGTGCTGAAGTTGTTGCTAGTTTCTCCTCACTGCTAGGTTGAGTGGTTGTAGCTAATTTTTCCACATCGCTAGGTGCAGCAGTTGTAGCTAGTTTTTCGTCATCGCTAGGTGGTATTTCTTCCTTGACTTGGTCGGCAGGAGCAGAAGTTGCAGCTTCCTGTTTATCATGAATAGGAACACTAGCAATTGGTTCTACCCCTTCAACAGGAGTTTCAATCTTTACATCGGGCATCGGAGTGGTTTCTTCGGCTGTCAATGTAGCCTCTGCGATAGGTGAAATTGTAGTCTTATCCTCAAATAAGTCATTTGGCACAGTATTTTCTCCTTTATCAGGCTCCGCTGTTGAGGATTCTTGGGTAGTGGCATAAAGTTCAGTAGTATGTACTGGAGCTCCTTCCTTGAATAGTTTATTGTCACCAGAGGAAGGAGTAACAATATCAACTGGTTTGTCAATTGGTTCTTCATCTCCACTACCGTCGACCTCAGGTTCAAAGACAGTTGGTTCCGTGAATTGTTCATCTTGCTCGCTTCTATAACCACTACCTTCGACGTTGGATCTTCTGGGCGGTACCAAGGTTGTGAGGTCATCTAAAGGTAATTCGTTGTCACCTTCACAAATGTAAGTATCCGGGCAGCATTGACCTTCTTGGGGTGCCATTGATGTGCAATTCTTGCCCTCATTCTCCATTGGCGTCCCGCATTCTTGAACAACGCAGACAATATCTCCCTTCATACAGTAGCAGTGCTCACATGCCTTTTCAGTCTTTATTAGTGCTCCGTCTGGGAAGATTTGATCGTCATGTACACACGCTTGAGGAATTTGAGTTACCGATGGCATCGTTGTTGTGGTTAGAAGGAATCCTGGGGTTGGTCGCACCGTGGTGGTCATATCGTCTAGCAATGGTACTCCATCCTCTTCATGATCTGAAAATGGATCATAAATATTGATCAGATTCTGACATAGGATATCATATTATAATAATATTAAATAAGTAGAAACTAATTTGTGAGAGCAAGAAAAAATAAAAAGAACTTTTATTAACTGAATAAACCGCCCTGGGACATCTCCACGCCAAAGGTTCTGATAGCGCTCTGGCAGCATTACCACGCTGCACAGCGAAAGAAATCCTTTGCACGAGGAATGCCCTGGAGTGGTCGTCAAAGCCTTTTACAACTTTATGAATGTCCTAAGAATTGCAACACAAGTTAGTTGCATAAGCTATGTGGTTATAAGTCAATTAATATATATTTTTGCAGATTAACTAAATATGCTAGGCTGTTTCAACGTATGGAGGGTGCTTACCACAAGAGTATCGTACAGGACAGCAGACATCCTTATGATAGATCGGCGTGCATCCATCTACGTGTAGCGTACATTCTTGCATTACACAGTTGGTCATATTTCGTATACAGTAACAGTGTTCGCAAGGCTTGTTCGGTGACGGTGGCACCTTCGCTCCTTCTGGGAAGTATCTGCCGTTCAAGCTGCAGCCGTATTTGTCTGGACGGCCCATGCCAGTTGATCCGTACTCAGCAGGGGACGTGGTCGAGGTGGACGTTAGTAAGTCAACTGGAACTAAAACAAATTATGTTTATGGACTTCGAAAGATTAAAAGAATTTTTCAAATATGTATTCGTAGTTGATTAGAGAGCTTATAAGTTTCTTGGTCTTCTTATGTCTATCTAATAGAAATGCTTGAGAAACCATAAAGTCTCGGAGGAATATTAGTCTGAGCCTTGTCGGAGCATAAAGTCGTAGAATTGATCATAATAACGGTTCAATTAAGTCGCTGTAAATAAGTTATTTTGCTAATTAAAAACAGCAGCGTTTATAGTGACACACCTCTATTGTGGGTTGGACAAATTGGTCCCATTAATAACTCCTTGTTATTCAGGTTACCTCATTACGATATCTTCTCTTAGGATCTCGAACTCAAAACTCTTACTTGTACTCATGGCTGCATTCACAACTCAGGGTAATCAGACGACTATCCCCCCCAGCCATGTTCTAAATTTGCAGAGCAAGATTTCAAAATGTATTTTTACCGTCTGGGCACGTGACGATAGGGCAGCACTGGTCGGCTCGCTTCTCCACGGTGCAGTCCTGGCCGATGGGCTTGGTGAAGGGACAGACCCGCAGGTAGCACATCAGCATTCGGTTATGGCAGGTGCAGTTGAGGCAGGGCTCGTTGGTCATGATGCGGTCGCCTTCGCCGTAGCGCTGGAAGTTGTAGTAACATCCCTCCGACACATCTGAAAGGATGGGAACACGTCTTCTGTCAGCGAGATATTTTTCTACAATACGTTTAATATGGACCATTTAGAATAGGTCGTCATTATCTACTAAAAATACAGTGTTAATTGAAAACATATAAGCAATCCTTTAGTTTAACGATGCCGAAATGGCTAGTGGAAGATTTTCAGCAGTTGAAAATAAGCGAGCTAATGAACGCATTTGAATGCTGGTTTACTGGCTTTTTATCAGTGAACACAATTTGATACGGCCATAACACGTTTATAGCTGTATTGTTTGTTATGACTTTGTAACTTGAAATGTGTCATAAATATAACGCTGAATCAAGGTAAACTGTGAATAGAAGGAAGGGTTCACTAATCAATTTGTCCTGCATTGTTAGGTGCTAAAGAGAACTAGATGGATGAGAAATGAATGAATGAGATGAAAGAGAAACAGAAACTGACTGTAGAGAACTCACCTCCTTCATATAAGTCAAGTGCTGTTTGATTGCTGGCCGTGGGTGCTGGAAATGAAGAATAAAAAATAGATATGAGCAAGATTTATTGCTATTTTTAACCTTAAAACTAACTAGCTATCTAACTTTTTTTTTCCGCTTTCCAATGAGTCCAAAACACGAAAATGTTAATTATCAAATTATTTTTTCAATTATAATTATATTATAATATATTATAATTGATCCCACATCACAAGGGATCTAATCTCAGGCAGTTCACATCCCTTCATCAGCTAGAAAGGAGTTGTACAATTTACATACTTATATTTTTGAACAGGTTTGCTAAGAATAGTCTCGAACAAGCAAGTTTTCCACAAATTACCAATTGATTCGTAACACTGTTCATTACACTTGCGAGACTGAACACAGAGATAACACCCACTTGTTTATCCCGTTTTCTAGTACCAATCTGCTATGAGTTCTGAAATTCTGAAACCTGGGTAGGTTTGTAGGTCCTGAAAATTGGGTAATTGTTCCTGCTAAGTTATATTGTGCCTGTTATAACATGACGTCATGTTTTGATTAACATCTAAGGTCAGCCATTCTACGTGGTGCAAAACATCAAAAGGAATATGTATTTAAATGGGTACCATGCATTTAAACTTGTATCACAGAATTGATTTGAACCATGAAGTGTTCCAAATCAAGCGGTAAAGTGGAACTAGGTCAATTTAATAGTATGTTTTTTTACATATGATTGGATCCCTGCCTTACTTGTAACAAATTTCCTTCATTTATACTTGTGTGGTAGGTAAGGTAATCTCATGAATACCATATTAATTAAGCTACCCTACATCATGAATTAATACAAAACTAGTAGTTTCCTTACTTAATTTGGGGATTTTTAGTATCATACATTCTAAATCATGTACATTTTCATGTACACTATAGAATCAGTCGCGTAATGTGCAAATCACGTTTGTTTATTTTACCTACTATGAGTAAGAGTAAAACACGGTTCCTTGAGCTCCATATTATCAACTTTCCCTCTCTTTCTTTAGTCATGGCTAGTTCCGCTTAGTTTTTATTTACTGTAATAATAATGCCATACGTTTCAAGAGTGAGGTAATAAGTACCGTTGGTTTTATAGCGCGTTCTAATGTACAGTCGAGTTCATTTATATATAAGCAAATCCAAGGCTTCAAATATAAATGTGCATGGAAGGGTACATACATATCTGAGCAGTTTCGCTTAATGTACCATTCCATGTATATTTTTGAATCCTTGGATTTGCTCATATACTAATGAACTGGACTGAACAAGGCCCAAAACCTCGTTTTCATTAGGGGACATTTGTCCCGCGACCTTGTCGCCCGACACGAATTCTACGTGTCGGGCGACGTGTGGGGGACATCGCCCGACATCGCAGGCGACATCTACGTGTCGCGGGACATGTCGCATCTCACATCTCAACCACAACTGTGGTGTGTGGACGCGGGGGACTTCGCCCGACATCGCAGGCGACATCTACGTGTCGCGGGACATGTCGCATCTCACATCTCATCTCAACCAAAACTGTGGTGTGTGGACGAGCAAAATGTCACGCGACATCTACGTGTCGCGGGACATGTCGTATCTCACATTTCAACCACAACTGTGGTGTGTGGATGAACGAAATGTCACGCGACATCTACGTGTCGCGGGACATGTCGCATCTCACATCTCAACCACAACTATGGTGGGTGGACGAGCAAAATTTCACGCGACTTTATCTCTGGACAGTTGCACGTAGATATCCCGTGACTTCTCTCGACATGTCGAGCGACTTTGTCCTAAAGGCACGTATCCACTAGGAGACAAATTGTCGCAGAACATGTCGAGGAACACTGTATCTACGTGTCGTCGTGACGTCGCACGCGACATTGCAGCAACATCTACCTCTACGTGTCGGAGAACAACAGAATAGAACGTGGACAAGGAAAATGTATCACGAAATGTTGCCAACATGTGCCGAGAACTCGCACCGTAGATGTTCTGCAACATGTCTCACAACTTGTGCCCTGGTGAATTCAAGGCTTTGTGAATACATGGCTTCACTCAAGTAAAAAAATTGGGTGAAAGATGTTGCGAACCAAAGTAGTCACTTTTGCACGTCCACATTGCGTACAGCCCTTATTACTACGAGTATAATTATGTGAGTTAGATCGTCGAGTACTATGGCTAGGTCCAAAAATAACCCTGTATATAATTTACTCTATGGTATATTCTATATCATCCCACTGCTGGGCAAATACGCCAGTCTAATTTTACACAAAAAATCGCTAAAATCGTAGGCTAGTTTATTTTTATTTTGTTGGGACTACTACCAGTAGGACTAATACCAAATTGGCAGCTTCGTAAGCCACTCTCCAATTTAAAAATACTATGTACCTATAACCAGTCTTTATAATAAAGGTCAGTAAAGATAACATATTCAGGAAAATGCCAAACGAATGAGGTCGGTGCCTGTCAGTGCTGCAGGGTCGGCTGGACGAGACGACGACGACGGCGGCGGGCACCACACGGGACACGTCAACTTTGCGGTCGCACCGACCACCTAACGGACGGACGGGCGGCAGGAATGCCGTCAGCATCCAGTTTTCGCCTGCCGGATATTCATTTAAACGTTCTTTCACTCATACTCCAATAGATCATAAAATAAGCATAAAGCAATTTTTAATATCGGTTAAATGAAAACAGTGATTTCAGTGCATTCTTGTGGTTGTGGCAGCGGTGTGGCAGCAAGTTGCACTGCAATTGCAAAGTTTTTGGGAGCGATGGTATAAAGTTTATAGCTTTGGCTTAAACTATGGCAGCGATAGGCTTGAAAAGAGAAGTTACGCTACCTAATATTAGTATCTACAGATACTGGCTAAATATAGCTGCGAATTCAAATTGATTAAAATGGTGTATAATTTATTCCTTTGCATGATCAATCAGTGACGTAATTGTATAACGCGACATCACTGCGTCTCGCTGCCACCGGCACTCAGCCGCGCGGCGGCGAGTGCAAACTACTGCAAACTCAAGTCACTCGAGTGACGTATTGAATGATTGATTGAATGACTTCGCACAAACGTGAGCAATGGAACATGCTCGAGCATGGCATCGGGACCGGGAGACAGTCTGAATATTAAATTTGCACTGCATTAATATGGATTGCTGTTTCAATGAATGAATGTCCGCGTGAACGCCATGTGTGATGAAGTTCACACGGGTTTAGCTAAGCTTTGTAGGCCGCATTTAAATATCCTTCCTATGTAACATAAATTTAGTAAGAATTCTTTGAATGAGCCGTGCTGCGGATACTAACTCTTAGATGAGCGTAAATAGCATAATTTAATGACATGCATTATATAAATGGACACGATGCACACTCTTCTGTACCTACTTATACAGTTAGAAAAAGTTAAGACGGACGTTTCTCTATCCACATCATAACCGCACTTCTGTGGTAGCACGAGCCAGTGAAGTCGCACTGTATCAGCGACATGGTGACCAGCAAACGCACATGGTTGGTAATAAGCGCCAGGTAGGGACGGCACCATTATTTTAACAAACGGATTTTAAGTCCGGGCAAGATGTCTGCTCGTAGAATGCCGAATCACCGCACCTGATGTAAGGTTTTTACCGTATATGGTAAAATAAATAGAAAAATAGTCGTCGTAGCTAACTACCCTACTCTTTAGTTTTACGGCTCTCTTATTTCACTCGACTGCTAGAGCAGTGAGACTACGAATACCGCAAATCTAGTTTCTCAGCGATGGACAGATGGTTACAGCTACCGGTCGGCTCGACCCAAGTGGTCACAGAAACAGGACCGCACTGACCTAAACACAGATTGCGCTCGTAAGTGTCCAGATGCGTAATGATTTTCCCATATCAGTCCCAATGACAAGCTCTTGCGGCACGCAAATTGGCTTTCGGGAGCTTCCGTATCTTGACTTGAGTAATGCCTAACGAGACACACTCGGACGTAGACAAAGTAGGAAGGAACAGTTAGCTCTGCAGAAACACGGGAATCTAACAGAAGCTCCGTTATATCGACTCTAAAGTAGTAAAATAAGCTGTAAATATCTGACCTATCAATGATAAAAACCCGCCATCATCATAAAGAAAACGGTCTATCAAAATTTATGCAAAGCTCCTGAGAGCCAAGTTAACTGTAAAAAAAAAACTAGTTCTGTGGCATTATCTGTTGACATCCAATTAATTATACTTCCTGTCGTAATTTCGGCAAGGATATGAAATCTTTTGCGGTCCAGTCGTAAAATCAACTCCAAACAATCGTAAATTTATATAACCACCTTTAATTTAAAGTGGGCTCCGTATAGTACTCATACGAGTATTTAATGCCCTCATGTGTGGTGTGGTATCTTTAATTAGTTTTGATCTTATTATGATATACCCTTCGAAGCGTCTTAATTTTGAGGCAACCAAAACTCAGAAGCTGTTTATCCTTCTCTTGAGAGACCCGGGCTGTACCAAATGAATTTATTTTTATTTGTTTAATATTACAAATATCTTAGCCAAAGAACATTACTCTCAAAGTCTGGGAGGTTTTCATACAGTTAAAATGAGGCAGACAAATTTATGGTGCTCTACACAGCCCTCTGGAGAACAATGAATGAGGTTATCTGTTGAATTCGGGAGGAGGATAAATGGAGCTATTTGGAGCTAGGAACAGGTAAAATATAGCGGTGAGATCAGACATTTCTCGCAGGATGCATCAAGATAAATATATGGCTCTATCTATGACTATTAGTGTCTAACCACTCTATGTCGAAAGTACGCGACCGAAGTTCGGCATGATTGCTCCTGCAATGCTAATTGAATTACTGACGACACACTATGCCGAAATTACGTTGCGTTATATCGTACCGCGTTACTTCGGACGGGCGTAAGTTCAGCGGCCACAAAGTAAGGTAACTACTAGGAAGTTCGGCACTTATGGTGTCATATCAGCCGAATACGTCGGAACGTAAAATCAGCCGCGGAACTTCAGTCACGTACCTTCGGCATAATGTGGTTAGTTAAACACAATTAGGCTTATTGACTTTGAGGCAAATCTTTTCCTCTCGTATGTGATGTCGTGTACTCAAACTAGAAACACCAAAATTGCCAGATTCGTGGTCAGCATCACTGAACCAGTCGATCTATTTCCAAAATAAAGCAGCACTTCGACGATAGGGCTAAATTAGTATCCAAGATTAGGCGTATCTCCTATAAGTTAATGATTTCCTTGACTTTGAATCTACAAAAGCTTACCCGCCGTAGTGCACGCGATGCACGCGGTCAGCGCAAGCAGCGCCGCCGCTGCACGCCGCCGATCCATCTGCCGCCGCCCTCCTGCAACAAACAAACACGGATTTAAAAATACATTTCTCAACAATAAATCTCTTTGAACGTGAACAAACAATGCAATCAGTACCACATTTTCTGAGAATCCTTCATTAAAATAGCCGCAAAGTTCGCCAACCGTAACACCGAGATAATGGAGCAAAGTTTTTGAGTAAATATAAAAAAATATATATCCTCGGCCGTCAGGTGCTCGACCCCTCGACAAAGTTTACGCTTAAGTTACACCGCAGTTCGTTAGCGGCGTCTTCGGGGATGAAAGTTTTCACGTATACGAATTGTACGTAAATCGGTTCTTGACAGACACACCATCCCGGGGGATAGGATGACTCGGAGAGAAGTTAATATCATGTATGTATAGTAAGCACGTGTGGTCGCCGCGAGCGCACGCGCGGTAGTGCGGGGCGGCGGCGGCGGCGGCGCGGCGGGTAGGGACCGCGGTACCCTATTTTTTAAAGGACAAATAATCAAAAAAGTTGACCAACGTTGCCTACGATGTTTCTTTTTATCTTCATAGTTGGTGGCTAAATCTATTTGTAGTCAAGAGTCAAAGACGAAGCTCATCAAAATTAATGTTTGCTAATGAATTCGTACTTTTCTTTGCTCTATAGATTACATCACATAGTACGTGATTTTGGCAGTGAGGATAATAATTTTACACAACAAAGTTCTACGAAAAAAGGAAATTCAAACGGGGCTGTTGACATAGTGCAGGTGTCGTGTCGACCCCCTCGTAGGGATGCGGTCGTAAAAGATATATTGCGTGTACTTGTGTACCCTTGTGGGCAAAACAATAAAATCGGCAACAAAGTCGCGCCCTGCCCACTCTCCCGCTGATCCACCATGGTACAGGTCGGACACGGTCTCTCCGCATCGGAGCGAGCGCATGCTTTTCTAACTGAGCGGTTAGAGTGCGAGGTGGTGCGAGGCTGTAAGCATTTCCATAGCAGCGCTGCACCTCCACACGGAATTTCGCCGACGTCGGAACGCGGAAACGAAAGGATTGTGGAAATGCATGTTTAACTTTTGAGTGAATAGGAAATTTTAGTGTCCATTCAGCGACCGGCTCGACGGCGCGGCGGCCATTCCAAACAATGTTGGCAGGTATGCAAGAAAGAAAATTTCCTTTGAAGCGCAACATTCACAAAGGACAAAAGTTGTCATTTCTCACACTTCTGATAGGTACCTTACTAATCCCGTTAAACTATCATGTATACTAGAATGAAGTTGTTAGGTATTTACTAACAGATTATAAACACTGTTCTATAGTTTCAGTACATAAATAAGTAAGTATTGAATTTAAGTAACCATATAATTTCTGAAGCTGATATTATAATCATACGAGAAAGACTTCAATATCCATCTGTCGATTTGGAAAACAATTATTTAAATTTTTAGATTTGATCAACCTCTGACCAATTCAGAATATTTATTATCAGAGCATAAAAATACGAGTATAGTGATACGTTATATTATATATAATAGATAATACAATAGATATAAATTAGACGCACGCATCCCGGTATATGGCAGTGTGTACTCTCAAGTCTCGACGAAGATAAGTAGCTAAGTTATATTTATGGTCCATCTACGAGTATACTGCAAGAGTCAATAACTGCGGAGCAAATTATTGTGGCTCGTATAACCCACGCGTTACCGTGGGAACGGAGCCGTCCTCCGCCGTTGTTCTGCACACACGGCCACCGCCACACAGACACACGTGCACTTTATATTCGACCGAACGATACGATACACGCACTTTTCTCGAGAGCCGCGAGCCTCCCTCCCTGTCCCTCCACACAAGAGTGCACACACCTTTACTTTACTACTCCTAACCTAACTTCGTCATACCACACCTCTCTAAGCACAGCCGCGCCGGGGAAGTTTCCGCATTTTTCTTTTGTTTTTCTTGCTTTGTCGCAGGGACAGCGAGCCCCGAGGAGGCAGGTAATTTACGTTAATTGAAACGATAAAAGGAAACTTTGGTATGAAACAGAATGGTCGCGATAGAAACAAAAACAAACTCACATTGGTCGACTTGTTTTGTCAGGGAAAATCACACACTTTGCTCCGTCAGCCTCGCTACAAAAACATATTTTATTCAGTATTGCTATGTGCATTTACTTTTATGTACCTACGCAGTTATTGCCAATACATGTGTAAAAAAACCGAAATTCTTACCCTATCTACCATTCTTACCTAATAGTAACCTAATTCTGTTTCGATGAGATAAATCGGTAAAATGGAGGTGTAATATGTCTTTATGATTGTGTGGGGCCCTCTGTCTAGACGCTTGCCGCAGCCCCCAGGGCCCCGGCCCAGAGCCCCCGCCGTCCGAGGACCCCCGCAGGGCACAAGAGGGTGCCGACATCACCACTATCCGTCTATTCTATTTGCTCTACTAAAAATATCACCTGCGTAAGACGTTAAGGACCATCCACCATTCTCGACGACAGCTTCTGTGGGGTGCATTTTTATACTTAATTGACTTAGGGTACAGTGTTTGTGCGAACATCATAAACTTGGGATAAAATCACAAAATAATACGATTTGACTGAAGCCTAAATTACAAATTGAAGTTTAAGAAATCGTGACAATTATGGATATTACACAGAATCTACCGTTTACACTTCTTAAATTGCCATGAAACTGACTGTATAGCAGTGTTATGATTAGTCGTTTTTCCGTGTCTCTAAAACGGCCGAACACAATAGGAGCCCACTTCTCAGGCCTAATTTGGCATACCGTTTTTTTCCAACTGTGTGCCAGAGGAACAGTTAATCCGATTAAATTAAAACGAAAAACAAGATGCATGCGAAAGAAAGTACACAAATGTGTAGCGTACTTAATTGTTGCTCGAGATCTGAACTATATAACTGTGATGGTGCCGTGTCTGGTCGCTTTATGGGATGTCGACATTGTGCGTGCACCCAGAGCGAGGGAAGAAGTAAGACAATTATTTTCTTCTTCTTCTATCAGTGCCTCTCCACTATTGGAGCTTGGCAGTCAGCTTTGAATACCCTTCTATGTATTTCGCCAGGCGGTACAGGTCTTCGACGCCGGCTATACTGATCCATGTTTAGGGTTGTCTGTCTGTCTGTCTGTCTGTCTGTCTGTCTGTCTGTCTGTCTGTCTGTCTGTCTGTCTGTCTGTCTGTCCGTCTGTGGAGACCTTTTTTTATCGGGAACGCGTGGAGGTATCAAGCTAAAATGTATATCAATTGCTGACGTCTGTGGTCCGTTAGAGCGAGAGATTTTCTTCAAAGATTAAAAGATTTATTTATTTTCATAAAAGTATAATAAATACATATTTTTTGGTTTGGGCATGCTGTAAAACGACAAGTGGTTTGTCTCAGCTGCACATATTACAACTTAAAAAATATTTAGTATGGTCGAAATACACGTTATTATTTTTAACAAATATGTACAAGTTATTCCTTAACCATAGGTCCGTGCTTTCGAAATGAGGTGAATATTAGATATATATAAGTTAAGTAGTTCTTATATTCCTATATGACAATTAGGTGCATTTGAAATGCTTCTCTGGCGTAAGTGATCCCTAGTTAGATAGTGGTACTTCAACGTGATAGTTTCGCTATAGGTAGTATAATTTAGTTGGACATGTCGGAGTGATGGCGGCGGCGGCGGCGGCGGCGGTGGGCGGTGAGGGAGACGCGGGCAGACTACCACATACTCAACATTACTCGCGTCGAATGAGATTACCAAATAATCTGTATTGGAACGAATGTAACCACAGAGAGCATTGACACAAAAATACGATAATTTTTAACAATAGTTTATAGATTTTACTCTTCCGTATCTTTTACGCGGGCAAAATACATATAATAATTGCAGTTTTATTATTTCTAACCGAAATAAAACAAAACACTAACAAGGAATTAAGCATCTGCACATTTCTTTGTTTTCAATGGTTATTAATTGCGCTACGCCGTCGTAGCGCTGCGTAGCACCAGCTACGAGTATGCACCGGCGTAGCACTTGCTATTCGTCGCGCTGCGCTCGTAACTTGAACATCGACACTGCTAGTAACATCAGCGGCAGTTCCCGTTTGTTTGTTAAACTGGTGTTGTGCAGTGCTGGCTGGTATGTTGCATGGTTCGTGTATGAGTGTATGTGAGCCGAGGCTGCACGGGCCCGGGGCGATGTGCTAGATGCGCGCCCGATGACCACCGGGTCAATCGGCAGGAGGCCGGCACTTCTACTCTTCCTACCGCTAACATGACTACTCTCCCACGCCTTAAATCTATGAATGTTTCCTGCCATAAAAGTATTTGCACTTGCGTTCTTTTCTTTCACACGTCGACAAGCATTAGTTTGCACAACGTGCTCACGTACGCATGTCGCGATTATCGGGCGTCATAAATTACGAATGATTAGCATAGAGTCGTGGACATGGCGTCTGTTACCGGGCTTCGGATACAAGTCGTCACTCGCATCGTCATTAGGCATACGAGTAATTGTCGCTCGGGTGTAAGTGTTCGATTAACGGAGTTGACTCGTGTTCTAGCACTACAAGTAGTTTGCTTCGCATACCAGAGCGACAAATTAGGTTGTTAAACGTTCGTAACCACAAATGTGGTATAAATCTAGTGAAGAGTGTATATAAGAGTACATGTGTGAGGGTATGTGTATGTGTGTGACTTGCAGTGTTGTCATTCGCAAGCGATTCGATACTCATAGATTAGAGTGTCGGACCGGCGCGGCGGCAGAGCAGTAGGTAATTAAGATCCGATACGGAGGGTTTGACAATATCGTTCTGAAAGTGCCGAGTGCGAGGGGCACGAGCCGCACGTGGTTAGGCGGGGGAGCGGGGCGGGGAGGAGAGGCAGGGGGGACGAGGTCGCCGGCGCGTGACTCTCGCGCGGAACTAACGTGACGCGGCGGAATCATATCCCTCAAATCCTCAGGGAAATGAGATGTAAGACAAATATTAGCTCCTCGCCATTCCGGTCTTCGACCGCCCTTTGTGCCAGATACATGTATAGAAAGGTTAGGTACTGTTAATTTTATAGGTACTGCTTTACAGTTGCGCTCATACCAGTCTAGGTTTAAATAAGAAAAGTTTAGACAGGAAGTTATTTCAAAGTGCAGCATAATAATGGAATAGAATATCAAAAGTAACGAAAAAAATAGAGTATGTACCTATTAAGTATATAAAAACGTACTAGACGGTTGACGTTATGCTTACATAAACAATAACAGAAAGCAGAAGAAACAGCAGAAATAAACAATAGTGCGATAAGTTTCATTCCGTAACCAATTAACAATATAAACGAAGTCAGTCTCAGTCCTGGCGATTCGTATGTATCGAGGCCTGCATATGGTAGATCGGCGGCCGATATCGGATCATGCGCAGACGCACGCACCGGCAACGTTTTCGGAATAATTTAGTTAAATCCGCGCTAGACGTTTTCCCGTTACCGACCATTTCTGCACGCCTCGTGAGCATTTTAATCTGCCAAATCATCCCATTCTTACTATTCCGTGATCTGGGGCTCTCTGAGATCGAGATTACACGTTTGTTAAATGCAAGACATGCTACAGCATATGTGCAATATGTAGATCGTATAAAAATATTCATATATTGTACACTAGGGCGTATTGTAGCTATAGTTAATAGGCCTTTACATCATCGGTTTTTATTTTTGGCAATACATTACTAGTGGCTCTGTGAGCTGTAGACCTCGCGAGTATGTCGGTGGGAAAGCTGAACTGCTAACACACATAAAAAATAACCCAAATAATTTTCTTTCATTAACACATACAAACTTATGAATGTACCTGGTTACGTACATGCAGTATGAAAGTAGCCGCACCAATAACTTTGTAAACTACATTTCGCGATCTTTTATACAACCTATTGACTATTTACTAAAATTATATAATCTGTTTCACTCTCATAGTCTTTACAAATCCAACGACACCTCATTTGTTAATATCCATCGAGCCGTTTGGGTTGTAGCGATTTTTTTACATTTTAAAACCCCATATCTCCGCCATTTTGAAAAAAATCAAAAAACTAACTCGAGTAAAAAATTCTATTTATTTTTTCAACCTGCTCACAAAATTTCACGAGAATCGGTTCATAAATGCGACCTGTAGAGGAGAACAACCGGACATACAAAAGCATTTTTGCCCAAACCTGAAACGGAGACGCTTCGCTCGCTTCGCTCGCTTCGCTCGCTCATCTGTTTCACTCTCATGGTCTTTACGAATCCAACGACACCTCATTTGTTAATATCCATCGAGCCGTTTGGGTTGTAGCGATTTTTTTTCTCCGCCATTTTGAAAAAAATCAAAAAACTGGCTCGAGTAAAAAATTCTATTTATTTTTCCAACCTGCTCACAAAATTTCACGAGAATCGGTTCATAAATGCGACCTGTAGAGGAGAACAACCGGACATACGAAAGCATTTTTGCCCAAACCTGAAACGGAGACGCTTCGCTCGCTTCGCTCGCTCGGTCAAAAAATACTATAACGAGACAGAACATTGTCATTTAGAAAAGCAGCTATAGTTCATAATTTCATAATTTATTTATTGCACACAATTAGTTGAAATAAAACAAAAGTAAATAAAAATAGCGTACAAGGCGAGCGAGGCAACAACTGTGTTGGAATTAATTTCAAACTCGAAGCCATTTAATCTACATTAATCTTTACTCAAATAATCATTCTAATTCAAAATTCTAAATTAAATAAATAAATATAATAATTCTATACATCTCAAATTGATGGGAAATGCCCCATGTCACGCAAAAATGAATAACCGGCCAAGTGCGAGTCGGACTCGCGCACGAAGGGTTCCGTGCCATTATCTATAAAAAACCGCAAAAAAAATGTATGGGAGCCCACCCTAAATATTAATTTAATTTAAATTTAATTATTTATTTTTTAAGTAAATAATATACTCAATATATTGTGAACATTTTAAGCGTCTACCTGCTACCATTATCAATATCGAGCAAAAATGAGCAAAAAAATCACGTTTGTTGTATGGGAGCCCCCCTTAATATTAAATTTCTTTTGATTTTTAGTATTTGTTGTTATAGCGGGAACAGAAATACATCATCTGTGAAAATTTCAACTGTCTAGCTACCACGGTTCATGAGATACAGCCTGGTGACAGACGGACGGACGGACAGACGGACAGCGAAGTCTCAGTAATAGGGTTCCGTTTGGCACCCTTCGGGTACGGAACCCTAAAAATGGAGGATAATGGATAAAAGTGGGCTCAATTATGCCTCTGCCACTCCGTACGGTGAAAAGCGTGACGCTATATTATTATTACTCTCAAATAATTCATTGTACACAGACACTTATCAAATAAGCGGATGAGTGCCGATGCCGATCCAGGTAACTATTTTTTAACTATTTTATGACCCGCAATATTACATACTTATTCTATAAATTAGCGGTACAAAATCCACCCTGGGTGGCATTCGACTACATGGTATACTATCAATCGTGGCTATTCCAAGATCCAAGTAAACTTGACATACAAGGAAGGCTGTTCGTGATGCATCTAGGCATCCAGCTCAAGATAGCTCCTTCAGATTGTACAAAGAAAGCAAAGGCTCCGTTATATTATGGCGGGTGACTGTTGCTACGTCGTCGTCGCGCTGCGGCGCCAGCGACGCGGGCGCAGGCTGAATTCGCGATTGTTGCGCACCTCGCTCACACGATGAGCGTTGCCCCCGTTCGGAGCACCCAGCCGTACCTAGGCTGTAATTTAAGCACTAACAAACCTACTGTATCTCTATCTAGCATAGTATGCCTAAATGGATCTCTTCATGCAGTTTTAAGATTGAATTCTGAAAGTAATTACGTTATGAATCTATTCAGTGATCCACTGTAATGTTCCTTTGCTTTCTTTGTTTCTTTAACTTTATCTGACAAGATAACAAAACCTTTTTAACATTATCTTTGATTTCATAGAATGATAAACTTGCGCTCGAGTCGCCCAACCAAAACAGTATCAAAGATGATTAAGCTCAACTTGGATCACTTGAGGTTTAGAAATGCTTTCATTTCTATTCGTTCCTGTATATCGTTATTTGTCTATAGGTTGGTCGCGTAGATGAATGCCCTTGTGTAGTGTACAGCGCGCGGTGGCACCGGCATCGCTCCACTGTGACTACTTCCCGACACTTCCCGTGGGATGACTCTGACTTGACACAAGTCTGACTTGACAAGTCTGACGTCTGCTGACACTAATTGCGAGGCGACCGATGACCCGTAACCTAGCTGAGTCTTTTCACAATTATTCACTCAGCCGCGACAGTCTCATGTTTATACAAGTGCACTTTTATCGATAGCATTATTAGTTTTTATATAGCACCCGCTAGATGATGCAAATATATAGTGTCCTGGGTGTATAATTTATTTTCTTGTCTTGCTACACTACCATTTATAAGTAAATTATTAGTTTGACTAGTTTTTTTGCGACACCCTTCAGTGCAATGGGATCCCATTTGAGTTTAGTCACAGCTAGGTTTTGGTTAACGCCTACAATGTTATTATGGTGTTACTATTTATTGACGCATATATGTAAGCTCCGATAAGCGGACGTGAAGCATGCGTGGGGGTTTAGATGTTGTTGTGTGAACAGTTAGTCGCACCAGGAAGCGGGTGCCCTCAGAGCAGAGAGCAATGTCTATGTGTTCAAAGTTCGTGGCCATGTTCCAATGCTTCGTGTTGAACAGTGTTTACGAGCGTCGAGGCGATAGGTAATGAACCGACCGGTCATTACCGGCCATATCTCTATGTAAGGAATGAATGGCAAGCACTTACAGACGGCGGACCTAAGCTCTGAACGAGCGGCCACTGGCACGTAGTTGGGTTAACTCCTCAAACGTTTTCCGTTAACTGTTTTATTGCTTGAAACGGATGAAAACGGTTATGATGTTTTTCTTGAAAAAGCTGTTTTCAAGGAAAACATCGCAACCATTTGTTCCTATCACCTATTGATTGATGCCTTACTACCTGCATGCCTATTGCATACGAGTATAACAAAACAAGTTGCAGGGCAGATGCAAAGTATGTAAGTACGAGAGGGATTAGGCAATAGTTGTCATACTCACTGATGACCGGTTAGGTGAAGCTTTCTTACATTGTGCCAGGTACATATGATATGGATATAACCCTGATTAGATAAATGCACAACACTTCAAAGAACTAGATTTTTTGGAGGTTCCGGGTAATCAGATAATAAATATGGAATGTTAAGAATATTTGCAGTGGTGTTGTGATGAGCCTGGAAGTATGTGGCGGGACAGCCAGGCTCTCCCTCGGAGGCGGCGACGACGACGGCGCGGGCGCACTGAGTCGAGTAGAAAAATAACAATAATAGTCACAGCTCCTGTTCGCATCGCAATGCAACAGCATTGTAGGGAACTGGTTCCCGCGCAAAAACGATAATAAAGAGCCCTAGGCATGAAATATTTATACATCGCATTATCATATTACACGGGAATCGTGGTCATCGCTTAGAAAATTATGCGATTCGTTTTCACTCGGTAACCACACTGCTTGTAAAAAGTTTACTCGATAAAAATAGCTAAGAGAGTGGTACATAATCCGTGAGCGGGGTCGCTAGTCGCCATGCCCTGCTGCCGCCCTATCCCCGAGCAGTTAATTACGTCGGGGTTCGGCTGTACTGACTCCTCCTGTACCTACTCTAATTATAAGGATCGCGTGATCACTTTAGATGCGCTTGCCATAAATATTATCTTGTAACCTGCCTTATTATTAAGAGCCATAAATGAAGGTTACACGATCCGAGCTTTTTAAATCAGCCTATTTGAAATTTATGTCCATGGTGTCTCAGTAGCTTTATGACTCTACTGGTACTTATAGGATGCACGTTTTAGATATCCTCGTAAAGCAAGGAGTTATGGCTTATAACACAACGTAGAGTCATTATGCAGAATAGTAGTACATATATGATAAATATCTTGACTATAAATAACTGCATCTTTTATCTTTCGGATTTTAACTCAAGAAGAGTCAGGGTACTACGAGCCTTAAAATATTTGCACGCCTCGCCAATCTCTACCTATTACTTACATAAATGAGTACAACATGGTAAAGAACAACGAACATATATTGATACTTAAGTGGAGTTGTATCAGCTTTCATTCCGATTTCGTAAATTTCTCCGTCTTGAACGAATTACCCTCTGGCAGTCAGTTGGGGTCAATATGTGCGTGCAATACCGACCCACATTTGAAGCACCACAAGTAGCAGTCGAGGAAATTTACCGCTATCTACATCGCCATATAAGCTAGTATGAATTTTAGGTCGCTACAAGCAAAGCATGCTCTTGTGCCAACATCTGCGCAAATATTGATTTTGTAAGTCTAACCCACAATGGCTGTGCGCTGTCGAGACAGCGGCCCTGCGCCCGCGCATCGCGGTCGCTCTCCGCAGACGTCGTCGTCGACGCGACTCTCCTAAGTCCGCTTCATCAATTATTTTTTGCCTCAAGTAATTATTTTTCCATAAAAAGGGACATTGAGCATAGATATTCATATATGGGACATTCACAATACAACTGAAACGGTGAGAGCATTTTCCTGAAATCTTGATATTGGTCAGATAATACACCGCTTGGTCAAAAAGTTATAGAAATATGATCGATATTCGTCGAATATAAATCGGCAGTGCTGTATACATAGCAGAGGTTAGGCTTTCGAGGCGCCTTCTACTCTGAACTCACTTTCCTCGTCATTCTCTCGGTTAGTAACCTAATAGACAGAAACGCGCCTTGACAAAAGAACATGAAACAAAGGAATGGGAATATAAAATTGGTACAGTGACCCACGCGACCACCGGCCACCAGCGAGTTGGCTGTTTATTTAGCAATTACTTATTTGAATGGAGTTAGCTTGTCGACAGTCGTTTACTTGAATCACACGAATAAACAAAGCGTCATGGCGATTCTGAGAAGAGGAAGCATGCACTTTGGTGCATGCCTTAATTTCGCGAAGAGTCCGAATCAATGAATTGACTTATTTATACTTATAATATATCATTACGCTAGTTGGAACAGTAGCTTGTGATTTTCGACCGTTATATACGATCCCGTAACTTTTCAACGACTACGTGGAGTAAAGAAACGTCGCTTATTTACGGTAATTAATTAGAGCTGCGAGACTGTTGGTATACTTAAAGCCGTAACTCAATAAGTTGTGCATTTGCCTGTTAGCTTCTGAATACTTGATAAATAATTTATTATTTATTACTTATGAATATAGACCGTTTTCGGTAAATAAGGAAAATACGTTTTGTCTGCGAGCAAAAAGAAATACGATAACAGAACTGCTTACTTATTGTGCTTAGATCAAGTTTTTGTGATGCATGATCACGATAACAAGCACTCATAGCAGGCGGCAGGCGGCAGGCGGTATCGGAGGACCGACCCGCCGGCCGCCGCTGCCGATAGAGCCGTCTCGGCGAGATTGACTCACTTACGCAATAACCTTTTAATCTTAAACTTGATCCCGGGACCGAGTGTAGTCACCACTTACTTCTGACGTGTTGTTTTGCGCTCAATACTTTATGCGACTTTGGCACACAAGTCACACAACAGGTTATGGTCAGAATACTTGATATTGTTTCCCTTTATTGACTGTTTCGAACTTGTAAACAAATAAATTTATCGCAAATATGTTAGTCGCAGCCTAGGTGTATAACGTCAGCTCTAATCTTAGCTAAGTTCGATAAATCGACGTATTTTTTTACTATTGATAATCGTGATTACCAACCTCTTGTCAATGAACGCTACTTTAATACATATTATTATCTTAGAAAGAAAAAAATGGACAAAAAGTTGATGCTCTTCAAGGTGAAGACGTTCGGCGCACTAATACTTGAGAGTAACTTCAGGGAAGCGCCACGATGCAGGAAGTAAATAATGGATTGATACTTATGTTTTTTGAATAAAGCCATTTAGTAATAGGTAGGTACTCTAAAAAAACATTAGGTTCCTTATCTATACCTAATTAACCAGCACTGATGTTTATAAAGTACCTACATAATCGAGCTAACCGCCAACACTAAGTTTCTAATGGGTTACGATTTAGAATTGAACTGCAACTGTGCCATCTATGTGATTTTTAACCGACTTCCCAAAGGAGGAGGTTTACAATTCGTCCGGATGTTTGTTTTTTTTTTTTTTTTTTTTTTTTTATGTCTATCCCCCGATAGCGCCTAAACGGATGGACCGATTTGGAAAATTATTTTTTTGTTTGAGAGGGTTTACCTTCCCATTGGTCCCATTGACACCAGGTCAGGATCTGATGATGGGATCCTAGAGAAATCAAGGGAACTCTTCAAATATTATAGGCAGACATATAGTGATTTTTGTGTTTTTCATAATAACTCGTGCAAATGCACATGGTAAGCATAATATTGTGATGTGGAACTGCTGATGAAGACCACATATGGCCACCAGATCTGCTCAATACTAGGTACAAATACAATGCGTGGCTGACGGGCAGGCAACGCATAGCCTAAACCGGTGCACCTAGAGCCATGAAACTTTGTACAGGGTTTCCTTAGTAGCGTGGGGTAGCACTGATATGGGATTTGACAAAATTAATTCCCCAAGGGGGGGGGGGGATAAGGGGTTACAGTTTGTATTAAACTCAATCTAATCAAGTAGGGTTTGTGGAAGTCGGTTTTTTCTAAAGTTTACTTTTTGTTTCAATTATAAACAGTCCTCTTTGTGTACCATTTGTAAATAAAAATATCTATTGGTTTTCTGTTATTTCCTTCCCTTTAGGGACTCAAGGGTGCGTATTATTCCTGTGTGAATAATTCATGTGAAGTCTCAGTTGACATATTACTTTCATCGGATTGGGACGACGAAGATTAAAGGGAAAGTGGAAGTAATAATAAAAGTTACTTTTATGTAGCTACACCTACATTTGTGACTGAACTCTTGGGGGTTGGTTGGGGCGAATGAACTTGGTCAAATACATCTTTGGCTTCAGCAGTAAGTTAATGTTAAGGTCTAGTGAAAAAGTAATTTACCTCGTAAACGTTTTTTCAGAAAATATTACTTTATGCATGCTAGGATATAATAAAGAGATATCTAATATTGCCCATGGATTTCGTAAAAATAAAACTACCTCATTTGATGTAAGGCAAAAGCACCAATTCCATGGGCTAAAAATCAATTCAAAGATTATTTTTTTACTTTGCGACATCGCGTTGAAGTTTTCTGTATGACAGCGATAGATCACGCCGTCGTCGGTCGTCGGTCATCATTACGCGTTGCTGACGGGACGGCGTCGGATAATGTTACGAAGTGCAAGTCATATAATTTACCCTTCCTCCTGGTAATGAAATAAATATCTTCATAGTGGTTGGCGGCTTGGCGGTATCTGTGGTAGCGATCGCCGCGGAGTTGCAAGAGCCACCGCGCTCGAGCCTCGTAGGACAATGACATCCAGCGTTCCGCACGATAAAACACAACCTGGACATTATGAGATATTGCCAACAAAGCCTCCAAAACTGTAAGTTGTGTTTTAATTGCGTTATTATGAGATTGTTTCGCGAGCACTGAACTTGTATAAGATCCGCTAACTAATGCTATGATAATGTAATCAAATGAATGTGTTAATATTTGATATTATTGAAATATTTTTATTAAGTTTTGTACAGAAGTACTGTTATCGTCATGTTAACGCATATGTTTATGACATGTAAGATACTCAATTTTAGGTTATGCTAGCGTCTTAGTCAAACTAGATAGTTTTAAACGTACATGTCTCGTCAAAACACGCACAACACACAGTGCTCTACAATCCCGAAAGTGTTTGTGTACAAACGACCTGTAGTTAGTTATGAAGCAGCAGTTTTTTTCTCTGTCGAGTCATCAACTCATGACGCCCTCCAACACTCGAGAGCCCTATGAGAGGGTGCGGGGCTCTGGCGCGTTGCGGGTGGCGCGGCTGTAGACATCAATACCCATATCGGTACAAACACACACACCTATGGGACGCACATCTCTCCGTACAAACACTAATTGGTAAAAGACCTATTCAAACACAACGTGAGAACTTTTACTCGATAAATGGTAAAGTGGACATGACTATTTGCCTTGTATTTAGAGTGCGAGCCCCACAGGCGTGGGCTGTGTACGGTTTAACTGTCTTTATGACGCTATGTCTTTGTGCGGGGCGAGGTAGAGTCACTCGAGTGAATATTCCTGCTGTCTGCTTGGCAACAATAGCTAATCCAGCTCCGAGGAGTGTGAGATACTTTTGACGACGACGGCCTATGTTTCAAGCGCATGACAGTAATCACGAATTACTTGACGTGAGGGTGGTAGAGTGTGCTTGCTTGCGCAGCCGAATGTCGCAGGCGCAGATCGCTCGGCTCGGGGCTCGGCTCGGCTCGGCCACACTCCACTGACAAAGCAAAGCCGATGTGAAAGCCTTTCAGAGTTAACGTCGTTGTAAATCATGTGCTCCGCCATATAATATCGTTTTTACTCACGTCCAACGTGAGCTTTTCAAATAATTTTAATACT
Source organism: Argyresthia albistria (assembly GCA_963457715.1). Classification (NCBI taxonomy): domain Eukaryota; kingdom Metazoa; phylum Arthropoda; class Insecta; order Lepidoptera; family Argyresthiidae; genus Argyresthia; species Argyresthia albistria. Next base: position 6,646,407 of record OY735257.1, on the reverse strand, counting down.
GGGCATTAGACTCACTAACAAAGTAAAGAATGGCAAAACACATCTATATTTACCGATAGATCTGTGTTTTGTGAGACTTGGCAAGATCTATTTAACACAAAGACGACGCTAATATCAGGAAGTGATGGTCATTATTTTGAAAAACTTCTATACATATACACATATATTATGTAACAAACGCACAAACCTACGTGGTTTTTTGTGGTTCTGGCAAATGAACATGTATTATATTATGGTTTATAATAATTTAAAAAAAAACAGTGAAACGAAAAAAAAATGTGATCACATTGTATTCTACGATTATTTTTACAGAATAATATTCAGACCTCTTCCTGTTGTACACCTGTATTCGAAGAATTTATTTTATTATTGATCTTTCTTTAATTGTAGAGCTCAGATTTTAAAAGCAAGTGTCTGATTCATTGATAAACAGTGATCTTCATTTAATTAGGGTTAATAGCACAATAACAACCAAAAAAAGTGACGTCAGTACTTTCACCCCTTATACGACGGTGATTGACATGAAAGGAGATAACTATTGTAATAAAACTCAGGTCAGACAAAAAACTCGAGCTAAATAGCTTCATAACCTACATTCCGATTGGTGGCATCGAGAGTGTTGCCGCAGGCAATGTGAATTTTAAAAGAATTTCAAGTAGAACCAAATTGGAATGTTCTTTTTATCGGTTAGCGTGGCCAACCGACACAGCGGCGAAGGTGGAGGCTGCTCGTATCTGATATTGATATTCTAGAGGCGCCCGCGACGAGACTGCGACCTGCCACCAAATCAGCTATCCGTTTTGGGACTTTCTTGAACTTGTTAATATTAGTCTACTTTTGCCAAAAGGGAAATGAGTTTCAATTATGCCATACAAGTTCGTTGTGTCAGGAATGTCGTTAGAACTATTACTTAGTACTATCACATGATATCTTTTTTTTATGTAGCCTTTAAGTGTCCCACTGCTGGGCAAAGGCCTCCCCATGCTGCACCCACAATTCCCTATCCTGGGCTACGTCCGTCCACCCTGGCAGAAACTTATCGAGGTCATCCCGCCATCTCCTCCTTGGCCTGCCCCTACGCCGGTGTCCGTCTTGTGGCACCCAGTCAGTGACTATGTTCGCCCATCTGTCTGGGTGCAAGCGGCAATATTATTATCATCATCATCATCATCATCATCATCATCCTCAGCCCACATCGACCCCAATATTATACAAAGAGTAAATTAATTAACGCAAAATGAGAAAACATTTTGTTAGGGACATCATTCTAAGCAACTTTCATTATGAGTCCGATTTCATCAGAGCAACTTTACACTTTTCCATACAAATCAGCTGACCCACTCAGGCCAAAATGTACTGGGAAGTGAAAAATAAAGCTGCTCTGATCAAATCGGTTTCATCATTCCAGAACTAATGTATTATACTCGTACATAATACGGCATAGTACCAAACCTATAAAAACAAAAATAAGATATTGAATTATTATCGTTTGTCTACTTTATCCGCGGCTGCTGATTGATTGATCGATGCCTTTTCCCGAAGGAACTGTCAAATCTATTTTACCCACTGCAGTCAGGAAAACTCAAATACGGCGAGACCAATTGTGTGGCTGTTTTATTACACGGCACCATAAACCCACATAGTGCTAGGTATGTGGGTAATATTGAATGTGAATGGCAACACATGTGCGGTTGAGTGGCGCAGGTTGTTCGGGTCAACGGCACCTGCAAGTTGCAAGCAACACTCAGTTCCCCATAAGTTGCCATTTTCCCAGGAAGCGAGCGCGGCCCGCCTCCACCGACGCCGCCGCCGCCGCCGCCGCCGCTGGGCGTCTCGGCTCACACCCGCTATGTCGTGCGCGACACGAGCAGCCGCGCGACACGCGCGACGCGACACCCGCTGACACACACCCGCGACTGACGCATTCTATCACGCCGGGACAGCGCACACGCATATTGACGTGTTTTCATTAATGCGAAGTCATTGAAGGAATTTCAAAGTTTACGGCCATTCACTTTATTGCCATTTATTGTCTAGAACTTATGGTGAAGCATGGCCGACGCCGCATAACCGAGTTGCCCTGATACCGGCTCTAGGTCAGGTATTTTCTCTTACTTCGAGTATCTTCATCTACTAGCATAGCTAGTTCAGAATGAATTGTGTTAAAGTGGTTAAGTACCAAAACCGTTACAGATACAAACATGCTTGACTGAAGTATCATGCAGTTTATCATGCAGTTTCATTAGTTTGAACTATAAAATTTCCCATACATGAAAACGTAAATTAACTGTTAGAAAAAAGAACCGAAGCCGAACAAGACGTTATCAAAACATTGGCATTGTAAGTTTTTTTTTGCTTTAACACCCAGCGTACAAAGAGTACAAGTCACTGTGTCATGCACGTGACAAACAGCTAAAGTTGGCACCTCATCCAACCATTTAGCTTCAGGCAACTAAGCGTACTTCCGCGGACTAAGCACTCAGCGCTGGCGTAGAGTGCTAGACAATGAGTCGGAAGCTCATCGGCCTTGAGTTGCGATGCGTCTTGATTACTCACCTACCTACTTACTCGTCCTAAAACAATCCTAAATGCAAACCAGAAAAAAAAATGTTTACAGATTCTTCTTCTTCTCAGTCGTATCACACTTGGCAGAGTGGTCGTGGTCGTTTCGGTCGGGTGACCCGCCTCAAAATTTGTCGCCATTCTTCCCTGAGGGCTGCTTTTTTGGTGCATTGGTACAGGGGGTCATCCAGTGCTGCCTTGATTTGGTCCGTCCATCTCATTGGTGATCTACCACGCATTCGGGTGCCCTCTACTCTGCCCTGTACCACCAGTCGCTCGATGGACATACGGCCGCGTCGAGATACGTGTCCAAAGAAGGTGAGGATACGAGCTTGGACTATAGATGACAGGCGCTGCTTAGTGCCTAGTTCTTGGAGAATGGAGTCATTGGTACAGTTTACAGATAGCACCAACGAAAGATGTTTCTTCTATATCTCAAGATCTATTATCAACATTGCACAATTAAATATCCAGCTATAGCTGTTATGTAGCTCCACCGCGTAATTGCAAGCAAAGAATTCGTATAAAAACAATGAGATAGTAAGCTGAGCATAAGGTAAGGTGGTAATGGTGCGAAGTGTCTCGGCGGCGGGGGCGGCGGCGGCGGCGGGCGGCGTGGAGCCTTCAACTCTACACTTGAACTCGAGCCGCGTAATCAAGCAAACCATTCTGTTCTGCGCGCGGAGTGCGGAACGGCTCTCATCGCTCCGCTGTGATAGGACACCACTAATTATCCCATACTATTTAAAATTTTATGATAGCACTTTATTTTCAGTGCTGCAAATAAAGCTAAGCTTTGTCAAGACATTCCATCCAATTAAGGTTGGTCAAAGCATACTTGCTGGTTTTCTTCGTCTGTAAAAGTGGGGCATTACTTTACTAGGTCTAGTTATAATCAAAATACGTTTAAATGTTGTTTTATCTAGTTGTTAACTGAACAAAAACTATCAACTATGCAAGAACCTTGTCTACGTTTTGTTAAATTATAATAAATTGCTGCTCTTAAAAATTACATCAGAATGGCGAGATAATAGCATGATAAAGGTCAGTTGCGGCTTTTTATTTTAAAAAGGTTTATTCGACTTGCTTATTTTGTATTTCTGTGTATCTACATTAAAATGTATAGGATAATTTTGAGAAACAAAAATGTATATCATATAGCATTTAAGCAGCCCAATAATATCCCATTGAATGGAATTATCGCGATTCTGACTCAGTGCGGGTTGAAGGGTCTAGACTCTAGATATTTGCGCCTTCGATGACTCCTTAGGGCAAAAAAATGTAAGTGGTCGGACTGACACTCTTCTAATTTTTATGCGGTTTTGCTGGCAATTTCTAAATAGATGTCTTAAATGTCTTTTCAACACACCTGCTCGTAAAATGACCCTTATGACGTTGGTTTTAAAATCATAATGCTGCCTATTGTACACGCGTGCGGTAATAATATTACAACACTAGTGTGGTAATGGATGTGTACAAGAATAACAGCAAAGAGTTTTATGCTGGAAAAATATTAGGTAACTTAATTTACTTTTTAATTATTAATTAATACATGTTATTGTCAAAATAAGATGACTAAACATTTATTTAATCAAATTACAAGCAAAATGAAAACATATTTCGTTTACTTTGATGAAATTTAATATGTATTTGGCTGTTTGTTTGGCTTTTGCTTTGCCTCCTGGCAGTCAGAAATAAGAGCGAAAACAAAAAAAAAGTGCGCGCCATTTTCAGTTTTCAACAAATAAAACTTTTCATTCATTGTTTTTATTGTGAAAATGTCGAGTACCGATAAAGATAATAATAAATTTTACTCACAAGTGTGTTGAAAAACGTCGTATGAAACTCGTGAGCAATTGATTTAACATACTCGGTTCTTTACTTAGCTAGCTCACTTGTTTCATAATGTACTATTAAATTCAATGCACTTGAATATATTAATTTCTTTAAAGTCATACTAAAAATATATTTCCCAGTGGGTGTAAATCATTGGTTTACCCGTTGTGAGTGGGACAACCATTTACCGTACTCATGACGAGCAGTATTTTATATCTTAAGCTGGGAAATACCATCACCATCCAACGCTTTATGCAAATGGAATTTAATGCTGTAACACTTATTCTTACTTCTATTTCATCTACGGTTTTACGTGGAACATTTTGAACTTACATTGAAAAAATAATAAAATATCCACAAATTGCGCATAAAATTTATATCATCTGTGTCCAATAACACTATAAGCTCATTTATATTTCAGCGAATTAGCCTAGCGATACAGCTAATAATGGTGCCAGCATGTTGGGCACCCTGCCACTCGACGGCGGCGGTGACCTCATGGATATTTTTTATTTAATTTAGTTAATATAAGTATTAATTATTATATTAATATTGTAGATATGTTATAACACAATTAAACTGTCGAATTAAAAAAAAACTGTGAAGATTATTACGATTAAATCATTTATGTTATCAGGATATTTTATTTCCAATAATTGAAACAAAAAGTAAACTTTAGAAAGAACCGACTTCCACAAACCCTATTTGATTAGATTGAGTTTGATATAAACTGTAACCCCTTATCCCCCCCCCCCCTTGGGGACTTAATTTTGTCAAATCCCATCTCAGTGCTACCCCACGCTACTAAGGAACCTCTGTACAAAGTTTCATGACTCTAGGTCCACCGGTTTAGCCTATGCAATGCCCGTCAGCCACGCATAGTAGGTTGTATTTGTACCTAGTATTGAGCAGATCTGGTGGCCATGTGTGGTCGTCATCATCAGTTTCGCACCAAAATATTATGCTTACCATGGTGCATTTGCACGAGTTATTATGAAAAACACAAAAATCACTATAGGTCTGCCTATAATATTTTAAGAGTTCCCTCGATTTCTCGAGGATCCCATCATCAGATCCTGACCTGGTGTCAATGGGACCAATGAGAAGGTAAACCCTTTCAAACAAAAAAATAATTTTCCAAATCGGTCAATCCGTCTAGGTGCTATCGGGGCACATACATAAAAAATAAAAAATAAATAAAAAAACATCCGGACGAATTGTAAACCTCCTCCTTTGGGAAGTCGGTTAAAGTTAAGTTTCAACAGTAAGATGGGTAATATAATTTCTACAAAACCATATTATTTGTGTTCTGTTTTACTGTTATCGGTGAAATTTTAAACGATTAGTGTTCATGGCTTGAATGCAATCTACTTTGTAAGTACAATTATGGGGGATTATTCTTGGCGACTGTGAAATATCGGATTCGGCATGCCCGCGCCCGCGCCCGCGCAGCACGCGGCGAGCTCACTCGATCACACTGAGCTGCGACTTGATACCATCGATACGACACGTTAACTATCGATTATTGAGATGCTAAAAAACTCTCGGCAGGAAGTTATAAATACTTAGGCCCCTTGCGTGTTTCAGTTTTTTTAGAGAAAATTAAATACATATATCGGTAGTAATGATATTAATATTATGATGAAAATATCATAATTATCGAGCTATTTCATTAACTCTAAGTTACAGGAATGGCATGTAGGCCTTACTTAGCTAATATAACCTCTTGATTCGATATAGCTATTTAATTGCGTTTTACACGGGGATAGGTGTCGTAATTTCTTGGAGAAAATTCATTAGAGTTTGCGCTCATAGATTACTTCCATCTTCCCTTAAAAACAAGCGGGTAATAAACATTCGGTCACGTGCGAGTAGGACTCAATACAACACGGTTGTATGGGGACCGTACTTTAGAAAAAATGCATCATTTTGACATAGCATCAATATAAATACACACTGCGTTAAATTTTCAAACCTATGTTCATGGGACACCACAATCTTGAACCGGTAAAATCCGCTGGCAGACGGCTGACCCGTTTGGCACCCTTTGGGTACACTGATGAGATTATTGAGGAGGTAAGGTAGCAACATATTTATTTTATTTGCAGACTTCATTTTAGTCTTACGATTTTATTTATTAAATTTCGTTGAAGATAATTGTGCAACTAATATTTGATTTATTAAATTTGTAATAAATAATATTGAATGCAATAGTTTTTTTTACAAAGATGTATATCATATAGCATTTATCAAGCCCAATAATGTCCCACTAAATGGAATTATCGCAATTCTGACTCAGTGCGGAAATGTTTCTCATTTACATGTAAAATATATATAATTATGAAAGAAAACATATTTTAAACATCTATTTTTTTTTTCATAAATATTTCATGTCTTATTTAAGTTATAAAATATTATCTAAATTTCAGCTGAAACAATGTGCCTATTACACTAGACAAGAATCGTACCGCCTATCTTGTGGAAGTCTATCTACCTACCTTGCTATTTTAAATTGAACCTAATGTTTTTAACCTGCTACCATCATGTATACCAAACAATATAAACAGTAGAGGTTCCCGCGATACAGGCTGTGCCTAGTGCGGGAGCCACAACCTAATCTTATTTTGATTCCCGTGCCTGAATAGAGCATCTCCCTAACTCTAATGTATTTACATACACTTTTAGGTGAAATAAATGATAAAAATTTAAAATTCAATTTTAGGTACCTAAGTGAGTTAGTAAACGTAAAATAATTTCAGATGCTACACACTCCCGTTGATTACAAAATCTTATTTTAAATTAACCGTAGGCCGTAAGACAGTGCTGTTAATATTTTCAAATAACTATCTTCCATTCACTGTCGTAATTTATCATGCAGTAAACAGTAAAAGCTTAACCGGCTTTTCGCCAGCATCGGGCGCAGCCGAGATGCAATCAAAAACCACCAGTTGTAGGCGTTGGGAATAAAAGTATACAAAGAGTCACATCACAGGACTCCAAAGTATTTTATGTAAAAATATTTTACAGTATCTTTTGATTCACTGAAATATTTACAAGAAAATCTGAAGTAGTCTCACATGAGGCGGCACTCTGAAATAGCTTCACGAATATTTGTTGTACTCACTTGTCTTCAGTGTTGAGGTTCACGTTTGGGCGGAAAGCCTGGGACTGGGTGTGCTGGTGTCTGGTGCTTCGGTTCCGTGTTCAGGATTGTCCGGTGAGGAGCGATGCGAATGGCGTGGTGACTGCCACACGGACGGACCGGCACTGACGCGGCGCTCTCGTGATCCCCCGCCGCCTGCGAAGCCTCCGATCGCGAGCTTTCAGCGACACTCGATCCGCACGCACTTGCACACTGCACTCGCCCGCCCAACTCGAGCCTTTGCGATTCTCGCCTCGACCGTCTACTGTTCGGAGCGCCTGCCGCGCGTTTGAACTCTTCGCATCGGCCGCATTACCGTATAAATATGGGGACCGGTGGCGGGGGCCGGCGCCGGCGCCGGACCGCGGCGCATCACCACTCCGCATCGGCGTCCATTCCAGATGCAGCTAGTGTCCTCCCCATTGATTTTATTACCAGACTATCAGCATCTGCCAATTAGCAAAATCCTCGTTTCCTGAACAGTTGTCACGAATGCTTTGTACTTATGATCAGCAACATTAGCAGCTCTAGGGGCCATCGTACTGTTATGTCGAAGGGAATGAACGTGACATTAGTACATAAATACATTTTCATTTGAAGCATTGTGAATATGCATAAGTAGCTCGTAAGTCTAATCAAGCAGACATTCGTCGGAGCGAACGTGCTAAAGGTGTGACTTCTCAGAAGTACCCAGAGCCGTGCTGTCTCTATACATTTTACTCCGGTGTCTTCAGCTTGAAAGAGTGGTAGAGACACATTAACGTCCATTTGCAATATCCTATCTATCGATGATTTCCCCATTACTAGGGTTACATTTGACAGTTGCGCTATGGAACTTATGTCAAAGGTCACCCTATCTATCTGCCGGTTGAGGAGGCATCTCTATGATAGGTTATTGAAAACGGCCGTAAATGTATCCTATCCTGCAGTAAGCTATGATGGAGTGGTTATTTGTGTCATGAAATCTTGTATATTAACCTATGCAGTCACTTACAAGCATTATAATAACAATCATCTGGTAGTAGTAATAATCATGTAGTTTTATTACCGTTCATTTTAATGCCTTACGCTAACTACAATTAATGTAATCGTAAGTTTTTGATTTACTTGTACCGAGAAATATTAACTTTGCTTTAGCAAAGGAAAAGATGAAAAGATAACTATTCACTCGTTTCAAAGTAATCAAACAAACAAACAAGTGTTCTTTGGCACTAGGGGTTACAGCAGTAGTAAGTAAATACTTAATACATAATATGTATTGTATATATGTTACCGTTAGAGTGAGCAAATCAGTTAGAGTGCACATTAACTAGGTATTGCGCATGCACATTACCTTTCTGAGTCCGTTATAGTGCGCAAAATTGTTTAATTTCTCACTTTAACTAGGTAATGTGCACAATAACTAGACATTGTATAGAAACAGAAGTGTCCAGCTCCAGCACATGTTGTGTTGATACTTACTTAATCGGAAACACGATTAAACCGGACACGATAATTGTAGATTCACTTGGTGATGAAGAGTTACTTGGAAACATGAATACTGGAGTAATATGCAATAGTATATTGTGTAGATGTTCATATCTAATTCTTCATCACCTGTAGGGTGTGAGGGTGTGATAGAAAGGTATAGTTATAGGCTAGAGTCACGTTTGGGTAGACCGCATTAAAAACAAAAGTTGTTATCAAATTGTTTTTACAGTGAAAGATTTTCCGTTCCCAATTACCTACTGAAGAACCTTTCTGTAACACTGTATAAAATATCGTTCTTTAACGAAGTATAACAAAATAAAATAAAAAGTAAACAAATTAAATAGTAAATCATCAAAGGAAGCGTTTCATACATAAATCAAATCGCATGTGTTTTATAAACAAAGCCCGGGGGCGGGCGAGAGCGAACAGGAGAAAAACAAGTGATAGCTCGCCCGCGAGTTTTCAGACAAAAAGCTCTCCGCTGCCGTAACGCAAAGCGGAGCTTCGGTGGACAGTCGCTTGTGTATGTGCATGTATCGGATGCAGATATTTTTCTTGCTCGTATTTATTTGAAACATCAATTCACTTTTATGGACGCCTTAATAGACGAAGGTAATATTAAAATGGGATCGGTTTATACTTACTTACTACCGGTATTCGTATGTATCGCCGTTTTCCAGAGCATGGAAAAATACACTCAAGTGACAACATAATATTTATTTGGATAACAGTGATTTGACCTATTTATCAACTCATCAGCTCACCACGCGTAATATTAAAACATTTAAATATGAATTTCATTAAAGCATCTTTCTGATGCATATCTTTCGTGATAGACGGGCGGTTTTTCCTCAAATTTCTTCTGATTTCAAAGGCTTTAGTGAAAAAATTTAACACAGGTTTTTTTTAGACTAATTAGACCCCATTAAACACGATTCTGACTGATGTCGACCCCTCCTCTCCTCCCTTCTCCCCTTTTCCCGCAAAACGTGTCCCGATCTGCGGTATTTCCAATATTTCCACGAAATTATAAGAGACAAAAGAGAACTGTCCATGACAAAAATAAACAACATTAAATTCTCTACAACATATCCAAAAAGCGAATTGATGTTCATACATTTACCTACAACAAGACCTAATTTACCGTCGTACGAGTATTCGTTCACGACTTTCAGGTCGCAGCGCTAACGTTGAAGATGACAGTTGGTAGTAAGTGTGTGTAACAATTTATCAAATTAATTTTATTGACGTGATAACGTCTTATAAATCGACGAACGCTGCCGCTGGCTGCATACACGAAAAAGTGTTGCGTTCCGCCCGATGTATCAACGCACAGGGCTAGCACCTTAGGGCTAGAAACTTAAAATTTCACACACGACACGTATTCCTCTTACGACATAGGAATCCACTAAGGAAGGATTTTTCAAAATTCTACCCCCAAGGGGGTGAAATAGGGGATGAGAATTTGTAAGATTTTTTATGAATTTGTATGAAGTGGCATGTCATATTCCCAACCAACAGGATATTACATCGTTACGTTTCTGCACATTTATTTATAGAGAGTACCGCGTTGGCCAGTTTAAGCATATGTTCGGCTATAATTTTTTAAACATTATCTAAAATGTTGTAAAATTAGTTTTATTTGCAAAACGTAAGTGAATATGTTTCCTCACGTTTCGATTCCCTTTCGGTAAAATTCAAATACATTGGTTTGACCTTTAGATATTTTCGATTAATTAATTCAATCCTATGTTATTTTATTTACCTTTCGTATTACTAATTCATGACACTTTTTGTACGTGTGAAATGTCAAATGTCAAAAGAAATAAACAGACAGATAAACGCTATCTGAGGAATGAGAGGCGAGAGAAATTAAATCGTTTACATGTGACTACACAGGTACAATTTTATACATATAGAATGTCGACGTTTACGTGATAATACATAATAACATACACGTGTAGCAAGTGAGGAATCCTAAGTGTATTTCTGTACAGCTCCAATTATTGTAATAAATGGCTATAATGGTCATGGTGGACCAGTTAATAAGTTGTACTTTGTGTGTGTGCTGTGCAATATTACAAACTTGTACCTAAACTAACAAAATGTTTTGTCTAACTAAACCAACACACAAATACTTATTTCAAAACTGTAAAATAAATAAAGGGAACGAGCAATATTTTTGCCAAATGCAACACTAACATTAACAATAACTAACAATAACATTTGACTTTCACGTTAATTCAAAGGAATATAAGATATTTATGATCGCAACTTAAAAATACTGGTTTGCTCATCAAATATCAGGTCGAAGTGGGGGGTCGAGTAGGTGTAGGCTAATTGGGGTGACTTTTGAGGAGCAAATAATTGGTAGGTATTTGGTACCCTATGCAATTAAATACTACCCTTATTTATTCTCTGTTATTCCACAAGTACGTACTTACAACAACCAAATTGAAGTTAAGAAAGTGTTGTCCGCCCTCGTGTATATATTACTGTTATTCACTTATTAGTAGCTAATATTATATGCTCCGTGAAGCTTTCAAGGTGTTCATCTAATAAATATTGAACTTCTTAACCATCATTCAAACTCATCCTTATCAATATTGTTATTAATGACTGATTATGATTGATCTTGATGTAACGTTAAGCCTCAGGCAATTTGACTATCTCATGATGAGTTATTAGTATATGGAAGCCTTATTTAGGCAATCAGTCAGACAGTGGCCGATATTTCACACAAATGCACTGAAGTTTATATGATATGACTTATATATGTCGTCGTAAAGTTGTAAAACCCGAGATTACAATCTAACGAAAAAAATAAGCGTTAGATTATAATCTGTCGATAAAATGTAACCAAGATCGATAGGTTTAGCATTTAATGCCTTTTTTGGTACTTACAAGTCAACCTAACACGAAGGATAAAGGGGGATTAGCTTCGCTCACGGACCTACCTGACCCACCACTTTGCCCAAACATTCATCATTTCAATTTAACAACTAACGCGTTATATTGTATGAAGTACAGTACAGTTTACAAATTATCGACAGATAACAATCTTCCGAGTTTAAAGCAACTTTATTTTTCAATTCTCCATACGATTTTTGCCTGTGCCTGTGATCAACTGTATGGAGAAGTGAAAAATAAAATTGCTCTGATCAAATCGGTTTTATAGTGAAAGTTGTTCAGAATGATGTCCCTAACGACCCCCTGTAATATTACTACATTTCTGGTACACCCTGTATACCGTAGCAGATGTCAGTCATCACTTCTAGGTCATACCACTAGTGAAGATATCCGCCGATTTTAATGTTACTACGAGTTTAACAGTGTGGGCTATTCTTGAGGTGTCAAAACTACTAAACTAGAGGAACTAAAGGCACTAAACTGACAAACTTCAAATCCGACAGCTCTTGCGCGGTGGCCACAGATTCCATTTTCAAACACACGATTTTAATTAGTTTAGTTAGTATAGTTTGTGTCGCCTTCGGAATCGCAGGCATTACTTCACTTATACCTTACAACCACTGTTAATATCAGATTTTTATCTAATATTTTATTTCTACATTGCCTATTACCGGCGTAGGTATTTTTATATTTGGACTTTATCTATATAGCAGTATTATTGAAGAATTCGTTCACACTGTTTTATTGATCATAATAGCTCTAATATAGTAGAATTTCGTATTTCGTATTTATTTATTTATTCAATTCTTAATTAGCTAGTAGTTTTACTAGTAGCTTTCTGAATAATGCCACCAGACATAAACGTTGAACGTTTTTACTATCACTTATGTTTGACAATTCAACCAGCTATTTAGGCTTGTATAACTATTCTAAAATTTCTATCTATTACTATTATACAATTAAAATGACTGTTAAAATGAGCCTCCTTTTCTATGAGATGAAGTCATCAAAATTAAATGTATGTATTAATAGATGAAACTTTACGGACGTATTGTCTCGTATTCGTTAAGGTGATTCTGGTGTTAGTACCATTCGTCCATTGTTTGCCAACAAGTCTGCTCCCACCGACAAGTGCGCGATTGACCACATTTTGTTGACCAAGAAGAACAGAACTAAAATAACGGTTTGCAGACATTAGTATGCTAATTTATTATTAGGATAATTCCTTGACATCTGCAATGTGACATAGATTTTTTAATGCTTAACTGTAGCAGAAGTAGGTATGATTGATAGATGACCGTTGATCGTTGGCATGCTTCAGTTGTAGTCAGTGTTTGTGCGACAGCTGTCTTGTCTGCTGATACGGTCTTATATTAGCAATCTCTGTGCTACTGGCCTGCATTCTGATTAACGGCTTAATTAATAAAAAAAACCCTGTTATAAATAAAATCATTATACTTACGCTGTTCTTAATACTTCCTTACTTGAAACTAGTTACTCTCAGGTTCAACTCAGAGTAAGATACTTTTACTCTGAGAGTAGAGTCCGATAAGTGCTACACCGCGTTTATTAATATTGAATTTGGTTAATAATGCTTGACGTAAAGTTACTACTGTTTTATTTATTATTTTTATTTCGAGCCTGCAATGTCCCACTGCTGGGCAAAGGCCTCTCTCCCTCCCCCTCTTCCACTCTATTCGATCCTGAACGGTCTCCCTCCACTCCTTATCCCTAGACCCCACTCCATCTCTTCCTGGGTCGGCCACGCTTTCTCTTTGCATTTCTGGGAGCCAGTCTGTGGTTCTGTGCTGTTTTAGTATCTGTTTATTAATAAGACGGAAAGTTCCTTATAATGATCGCAGAGCATCTAGGTATCTAATGGTGTAACTTTATCTATCTCTCTCAACAGAAGTACTTTATAGGTACAGTACCTATCTGATAACATTTTAGCAATCATCAAAACATAAAAATTTCTCACATAATGTTTATACATCTAACAAAATAAAAATAAAACCGTGAAAAATAACACGAAAAGCGGTTGCACCGCTAAACCAGTACTGTTTCATTATATCTTATCTTACATTGCTTCCCGTGAAGCTCACCCGAATGTGAGAGTAATATAAAATGAGATTTCGTTCCTCCGCAGTTCAATAGGGTACTCGTATGAACGGTAACTATTGTATTGGTTATATCTGCAACACCTGTTCCAAAGACAATAAGGTCGAGTGTATGGGGAAGAGTGAGCAAATAAAGAATCGAGACGTGTGTGCAGATTTGGAGGCGGCTGGGCTCGGCTGGCACTCGACTATTGATTTTGTCCACCCCAGACCGTCGCTCGCGGATGCAACTCCGCCATTGCTGCCCAACTTCATGCTATTATTATCAATTTATTGATCGTCACCGAATTAACAATCCAATTCCGCTGGTGACCTCCATATCTGGATCTTTGGAGGGCGCGACGCCGGGCCTTATCGCCCCGATGGAATCGAGATAGAGTAGACGGTGACTTTAACCCACATTATACTCGGAGTAACAAAAATAAATTGAAACTTCATATTTTGTTCATCTGTATCAAACGTGAATAGTTTAGTTGGTCCAATATGTAGCCCTAATAAATTCGTAATAGTAATCCATTACAGAAACTTATGTTAAAGTATGATTGTAGACGGTTGGTAGGATAAATTTCACGAAGATCTCGATGATCGAACTGGTAATTTCTGAGTGTCTAATTCGTAAGTGTTATAGATTTCAAATATACAACAATAAACGCTCCCACACTGCTATAAGTAATCGAATTCCATATTATATAGAATTGGAAATATGAAGAAGAAAAGTAAAAATAAAACAATACATATAAAAAATCAATTGAAAAGTAGTGGGGCGCGTCGTCGTGGATGCAACTCTGCTATCTATACATAAATACATACATATGCTCACGCCGATACGATACGATACGATAAAAAAAAAAAACAATTATATGGTCTGGAGTGTAGAGTAGGACCCAAATCAGGGGTCTGGAATAAAAAATATATGTATTTAAAACAGTAATTTATAGATATAAGTTGAATCAAATTCCTTTCTGTTTAGAAAGCATTTTTCTCCAGATTCAAAGGCTTTTTTAATTATTTGTTTATTTTAATAGAGTAGGTTTGTATGGCTATTTAATTATGCTGGTATTGTGGAATCTACATAATAATTCGACAAAGCACTAACTATAATACAATATAAAAATTAACTGTCTGTAATTGACGATATTATGGTAACCATCCAGAAAGATTGAGGATAGTATCCGTAAGATAGCTGCAGTTTCCTAAACTGGATTTTCGACGACAAAAATATCGATGACATGATACTTATGGAGTTAAATTGGTAGGTAAGTTTTTTCATACCTGAGACGTGTCGGGCTCAGGTACCTACTGCAGCCCCAAAATCTATAAAATATAGCTAAAAACATGTTGTTTGCATCGTTTTTAGGGTTTTGTATCTCAGAAGAAGAAACCCTTATAGGATCACTCGTGCGTTTGTCTGTCTGTCTGTCCGTCCGTCACAGGCAATTTACTCCGAACATAATTGGACCGATAAAGTAGAAAATTGGTACACATATCAATATCTGTGACCCAAAGAATAAAGAATGTTTATGAGCTATTGCAAGAGTTCCTACCTAAATGTTTCAATTAGTTATTGTTATTTTCTTGTTCTTGTTCTTGTGTGTTAAAAAAATATATATTTTATTTCATTTTCATTTCAAAGACAGCAGGTGCAATGTAAATATAAAGACGGAATATGGTGGCCACTTTTCGGGGGCCAAATGAGAAAAATAAAATTAATGAAAAATCTAACTATGTCGTGTGATATATAAAATAAAATAGTGTGATTTTTATAATATTTTTTAGACTTTTTTTGAAAAAGTTAGGTGCTCAATAATATGACCGATTGGCATGTCATAAAAAACTCTAGAGTACTTACCAAAGTCCTAAAAATCTGAAATTTGTTATGCATCCATATCCCATAAAAACTCAGAAATCCAAAACTTTAACCCCTAACCCCTAAATTCCCCTTATTGTAAAGTTTGTATCAAAAGCTGTTTTTTTACGAAACCCTCTCAACGCGAGTCCAACTCGCACTTGGCAGCTTATTGGGACTGCCTCTGAGCTACACCAATAATTCTTGGTCACCTTGAATATTCACTCAAGGACACGATAATTTATAAGACTTCCAAATAGTCTCGACTAATCTACGAAGATATCGATAAAGAAAATAATATTACCACAGATTAGTAAAGAGCTATCACTACGCCTCCGTTTTCCGTCTGTCTGTCATTCTGACTTCTGACCGTTCGTCGTCGCTGTCCGTCCGTCAGCGAGATTATTGGTCCGTCATAGAGAATTGAAACACAGTGTCTATTTTTATCCCCGTTTCAGGAATAACAAACTACACGAGATTTTACAAATTAAAGGGATTAAAGGGCCTAATCTGCGATTGTATATGTTACGGCCAATTTGATAAGCCCGGCCATTGTTCATACTGCCCGCGTCAATTGGGCAATGTGATTAAAACTGCATTATTAATCACATTGGCCGGTCATTATGAATAATGACTACACTGTCTTGGGCAAAGTAATAAAACAGATGCATTGTAGAGCTCTCGTGTATTAAACCCAAGCTTCGCTCGCTCGGCTGGTTGCACTTCTACAGATGACTTTTACTCTAACATAGGTATTCTTTCAAACTCGGTAAATGATTGCGGTTTCAGCTATTAAGCTAGTATTTAAATAATTACAACGATACGTTAGTAATATGATAAATTAAATCTCGTTATTAATTCTGAATGTTTGGTCACCTTATCAAATAAACTAATCAGAGGAGTAAGAAGTGTCAAAATCATAGGCCATAAACAATTTATGACAAAGTCAAAAGACAGTTGCGCTTGTAAAGTGTGTAGGGTGACCAACTGACCCTGAACCAAAATAGGACATACATTTCAATATTTTTTTTGTACCAAAAAAAAATATGACTTAGCGAGCTCTCATCTACAGTATAACATTCCTAACCAATAGGCAAATCTTAGGTTACTTTGTTGCTACACGACCCCGCAGTCACCCTGTATAACTAACCTAACCTACCTAACCTACCTAAATCACCAGTAAACCTGTACGTCCTTGGTAGCAACCAAAAAAAAACACAATACATGCCATGCCACGACATTCCTTCTGTTGAATCTTCTAAGTAGAGAAGTGCCCTAAGTATAAATAAATGCATTGAAATCAGTCCATGCCAAAGACCGCTAAACATTGGAGTTTATTACTTTCCTTCGAGCTACTTTACGGTTCATCCAAATTGGCTGAATTTGGCAAACACTATAGGTGAAGTTCAAAACTGTGTTAAAGCAGCAGTTTCGTCGTACCACTCGTTTGCACTCGTATTTCAGCCAACAGCGTATTGTACCTAAACTAAACGGTTGGCAAAAGAGTGTTTTACCACAGCCGTGAATTTGACACTAAACAGGTCCTGCCGTGGGAGCGGCTTCAACTCAACCTCAAACGGATCTACTTAGTTGAAAAGCTGTCGGAAGACCACTGACTTACAATGTTTGCAGACATGGCCACGGACAGTGCCAGACACCGCTCTTAATTAAACAGCAGTTTTATCCTTAGCCAAGTTTGTTCATGACTTGAATTTATTATTTAACAGCCGACAGGCAGGACAAGTCCGCGTTTTTATTTATTAATGAGTTACATACATAGCAAGAGACAAGAGTTAGAGCTGTTTCGACCATCAGAGCGTTAGCGGGTCTAAGCCACCTCTTCATATAGACTGGGTGGTTTATATTTTTACATTTTCAAGTTCAACGGCATTTCATGAACCATTTTGGCAACGTGACTTTTCCGAAGTCAAAAAGCCTGCTGAATTCGATTCTGAATGTTGCCAAGCCGAATTTTGACGGAGCCTCAACTTAAAAAAGTCGTATTCTAACTCGATTCTGGCCGATAGTGGTGTGTGAGGTATCCTGGCATAGCTTTTAGGGTCGCTGAACTCAATTGTGATAACCAGAAGTCCGTCCGGGAACCGGAAGTGGACAAATTCACGAATAAGCGTTTGCACACTGCAGAGGCCAAGTCTCCGAAACTATGGGAATCTTTTGGTTTTCCGATGGCCATGACCAGCACATGCCCATCAATAATGACGTGAGCACTCACATGTGATTCAAGAACTTGCGGAAATTCCACTATTTTGGTGATAAGCCTTAAGACATCAGGTTCCCACCCTTCAGAGATCCATTCGGGTTAAAAACCCAAGAAGACGGCGTGGAGTTCATATTTCAAAATTTCTCTCAGACTTACAGTTTTCCCAGCCTCGTAAGCAGGCTATCAAGCGTTGTAGGATGCTACGCCACGCTTAACAAAATATGAAGTTCAGAAAAATATTGCTAACAAACCATAAATACTACCACAAAAGTTTATACACCAACTTAAAGAAAATTCTTTATACATAATTTTTGTTCTTGATACATTATTACTAACTACAATACTTTTTGTTTAAAATAGTTAAAACCGCGGTTATTTCGAGGAAAAAAGGGGGGAAAGGGGACGGCGGAACCAAAACTAGGCTTGGCAACATTCAGAACAGGCTTTTTACATCGGAAATTTATGCTCCCTAAATGGCTCACAAAATGCCGTTGAAACGGTAAAGGAAGCCGATTTTTTAAATTTTCTACCAGTCTAATAAAGATTTTCGTAGCTGAACATTGTAGGCGGATATCGGATAGATGTCTATCTACGTTTATGTATACAAGCGACACGTTCGTAGCTATGGCCGTAGTAAGCTGTAATATTATTGTATATCTAATTTATATGTTCATATTATTCATTGCGAAGTCTTCTGATACAGGTACTTTATACTTAAAAGAAGGCTTCAGCCTACACTATATAAAAGTATATAAAGTAAAATAAAATTCATTCAAAGTGTAGTATAGGGACATATAAGCAGTAAGTACTGTTTCAAGGCCTTCAGAAACCGATCACCCGAGAGAAGCTTTATATTATTACTAGCTGACCCGGCAGACTTCGTACTGCCTCAATTTAATATGAACTTTATTGAATAGCAATAAAGTTCAAATTGACTCTAGAAAACGTTTGTATGGGAAATAGAAAAGGGCTGTTTTTAGGGTTTTCCCGGAAACTATTCGTTTTTTTCTCGCCTTTTAAACCTTCCCTAGACCTCCACGACTATTTCAAGACTAAGATAAGATAAATCCGTTCAGCCGTTCTCGAGTTTTAGTGAGACTAACGAACAGCAATTCATTTTTATATATATAGATTTAGCTTATTGTACGCAGACTGCCATATACTAGTACTTGTTCTATAGAACGTAGTTCTACAGGACCTAGTTTTAAGGTCATGCTTGAATCTATCTCTCTCTATCTACCCATATCTTGCGTTCAGAGCTGATGGGAAACTTTTCACTATAACGCTTTATTTCATTAATTTGCAAAGCTCGTTAATGTAGAGCGTGTGAACTATAAAAACTATTTTCAATTAAAAAAATAGGCCGCGACAAGTCTGGGGGCGCGGTAGCGCCCCCAAGCCAAGTCGAGCAAAAAGCAAAACATACGGGCGCAGCAGTAACATCCTTTACAGGAAGCCATTCAGAGCATATTTGACCTACCTGTTACTCCGTTGTGGATAAAGATAGAAACCTGAATTCCCGGCGGCTAAAACGCACCATGTCATAAGACATATTCTTAAAATTTCAATAAATTTGAACCAGTAGAGTTGAAGGTACAGCAATTCAAAGTTCCTCAATTTTGACACTCACTGACTCACTGATTCACGATCATGAAAACTCTAAAGGTTACTTCTAGCGAAACCACAAGCTTAAAATTTTGAGCATAGTTAGAGTTTAGCCTGCAAAGCCAAGGAAAACTCAAACATTGCGCAATTTTAGCCCCAATTTCATAATATATTAATTATCAATAAGCTCAGTACACCACTACTTCGATTCATCGCTATTCCCCATTAGATGTCGCTAGTCGCTATGTGTATCTTGAATCGCGGTATGGTTTGGTTCCAGCTATGATTTAAATAACCGGCCCAGTGCGAGTCGGACTCGCGCACGAAGGGTTCCGTGCCATTATCTATAAAAAACCGCAAAAAAAAATGTATGGGAGCCCCCCTAAATATTAATTTAATTTTAATTTAATTATTTATTTTTTAAATAAATAATATAAGTACTCAATATATTGTGAACACTTTAAGCGTCTACCTGCTACCATTATCAATATCGAGCAAAAATGAGCAAAAAAAATCACGTTTGTTGTATGGGAGCCCCCCTTAATATTAAATTTCTTTTGATTTTTAGTATTTGTTGTTATAGCGGCAACAGAAATACATCATCTGTGAAAATTTCAACTGTCTAGCTACCACGGTTCATGAGATACAGCCTGGTGACAGACGGACGGACGGACGGACAGACGGACAGCGAAGTCTCAGTAACAGGGTCCCGTTTGGCACCCTTCGGGTACGGAACCCTAATAAAGCGGTTACAATATTGTCTAATATCGCTAATCCCCATTAGATGTCGCTACACTCTCAAAAAAATATTGCCATTGCTACAAAAAAGCTTTGATGCTGGACAGTCGTCAAAGGTGCATAGTAATGAAGACAACGTTTTTATTGTTACTCTTCAATTGCTAATGCAACAAATTTACCAACATTGATGTAACAGCAATAAAACAACTGTTGAAATTACAATGCTAAAATTGTTCATGTCACAATAGGATTTCATGTCCTTTTGTTCCCATGACAAATTCCTTTAACTATCATATCAAAGTATATTGTCCCTACGTCTAATTTCCCTTAGCTACAGTATCAAATCTGCTTTGTTCCGATGACAAAGTATTTTGCTACTCTAGCAAAGTAACATTGTTGATCTGGATACCTGCACTTTGTTAATGGTACACCATGAACAAAAATTATATACTCCACGAAGCTACTGCCTATTATTACAGGAGCATGCGTACCCTGAAATATGCTTATTTTGTACACCAAACACCATACATGCGTATGGTGCATACATAGAGAACTCCGGTCAAAGTACGCATACCTCTAATAATAAAGGCACAGAAGCTTCGGGGAATATATTTTTTTTTCAGTGTACCATTTACAAAGTGAAGGGATCAAAACCTACAATGTTACATTACTCGGGTAGCACAAGATATGATAAAGAGGATAGCGGTATTTGAGAATCCTAAAAGAAAAAACGAAGACATTTCTATCAAAAGTATGGTATATTAATCTCTACTCGAGTCACACTAGGATTACAACAAAGAACAAAATATTTAATACCGAGTGTTTGGTGTATCAAGTGAAAACACTTTTTGGGGAGTAGGAGACATTATCCTGACAACTTTTACTGTGAAACCGATTTGATCGGAGCATCTTTATTTTCCACTTCTCTATACAAATTAGCTGATGACTGCTTGGTGCTTAAATTTTCTGCAAATCCATATTTCTTCACGCACGACGACGGCACGAGCACAAACACAGGTGTTCTTTGCACGAAATTCACGTTGAAACTGGCAGAGTCAGACAAAAGGTTTGCGCTTGCGACGAACAAGTACTTTGAGCTACTGCCGCATCAAAAACACACTTAGCCGTATCAATAACACAACTAGCCATAGTAACAACGCCTATTTTGATAGATTAAACTTTGCTACAACATCACTTCATAATAGGTGATAATTAAGTTGGCAACGTGCCGTAGTTATCCCGTTTAAATATTTTTAACATATTAGTTACCGTATCTACGTGTCTTTAGCTGAAATAAAAAAACAATTTCAACAATAAAAAAGATGTCACAGGCACTATGGGCCTATAGCTGCAGCGACGATGCACTTACGTGTGGTAACAATAAATTTCTAACAAAGCATTTATTGTCGCTTTGTCAGCCGATTTTTCTCTGAGTGCATCTGTGTGCATTTCCTGAATCGCGCTATGGTTTGGTTTGAGGTATGATTTATATTTATATAATTCACCGCCCAGACTTGTCACAAATCGTAACATCAAAGCCACAGAGAAGAGCCCATAGAGATAGGGAGTGGGCTTTGAGAAAGTCGGTAGCTAACGCACAAGAAATAGTACCCGAAAAGAAAAAAAGGAAAGTTACATACAAAAAGAAATGAGATCCCAACAAAACATGCATATGCATATACAAAAACGCCAGTCTCGCAGCCTGCGCAGTTTATTCTACCGTAAAAAGTTGTGAGATCTAATTTTAAACCAAGTCGGTTAATTTAACCAGTATCTGTGTATGGTAGAATCTTTCCAACAACTTTATTATCGTATACTGTTAAGTACCTACCTAATTAGTTAACTAATAACATTTATAGTGATCGGATCAATATAAGACATCTTTATTTCTTCAATAATAATTAGAATAACTTGGCAATCGCGCTCAACTGACCACTCTATAGCACCCAGAGCACAAATGAATATTATTACTCAACACAACATATCTCTAAATAAAGATAAACTTAACTAATAAGAAAACAACGAATTATTTCGGAGCGAGAGCAATAGGTACATTACGTTGCACACACGGTCCTATAGTCGACAACTTTTCTACGTGCGATTGCCAAGTCATTCTAATTATTATTGAAGAAATAAAGATGTCTTATATTGATCCGATCACTATAAATGTTATTAGTTAACTAATTAGGTAGGTACTTAACAGTATACGATAATAAAGTTGTTGGAAAGATTCTACCATACACAGATACTGGTTAAATTAACCGACTTGGTTTAAAATTAGATCTCACAACTTTTTACGGTAGAATAAACTGCGCAGGCTGCGAGACTGGCGTTTTTGTATATGCATATGCATGTTTTGTTGGGATTA
>OY735257.1:6574227-6623392 GCA_963457715.1 Argyresthia albistria | reverse complement strand
GGAGGCGTGAACGCTGTTCAAAGAACTCTCATCGCGCCTGGTCGATGCCTCAAATGACCGAAAGGCTGGGGCCTACCTTGGGCAACGGCTGAGCCTTGCCATACAGCGAGGCAACGCCACCAGCCTTCTGGCGGCAGTGATCTGGCTCAGATTTTGTATTTAAATTAAAAGAAAGAATAACTTTTCAATTTTATGTTATTCTTAGTTCAAATTTATATAGTTATACTATAATTGTGTAAATAAATACCCTGTTTTATTTGGAATAATTTTAATGACAAACCCTGGCTGAGTACGTACCTAAGTATAAGTAGATTCTTAGTTGATATGGGTTTTTAGATGTAGGTTATACTCTATATTCCATATCGTTTTGCTATCTACAAGGTTGGATCATCGATTTGGGCAAATTAGTACCTCCATGCTACGCCAAGCTCCGCGACCGGTGATTGCTTGAAGTGGGAGCGTCAACGAATTGATTAGCTAATCTATTTTTAACATTTTGCTACTGTTTACTAGGAATGCTAAACAGTATGATTGTATTGCACACTATTATGGTTACATAGATAGTACGGGACGGGACAAACTGAAGAGGCGTGTGATCTCGCGACTAACGGCAGTCGTAAGCTATGAGCCTCGGTATGGGGTTATCGGCTATCGCACGACACTCGCCTGCTCTTCTACCTACCTCTTCCTAACCCACAGATACTGGTCCTGGTAGGCACCAACGGCGACGGCGACACACATCCACGCACAGATACAATCGCCGGATAGAGAAATGCTTTAAAACACTTGTAGTGTTTGATAACTTGAGTGATTGATTGCCATCCGAGAGGCAATTGAGTACTCCGATTATGGAACCACTTCTATATCAGTAACTTGAATATCTGGGACTCGATTCTGTAACTCGGATTCAAATATGTACAGTATTTCAGTAATATTTACTTTGGATGTATCGGGCAACAGCTACAGTTGCAAAATTTTTGGTTGAGTTTGGGCAGATAGTTAAAGGTAAAGGGGTTTGGTTGGTTAATTTTGTATGGTATGGACTATTGGCGTCATTTTCAGGGTTCCGAAAAGGCTGTCTGAATGTCTGTCTGTCTGTCCGACTTTTTTATCGGGAACGCATGGAGGTATCAAGCTGAAAATATCAATTGCTCAGTTCTGTTGTCTGTTGAGAAAATCAAACCCCTTTGCAGTTATGGGACTGAAAGGAACCATCACGAGGCTGTGTGTGCTCATTGCTATCGCATCCTATTGTGGAGCCAGAGGCAATGCTTATGTATGTGCTTGCCTGTAGTATCTAATGTTTATTTTTAGCTGCTCAAATGTCATCACTGCTTCAGCCGATCGGAACGCCAGTATTTAAAACATGGCCTCTTGACCATGCAATCCGCAATGTCATGCAATCGAAGGTAATGTCACGGTGATATGACGAGAGCGCACGCGCAGCCGATAGATGACGCGCAGACGCCCGCCCTTTGTCATGTCGCGCCGATAGTTGGTCGGAACGAATGCCCGGATCCAAACGATAAACAATACAAAACATTACACATGCCGCTATAAACAAATAAAACTTATCGTTAACACGCGCAGTGTAGCGCAGTGTAGCGTAGCGTCACGCTATATTCCCATTTAATTAAGGTGACTTAGTGACGGATCCTGTACTGTACCTGCGCTTAGCCATGTAAGCCAAGAATTTTGCGTGGCTATAACCTCTCTTGAGATAATAATTCGGACCCAATGAGTCATTAACCTATATATAAATATCTTAAAGCGGACGAGTGACATGCTACAGTGGTTTGGAATAATTCAGCCCTAATATTCATTTGCATTCTGCAGATTAATTTATTATACATTTGTATTTCGAGAAACCAGAAGCCAGGCTCCCTAGCTAATCCCAAGATTCCACAACCGGTCAACCGATTCATCCCCTCCAGCCCCCGCCCATCTCCGCCAGCAATCTGATATCCTCTCACACCCCATCATTTCAGCAACGTTCAAAGTCGCATGACTCACACTCATAAAACTCTTCTATCATAATATCATCTCGCAGTACTTACAGCCTTGCCGTACAATTAACTCGCCATAATGACCTTGGATGTAAATAGACTCCTGTGTAACCTGTGGCGAAGAAAATGATAAAAAGGACTCGGCAGCGATTAAACTCGTTACAATGAATTACGGCATTGCAAGGACGCAGTAAAGTTGAATATTGCATCAGAGAGTGGTGGCGAATGCGAGGAGGCAACGATCGCGCGGAATGTTGGCTGCTGGGCTGCGCTGGCGCACGCGGGCGCTGCGCTCGTGACTCAGCGCCCGCGCCCGCGCCAGCCCCGAACCGACCACGGGGGAAGTACGGAGCTGAGTCAACTCACATTCACGTCCACACTGCCCGACCCAGCTTCCATCCAGAGCAAGTTCAATATACCCAATGTGAACCAAACCGTTGGAGCACGACACACATCTGCGTACTTAGGTATTCCCTAATGAATGAATCATTGTTATAAAAGGTTTTGAATTAATTTGCAATTCTTGGTATTAAAATGATACTTTCCTGTGTACGATCGATGATCTAAACTTCTAAACGTAAAACGTACTCTACATTTTTATGTTTTCTGCAATTGCATATAGAGCAAGATATCATTTTCCTGGAAGGAAGCCCTATTTACCCTCTTGTAATCATCATTTAACTTTGATTGCACATAATACTCAAACGTCAGGGATACTCGATGGACAATAATGTTAGCACTTTTTCATTTCGAAGTAATGGCACATAGATACTGTTAGTAGGAAGTTTTCGCTTTTCACAAATAGGTGTTTATCAGTGTGGTAATTATACATGACTTTACGTTTGCGTAAAAAAGAAAAGACATTGGGCTTTTTATATGGGATTTGGTCCAAGAGCTTCCACTTATGTCCACTTCCTATAAACTCCACTCCACTTATGAAACATGTGCCAAACGGAAGGGTACGATGGATAGTTAAATCCTACAAAAGGGCATCAAAATCGGTCGCGGAGGTTTCCAGAAAAATGCCTCTAAGTTTAGTATGAAAATATGTAGTAAAGTTTGTTACTCACCTGCACCAGATGGAGCCACTCTATATGTATATATTCATCTAATAGAAAGTTAAAAAGTCTAGCAGTTTGATGAAATGAACATTATTCTTCAAAGATAAAGAGCTCCGTGGTCTAGTGGGTTTCACGCTTGCTTCTCACGCAGGAGCTGCAGGTTCGAATCCCGGTGCCGATCATGTACCAATGAGATAAATCTAACGGTGATGGGAAACATCGTGAGGACACCTTCATTACTCTATAGCTGCGGCGATGGGCTAGCCCCCTGTAACGTAAAATGGAGTATTGAATAACTGTTAGCCAGTTGTGGGCACAGTTGTGCCTCTGCCACTCCGTATGGAAAAGGCGTGACGCTATGTTATGTTATGTTATGTTATGTTATGTTATTTTAAAAGTTTTGCATCAAAATAAATAAGAACTCTTTACTCTCTACTTTTTTTAATGATGCCATCCAGGTAAACCAAATAACGTATTTTTGCCCTTCTGCGACTTTGTGGTATTTACGGTCGATTGTCATGACATGTAAAGGATCGTATATTGATTTGTATTGTGTAATATGTCAGTCAGAAGACAGATTTTGTAGGCTCGTTTTCGTATTTATAGGCGTAGAGTTAAATCAATTTAATTCAATTTCTCCGGGATGGATATTGATAGATATAATCTTTTGTATTTATACAAGGTGTAAATTAATTAACGCAAAATGAGAAACTACGTAGTAAACTACTTTAACCGATTTGATCAGAGCAACTTTATTTTTCACTTCCCAGTGCATTTTGGCCTGAGTGGGTCAGCTGATTTGTATAGAGAAGTGAAAAATAAAGTTGCTCTGATCAAATCGGTTTCATAATTAAATCTGCTCAGAATCGTCCCTAACAAAGTAGTTTCTCATTTTCCGTTAATTCATTTACACCTTGTATAGAGGAAAATGTGCTCTATCGATTGGCATGAGTCTTTTATGTGGACATTCTTGGACCACTTTAGCCCATTGTCCTTTCAAATAAATTATTTTCTTTTAACCACATTTGATAAATTATACAGTCTCTATTCTCCGTAAGAAGTAGCAGCAGGACCCCTTATATAAAAGCCAATTGCTGGTTCAGCAACACACTAAGTACTTGATATCCACGCCTCTCCATTTCAGTAATGTATCGAACGGGCCGAGCAGTAGCAGTACGCGGGGTAAGTCCCACTTAGCTGACCACGTCACGTGTGGGTTCGGCCGCTCCCCAAACTTAATCTAACTAGTTTACGGGCACTTCCCAGGTAGGCGAAGCCCGGCCGCCTACGCAAATTATTAACAAAAGAACGGCATCAATTCCAAAAATCCCATCGCGAATAAAACTGATTCTTCGGAGTGGAAACCCCAGATTTCCTCTCCAAATGACGCTCTCTGACGGCTCTGACCAATAAAAAACCGGCCAAGAGCGAGTCACGCCTCGTATCTTGACGTAGAATTAGACTGCGTTTCACCGAATAGTTCCTTTGTCGAAGTCTTTATTGTCAAAGGTTAATTACGAAAATGCCTTGATCTAACGGAACTATACGGTGAAACGCACTTTAGTAAAGAGTCTCGTAGGTGCACTTTGGGTGTAGAACCCTAGCAGACGTTACATATTCGGTATCGGTTTGGTACTCGTATTAGGTATAGGTAGGTTTAGATATAAGTATATAAAATATGTGAAATATGGAAATATCTTAATGAACTAGGGTTATCTAGATTGACAAGGAGTCGTGGTCCAAATGGAATTTGAATGTTACAGAACAATACCACCTAGCTAATACCTATTTACTAATTATACAGCGCATCGTCACCACCACAAGCTAAATAATAAAGACCTTTTATAATTCATTCACATTATCTGTTTTGTAGAAAGACGCGGGACCGCCGCGCCACGGGAGGTGTTGTGGTGCGCCACCATCCTTCACAAACTTGTGCCAGCTTGCTTACCGAGAGCCAAATTCAGCGACGTATTAAAGAGTTTCTGAATAAGTACAACGACGGAAACATTCCTGACTGAATGAGGGAATAAACCAGGGAGCACTAATCCAGTGGAGAGCGCATATATACATTTTCCTTCGAAACACAACTCACCAATTTACGGACGGCGGGGGACGAGGTAAGAGAGCTGTGATTCGTCAGCCGCTGCGAAACTGTCTGGCGGCCCGTCATCGTACATAGGTTGCGTATGCGAACGTTTGTTGAATACAACAAACGATTGGCGAGCCGCATTCCCCCGCAGGCGCAGTCTGGAATAAACTTAAATGGGCGTTTTAACACCACCATGACATTAACCCTTAGTAGGCACGAGCAATCGACCTCTCTGCGGTACGAGAAACTTGTGGCCTGGAGACAAATCACGAGTCTTGGGTATAATGAATTAAGCTAGTTCCCGTAAATTAGGGGAAACTACAAATTTATAGAGCTTTAGAGACGAATGTAATAACGTGACTGGATTAATAACGTAGTAACGTGACTTGAGTTTGTCACGTTGCCTTTACTCAGTGATCAAGAGGTATGTTGGCCTACCTACCATAAAACACGTCAAAGTTTCTATAATAATCATTGTGTATGTTTACAAAAATTACATTTCCATAGAATTGGAGTATAATACGTAGTACTTATACACGTGCTTGTTTGAGATTCGTTCAGCCCAATTGGGTTTTACGAGAACAGTCAAAACTTTTTTTAATCGGCATCGGTAGATCGAGTCGGATAATATAGGTACGCGACATACGTATAAACTCTATGCGACTTATAAAAGATTGTTCCTTTTTTAACCGACTTCCCAAAGGAGGAGGTTTACAATTCGGCGGGATGTTTTATTTTAACCGACTTCACAAAAGGAGGAGGTTTACAATTCGTCGGGATTTTTTTAATTGTTTTATGTATGTGCCCTGATTGCGCCTAGGCGGATGGACCGATTTGGTTTTTTTTTTTGTTTGAAAGCCTTTACCTTCCTATTGGTCCCATTGATACCAGGTCAGGATCTGATGATGGGATCCTAGAGAAATCGAGGCAACTCTTCAAATATTATAGGCAGACCTATAGTGATTTTTGTGTTTTTCATAATAACTCTTGCATTTACTCAGGGTAAGCATAATATTATGATGCGGAACTGATGATGAAGAACACACATGGCCAACAGAACTGCTCAATACTAGGAACATAAAGAAATTACAAATTACAAACAAATACAATCTACTATGCGTGGCTGACGGGCAAAGCATAATCTAATCCGGTGAACCCAGAGCCATGAAACTTCCTTATGTAGTTTAAGTAGCACTGAGATGGGATTTGGTTTACAATTCGTCGGGACATTTTTTTAAATTTTTTATGTATGTAGACGGATGGACCGATTTGAAAAAATATTTTTTGTTTGAAAGGGTTTACCTTCCAATTGGTTCCATTGACACCAGGTCAGGATCTGATGATGGGATCCTGGAGAAATCGAGGGAACTCTTCAATTAGTGGTATGTTATCCCAATTATCTCAAATTTAACTTCATACTATTCAACTTCCAAGAGTGTTTGCTCAAAACCAAGTGAGTACAATGCTGGAAGAAATCTCTTTTCTGTAAATTTTGCGTGTTTTTAATGTTTTTGTGCAATAAAGTGTAAATAAGATATGGTTTTTACGTGGCGGCATTTTCAACCTCAGATCAATGAAACTCTTTGTTCCTCCTTTCTCCGAGTTTTCAACAAACTGTCAATGTCAACAACTCAACAACTCAACAGACGAGCAACAGACCAACGTGAATTTGACGTTTGGTCTAAGGACAAAACTATGTCCTAGAAAGAAACAAGTGACTGAATGAGTACCTATTTTTAGTACAACAACAGCAGATTACCTATTTGTCCAATCATTTGCGTTCTAGAAACTCAAAGCTTAAAAGTTTAAAGTTTAAAAGTTTATTTATTTACCAAAGCTTAGTACAAAAAAAAGTGTTATCTGTGAACACCACACTAGGTCCAACCTGTATTGTGGTGTCCAAATTATTTACTGTTTGACAATTTTATTTATTGCAATGGTTCAAAAAAATACAAAATATTTATATAAGTAACTAATACTGAAAAAGTTAAAATTTAACAAACAAATTTTTAGTAGATAACTTAATATAATTTGAAAAAACGTGCTTAGTTTAAGGTAGGGGGGAAGGGGAATACTATGCTATACAAATAAGTAACATGTAGATACATATATATAGATAATGAATATACATATATAGATAAATAAATAGTATATATATATAGATAGATAAATATAAGTATAATATAGGTAATGTATTTATATATATAAATATAAACATATATGCATAACATTACTTATATAGGATATGTTCCTCGAAAACTGATTAATGCTTTATAATTTCCTCTGTCTCGTCGTAAGTCAGGGTGAGTAGCCATTTCGTTATAAGAATCTTAGCTTCGGGAATACTGAAACTTTTAAAATTAACTTTTTTGCAAACTACGTTATATGTGAACGGGAAGCTTAACAACAGATTGTTAATTGTGACAAACTGCTGACTGATACGTCAAATTAAAATCTTACGAGAAACTGGCGGTCAGTGTATTTGATAAGTTTGCCTTTATACATGTCATATTCCATTCTTATTTGTAATTGCTGTGTCTTTATGAAACAAAGTAGGTAAGTATATTGAAGTATACCATACAAGGTAAGAAGAAAAGTTCTCGGACTTAAGTTTCGCTTAACTTCGGCCCGTCGTCGGTCGTGTGGAGTTTTAAAAGCAGTAAATTGGTTTAGTGTCACCCCAGTCAGAGCCCGACATTAGCCGGGTATCGTTAGTGCGGCGTCAGCGTGGGCGAGCCACGACAACAAAAGCCACGTGAGTGATTCTGCTCGGTTGCTAAATAATGTTATCGATTTCCCGATGCGGCAGATGGTCCGCGGGCCGGGAACACGACCGGCAGGAACACACGCGCCCCTCCGACCCCGCGCTACCTCACCCCCGATAGAGATTTGTCCTCCGGAGGGGAGAATGGATTATTCGATTTATATTAAGTTTCCGCAATTTCTATTTAGAGGGATACGAATTCGGTAAACATTTGCGCGCTGGATTACTTCTTTTATCATTTCAGTCGGCACAATAGTGATTAACAAATGACAATGCGCGATGTTTCTTGTTATTAGAGTAGCCATCTGTTGCTGTTGACTGATAATGGCCTTGCTTGACTCTTCTCTTTGTCGATAGCTTGTAGTTATGTAGATCTTTGGTTGAAAATGTTTACGTTTAGGTAAATAGGTAGATACATTAAAGTATACTATACACATCTACCATCTCTACAGTGTAAAATAAGATCAAAAGTAAAAAAGGAACATTTGATGCCAAGTAAATAAAATATTAAAAGCTCTTTCAATTCAATACGGCTATCAAAGACATCAATAAAACGGATAAAATGAACCGCAGATACTGAACAAACACAAGCGCGCTTATAAAGAGCTTTCACATCGGAGCTCGCAAAGGCAATCTGAGATAAAAGGCCATGAAAACGATAGAGTTTATTCCTTTTTATATAATCTCCGTCTAGACGGAAGCTGCGAATTAGTCTTATTTGAATCCCCCCCCCCCCCCCCCTCCCTTCATGCTACCGCCTACCTCGTGAAAATTATTCCTGCTTTGCATACGTTCTTTACCTTCACAAACGTACGCCTATGCTCGCTACCAGTTTAGGTGTACAGTTTTTATTAAGAATAATAATGTTTCTTAGTCGATGTTATAAGCAGGATGTAATGTAAAAGATGATGAGACCATATTTTACGTAGAAAGGACAACGTAAATAAAATCTAACGATTTTAATTAATTGAATGGGATCGTGATCAACCGTCTCGGTTTTAGCTGAGCCTTTATTAATTCTGTGGCTGAGCTCCTTCTTTTGTACCCCGAGGGCCTGTTTCTATGATAAATATTATTTTTTTGTGCGTATATTGACGATTTATCTAATTTGCAACAAGAGTAAATAAGATATAATTAAACAATATTACTTGACGCCCTTTCAACTACACGAGTCACTGCAAAATTAAGTTATATTATAACATTAACTGTCGGCACTTAAGTATTAGGTTCCTAATGAATAAACAGATGTGCATGTCAAAGTTTCGAGTGAAAAAAACTGGCTAAAATCACAAAGGGACCGCCTGTGATGTATGAGACTTCTCGCGATAAAAGACTCATTATGTTCATTTCTTATTAATTTTAGATTCATGTTTCAGTTTTTTTGGCGTTAAGTTATTTGGATTAGATTGCTACTTTTAGAGAAAATCCCTATTAGTATAGGAAAATTAAGTCAATTAGCGACGACCAGACCAAATAATTAGAGCAGTTTTGAAAATTGGCAGAGTTATTCTTTGAGGTGTCTAGATGAAAATACTAAAAGTCCCTGCTGGTGGGGAGTGAGCCGGCGGCGGAGGAGGGGGGAGTTTAATTTGCTCGTATCCCGAAAACTTTAGAGATATCTCTTTAAACAATTTTCGAAACTACACGAATTATTTGGTCTGAATTCCTTAATTTGACCATTAATACATACGTGCAAATCGAACCATTCATCGTCATCCCACTATTCCTTTATTTGATTGCAGTAGTAGGACAAAGAAAAGTCTAAATTAATAATCTGCCTCTTGGGTGCGGTACAAGTCAGCCTCGTGCTACCTACCTCAAAGATCTGAAAATCTTAAAGATGAAATATTGCATATATTGAGACTCACTTTTTAGGATCCCTGTCTCCTTAAATATTAATTTATGTGCGCTCTTCTTGATTCGCGAGCAAGAAAGTAATTCTGAAACGGTTACTTCTCAGGATCGCTTGTTTTTCTGCGATCCGTTGGGCAAGGAGTTGCCTGCATCCTACTGGACCGGCTACTTCTTACTTGCCACCGGTAGCCTGTGAGGCCAGTAGGTACACACACATACACACACTTATGGTAATGATTTGCTCTTCCGGTCGTCGGTACTTGCCGCAACTGTCGCTCTGACTGATGAGTTCAACGAATAAATTAATGATCTTGTTTTGCTACCAATGCTCATTATCGTAATAATTTACTCGGCGGCGATATCTGATCATATCATGAGACTTTTTTGGGATTCATGATGTCATGTATTAATATCGAAAAGTAACATATAACAACATATACAGGGTGACATTAAATTAGCTGACCATATTTTGGGGAATGATAGCACCCATCATTATGAACAACTTTCCCCAAGAAACATATAACCGCAAATGAAAAAAAAAATCGGCCCCCAGTACATTGCCCCGATCAGCTGATTTCAAGTTACTATGGGAGACCCAAAAATTGTTTTCGTTTGCCACCATATGTTCCATGGGGAAAGTTCTTCATAATGATGGGTACTATCATTCCCCAAAATATGGTCAGCTAATTACAGCCTGTATATATGCAGATATATTAGGCGTGATATTTTCACTTGCAGAAGATGCCTAAGTGATAAAGTGCAATACCGTTATCATACTAACAACATATCAAACGGCAGTTATGTTCTTCTGCAATACCAAAACTCCACCAAAACGCATCAATTGAAGAGTCGTCAGTAGTTTTTGCCGCTCCGCCTCGACCGCTGCCGCTCGGAGTTGCGGCAACATTCCGCGCGACCTCACAGAGATTATTTATCGCGCGCGCAGATGTCTTATTGATTTATATATGGAAAAAGATTGCGGATTGTTCCCTCTAACAATTTTCTCGTAATTGAAGGACAATCAGAATAACTACTTCGATTGGCAGCCACTTAAAATAATTGATTTACAAATGACATCATAAGACCTAGCTGTTTGTGTAGTTGAGTGCGACGATTTTTTGTTGCTAATCTAATCCGATTTACATAATTTGTCTTACTAGTGGATACTCGAATTTGCTGAATCATCATCAAGAAGCGTGTCATTTGATATAATTTTCCTTACATTTTCAACTAAAGTAAATCTCAGATTATGACAAATTTACAAGTGGTGCTTGAACTAATGGAGTTCATTATAAGTTAAACAAATGGGATAATATGATCGTAGCCATATACACAGACTGAGTACTGCCAAGTGTTGTCTCAT
The DNA here is from genome assembly GCA_963457715.1 of Argyresthia albistria. Lineage (NCBI taxonomy): Eukaryota > Metazoa > Arthropoda > Insecta > Lepidoptera > Argyresthiidae > Argyresthia > Argyresthia albistria. The sequence goes on along the minus strand of OY735257.1, from coordinate 6,612,252 downwards.
GCATAATTGACTCAAATACTCGTCGCGACTTTCCCATATCCTATCACGAGAAAGCATGTACCATATGCTATGTACACACTCACAAGTGCAGTACCGTAAACGATGGGTCATTGCCTTGCGAGATGAAGATGTCTGGGAAGCAATAAAATATATTATATCAGCCCCGGAGATCATTAAATTTAACAATATAGGATGTATAGGCAATATAACGATGAATCTGCGAGTTGGCATTCCTCAAGAACGTGCGAGGTCTGCCTCGAGCTGCGTGGCTAGCATCGCCTGCGCAGCGCCTGCGAGCCATAACCAGCCACCCCGCCACGCATTTACATATGACAATTAACAAAGGAAAACCACAAATATAATTATTAATGTTTAAAAAATGCATGACCTTTTCTAATTATTGTATTTCTTAATAATTATATTTCTAAATATTGTTTCAGGGCTTCCTACTACACATTCAGATAAACTCTTCTAACGGTGTGTGTGAGTGTTCAGCGAGTGCATCTGTATGCGAGAGGCTGCGCCCGCGCTGCAGACCGTTCATCGTCCAGTCCTGGAGCGGTGATTTATCGCCGCGCCCGAGCCGCCCATTACCGTGTCACAATCAATAACCGCAATCCCGACAACAGATGAATCCTATTAGTTTGCATTTCCTCCGCAAGCTCAGCCTCGCACCGCACAGCCTCTGCTTGAGCCATAATGAATTAGAGCCGGCAATATATCTGCCGGCTCAATAAATACAAAGGAAGCTATTCCACTCGTGTCCATCTAGATTAAACTTCGAGAACGGTAAAAATCAACCATGAGGCTTATGATAATTCGGGTCATACAACTTTGCATACAATTTATATCTGATGTTTACTTCTTGTTCGGTCAATCCTCTTAGAACCGTTCACCGAATCAACACGCTCGCCCACTGTTACCGATGCGTGTTATGATGGCAAAAAATGCAAATAAGTGGCGCGGTCCAGCCGCAGTGGACACGTGACGTCCCGCGAGGTGAGAACACTCGGTGCTGGTCAGCGCGAGCGCACTCTGACTCCGCACCCAACGGTACCCGTCACTCCGCCGTGACCTACAAACACTAGCGACCTCCTCGCGACAAACAAACAACCTTCTCCAAATTAAAAAGCCAATTACCTGCTCATACGCTTGTACCGAGGTAACTAGGATTAAAACATCAAAGAGTTTTTTGTTATTTGCACACTACTTAAGATTGGCGAGAGCCAATTAGCAATAGCAATGTTAGCTGTAAACATTCGGACAAGTTAGTTTCGAAAAACAAACTGATGGATTACTGTGGATAAAACTATGGGAAGCTAGTATGCAGGGTGCATTTCGAGATTTAATGTTTAATTAACCAGTTTGAAGTGGTGACGTACTATGGCGGAGCATGGTTCGTGAGCGGCGAAGGTCCGCTGGCTGGCAGTATCGTAGTAGGCATGTCGAAGAACTTGTTAGACTTCCTTATGTTTCAACATTGAAACAACACGCGAGTGCTGTTAAGCGTTGCTCAAAATTGCTAACAAGAATTCCTTGCTTACACTCTGCGACTATTTACATAGAAGTTCTCAGCGAAGTTCGTGGGGCCGAGCGGGCCGGCGGAGTCGCCTGCGCAGGTATGTGGTAGGCAGGTCAAGTGAGCGGACTCGCACCGGCCGGAACTTGTATTTGTCTTAACGCAATACCTGTCAATAGTCGCCCTCAAGTTCATTAGCATCCCGCTTTGGCGCATCGCTAGATTTGTGCAGCCGCCCCGCCCCGCGCCGCCCCGCGTCGCCCCGCCCGCCCCGACTCGCATGCACCGATATTTTGACAACTACTCGACACTCGGCAAACACAGAACTAGTACTGCTAATGAGGTATTACACCAGCTAATCGTTAATAGTAAACACCAACACACGAAATTCTCACGAATACCTTCATAGGCATCTTCATCGATTGATAACGATCCATTAGCTTCGAGATGTCCGCGTACAAAAGATTTCAACGCGCGTGCGCCGCCGCCGTTCGAGTGATTAATGTTCTGTGAATTTTGTCGTTGATGTGACGACATTATTTCAGCTGACAATGTTTATGGGAACTCTGACCATATTCGAGCAAGTATCATCCCGGCATATGAATTTACATATATTTTCATAAATTACCAAACAATAATAATTATCATTCGACAAAATCAATTAGGTTCACACATGCGTCAATATATAGGTATAAACTTATTAAGTAAAACTTCTAGTGGAAAGCAAATCAAACAACATTCAATTCTAAAAAAATACTAACAAGACAAGTACTTATTGCTTGTAAATCACGATCACGAACACTGCCTCCATTCTTTCTTATTACCTCCGTCCAAATTGTAACTGCTCTAGGTGTCGCAATCATGTCAATGCAATTTGTGGGCTGGTGTTAAATAAAACGGTGTTCAATATTTTGTAACAAAACAAGGAACACAAAGGGCGTTACACTCGCTGGCAAACAGACGAGCCAATAGCGTCGCGTGACACGTGGGAGACAGCCGCACGCCGCACTAGGGGACCAAACGGTGCGTTCCGTCTCAAAAATCAGTTTTGGTATACGTATTCCTGAATAGTTAAACTATAGGATAAATTAACCACCACAAACATTAAAATAATATTTAAAAGGAAAAAAAGTAACAATAATTAAAAAAAAAATATATTTTAAATATATATATTTTTGCTTACATTAGATAAAATTTGATTATTATAATTAATAACTACGTAGTTACATTCTTTTTAAATACAAGAAACATACTAGTAATAAAAAAATAAAGAATATGATGTCATCCATGTAAAACTAATTAGGTAGATACATATTTTTGCAAACAGACAGAAATTTTAATTTTTCCGATGTTTTCCTTTCCTTTACTTACCTTGATTTGTGCCAAATTTCAAGATTCTATATCAACGGGAGGTACTTATAGTTTTTGAGTCCCTTGTGAGTACTATGGAAATCCAACATTTTTACAGTAAAACGGTCGTATCGTTGGATTGCGTTAACCTAAGATTGATTTTTCACAGCTCTAAGGGACCACAGACCTTAACGATTGATATCAATTTGAGCTTGATATTATCACGCGTTCACATTAAAAAAGTATTGACTTTCCTTTTATCCCTTTTAAAGATCTGGACCCTAAAAACCAAAAATAAGTTTATTTTTGTATTCACAAATGAAATGAATGCTCTAACAAGAATCGTCGATTATATATTCCCATGAAGAAGTTATAACATAATGAGTAATCTAGTTATATCAAATTATCGAAGTTCAAAGTTTGGGAAATTGTTTTTTTTTTTAATATGTCAGATAGCTTTATCATCTCAGAATAGTTTAAAAATAGTTTCAGTAACACGATTTTTGTTTGAACCATTTTCGAGATGGAAAACACCGTTTGGCCCCATAGTGCGCCGCCGCCGCCGCCGCCGCCCCGGGTCATTTATCGTTTACTCGTCACTACATATTGGGATTTTGGGAGGTCTTGATTGATTTCATTTTCAGAACTAAACCAATCACGCTTGCTTAGTCGGATTTAAAACCAATGATCCTAGAGATTATGATTAGAGCATGGCTTGAAATTCCGGCACACTGTCAGTCGGTCTCGGAGCGGAGCCAAAAAGGAATGTTGATTTAAGATTACTAGCCCAGTTATTAGGGGTTTTTGCCCTACAAAAGGTGGAGTAGTTTTGTATTTTATTTGTATTGCTTTAGTAGATGCTAGCCATGAAAAATGTAAGTTTTGGACCTCGAGGAGTGCCTGCGTTAGCCGCTATTTTGAGTTGAAGGGGCCAAAATTTGTTCTTTTTCAAATAATGCTTCAACGGTTGAATTTATGACAAGAATGTCTATGAGAAGAATAAAGATGATAAAAATTCAATTATTATTTGCATTGGAATCTACTCTGTATGTCCTATAGTTACAAAGTGGTAAGCGATACAAATCGAAAACAAAACTACTCCACCTTTTGTAGAGCAGAGCCTCTAATTTCCCCCCAGAAATTGTACTATACTAGCTTACTGTGGGATGTTATGCCACTTCCACCACATATGGGTAAATAGACAATAATCTATATTTTTTTGGTCACAAGACCCATATCTATTTATTTATTATTAGCAATTTAAATATGTGCCATAACAGGTTACCAAATCGGCACAAACAAAACAATACAATTACATAGTAATTATCATAGATAATTAAAAATCAATTAACTACAATTAAATAATACAGAAATCATACATTATAAATAACATTAACAAATTCGATTCACTTTATAATAATTAGAAAAAGAAAAAAAAACTTTAAAGCTAGAGATACATCTTTTATGAACCTAACCTAACTCATGCCTTAGCTGGGATTTTCTTCCTCATCGGTTTCGCCTCCCTATAGCATCGGTAGAGCCTTCCGGCCAGTAGTCCGCTAATAAGAAGGTATTATAGGAAAATGTTATGTAAAATAGAGTATTGAATAAATGCGACTAAAAGTGGGCACACCTGAACCATTGCCACCCCGTTTGCCAACCTGAACCTTTTTGTATGTGTGTGTGTGTGTGTGTGTGTGATTATGTATGTAGCTCGATTAAAATGATATCTCGACTAATAAACTTTGAAATCTGATCGCCATCACCACCGCCAACCGCGGCGCACTATCTAATTATCACCATCCACCCAAAAAGGATAGGAAATAACTCAAAATCAACACAAAGAGACAAGAGACAATGTCCGCAAGCATTTCACCACCGTGTTAGTACCGCGAATTAATGACTCACACTCACACTACCTAAAGTAAGTAAGCCACAACTTGTGCGCTAAGTAAACATACGCACTCATTTTCCTCTTCCCGATAATGATTAGGTGTTAATGAAAGAGTGTTTCTACAGTTAAAGTAACGGTCGCTCCTAGTACTTACCTACGTCGTCGGTCGGTACGCAACAATCTATTTGTGAACTGTAAACTTTACGCCAGGGTAAATTTCTCCTTAGAAATCTGCATTAATTAAGTTAATGTGCTATAACATGTTTTGAATGGGTACTTTAACCTTTGACTATTTAAGCGGAAGTCACATAGAGAATTCGGATAAAGTATGTATAGTGTAAGGTTTGGAAGAATGTCTGGTTATCGACTATATTTGTATGTTTTACTTTTTTTCTGGACATATTGGTTCTTGTCATTGTTGCAGGCGTCGTCAGTAATAATCACATTCTCATGAAATCATCTCGTGGTCTCCACACATCCAACGACACTTCATTTGCCGTCCGTCATTTGTTCATCCGTCGATCCGTTTGGGCTGTAGCTGTTTATTTACATTTTAAAATCTCCGCCATTTTGAAAAAAGAAAACAAATACTGGATTGAATAAAAAATCTATTTAATTATCCAACCTGCTCACAAAATTTCACGCAAATCGGTTGAGAAATGTGACCTGTAGAGGAGAACAGACAAACAGATGAAACAGACATACGAAAGCATTTTTGCACAATCCTGAAACGGTGACGCTTCGCTCGCTTCGGTCGCTTGGTCAAAAATATTGGTGGAACTCACTCTTGTGAATTATAATTCTGTGTGTAAGTAATTCAATTCAACAGTTTCCTATCGTGCTAATACAGATCCGTTTTAGCTTAGGTAGTCCTGACATCAATTCAAATCAGGTTCATAGATAGATAGTTTTCTCGTTTAATTGCTTTTTGATTGGAGTTCAGATATTTTCAGGCCGCCTTTATAGGCTCTTGTCGATTAGAGCATAAAAACGGCATTTTAATTGCATTCGTCGTAAAGATGTACGTTGAACCTGAATTATTAACATTTCGCGTTATGTCCGTTGCTTCTCGGAGTCGCTGAGCTAAAGTCCCCTTGATAGCATTTCGGTAATTGGCTATATCCTGTTTGGGAATGCGCAGGCGCAGTTAGAGGCTGTATATAATTACTATTATTTTTGCGTGCTCACGGGCGCGGACGCTGCGGCGAGCGGTCAATGATCGATACCCAACATTTTGGAAGGTCGTCGGACGGCCTTCTTAGGCCGAGCCATGATCGTCAAAGATTAACTGGTCCGGACACCCTGTGTTTATTCCGATACACTTAACTGTTAAGCGCACTCTCACATGTCTTAGATGTAGGTTATGTATCTGTGCCATGGTAGGCTCTGATTAAGCATCAACTAAATGCAGAAGTCAATTGAGTTCAAGCCGTACTCTGAGAAACATAAAATTGCTGTTATAGCAGAGCGAGGGCGCGTCCAATTCTACAGGTCCAACACGCCGTAGCTCATTCAGGTGCTTTCTTTCTGGTCTCACGGCGACATTATTATAATAGCTTGATAACTCTTTCCTGCGAATACCTTGTGAGAACGCCAGGGGCTGTGAGTCACGCTTCACATACACGCATTATGCGAAACCTTATGTGAATAAGTTCCCGTAACCGCAACATATACAATTTAACATCTTCTTTTGTGTTTAAATATAATGTTTATCTGATTAGTGCATCATCGTTGCGCAGATATTGCAAAAAACATAAACAGCATTCAGTGAGTGTGACACAGAGCCAAAGGCGAAGGTCAAAGGTCCGGCGAGCAACGGAGCTTTGACCTGTTCTATTATTTCACCATCCTTGACGATCGATGGTTATAATAATATAACCTGAATCGGAATGCTCACTCAAAATTTAATACATATTGGTAATTTCTGATTCATAATTACCCATACCAAAATCAACTAAGTGTTGAAATGCATATTTCATCAGAGTAGGTACACACTCTCATAAATTGACGTGAAAAAAACCTAATGAGTTTGGACAGCCTAAACTCATTGCTTCCCCAAGAATTACTCTCGTGACCTCGAAACGGAAAAATGGAATCATGCAGCATTTACCGCTACGTTAACGATGGTGTAGATATGCATTAGCTTTGATTTGGTTCTGACCGTAAATTATAAACAAGTTGATTTGTGATATCGTATTTCCAGCACTTGATGGTGTTGTGATTCTGAAACACTTTTAGATATTTGAATACATACCTATTTAGCTATAGACATTCAGTAGATATTTACATTATTGTGTTATTATGTTAATGCTTGCTCACAATCACAGATATGATAAATAAAATTAATGAGTAGATCACACCACACACCAACCCCAGTGGTTTACGTGGTGTTCCCATAATATGTTCCCATAACTTAAATATGTTTAAATTATTGTGTAAATAAATAAATAAATAAAGAAACATAGCTAGTTACATAGTAGCTATTTTAATCGTTATACTCTCAGGACTCTCTCTACGGACATAGGCCGAACAAACTTACAATGGGGAACAATAGACGCCGGACGGAGCGAGATGGTTAAGCTCAATGAATTGCTTGTTTTCGCTGCCTCTATGATTTAACCATACTAGTAGCAATAAATCACGAACATCAAACACATCCTTGGTTAGATATACATATATTAATCGTGCACTTACTCACTATCTGTAATCGAATGAAGTCAAGCAATCTACGTATCTGCATTCACGTTTACTCACGTTTTTCTGCGCATTTCGATGACTGATTAATACGTAGGTTTCCACCTTCGAGCACATGAAAGGACTGTGTACACAATGCAGATTTTATGTTTTTACAAAAACTTTCCTGATTGCCAAGGTAATAAGCATGCGTGCTGCGGTTCCGCATCATACTAAACAGTGAGCTTATTTGTAACCTATATCTTTGTTGGAAGCAATCATCGGGAATTATCTACTGAGATAATATAAGGGCTGCGGTTTTGACTATAGCTGGATTATACACAATACCTTAATATATTCGGATGCCTTATATTATGTAATACGTGTACGTGTAATACGTGTACGTGGCGCAATGAAGTCATAATACTTAAACCTAAAGCCAGTCAATTAAGTCGTTTATAACAAACGAGTAATACTTAGTGCACGCTCTGTGACTTTTTATATACCGTCCTTGCGAAGGTCGTTGTTTTGCCCATTATTAATCGTTGAATCGTCGGTATTGTATGGATTCTGAGATACGTGACGAGAGCGAGGCTCATTACGCAAAGCGAGCCGCATCACCGCCGCCGACCAGGAAGTTCCCTTGAACCCCTGACACTGTACAAATAAATATTAGTATCACATTATTAGACATGCACGATTTTACAGAATTAACAGACTATTAAAAAATTAACAAGTATGTATAAATTGATAAATAACACGCACAATATATCATGGCAACAACAAGGTGCTAATAGGCATGAATTGACATGATGTTCGGATCCTCCTGATAGATACTTGACCTTTTCTCATGTCATGACTGACTATGATCACAATTTTTCATGATCAGATTTAAGGACAACCTACATAAATCTGGTCCCTGCTACCGCACGCCACGGTCTCGCATCTAAGCTGCACAAGGTTTTCTAGTGTCTAATGTGCGTGTTCTAGTGTGTTATTTTAAAATATAACATTAAAAGATACACCTAAACTATTCATTGTAAAACTCCACATGTTTTCCCATCTTAAAGTACCCACATCACAATTACCTACGAATATATCAGACAAATATAAGAGTGACATTAGTACATATACCACATGCACCATTAAACTATCCTGAAAACAATATTTCGGAGATGTCTGGTTGTCATAAATTATCAGCTTAATGAAACGTCGTTGTGGAAGGCTAGCTCATGCCAGCGCAGGTGGGGCGGCGGCGGTGGTGCATGCAGGCTGGGGCGGCGGCCGCGACGGAGGGCGGCGGCGGGGCGGCAGCGCAGCGGTGCGGGCCTCCATCTGCCGCTGTCTACATGATTGATAGCTGAGCGCAGCGCCGCAGTGAAAGCATTTAAGTGAGTGCACGCATCTTGAACTGTAGCGGTATCAAACCTTTCCACAAAAAACATCTAACCAAAACACGCGTTTCAATTTTTCTCCTACATTGCACAATACAAATTTGTTAACGGGAACCGACCATCTCAGCTCTACTTTTTTGTTTGTGTACGAGCAAGTATAAATTGATAATGTTGGTAATTTGGCGCCGGGCAAGTGCCGTTGCTCGGTACGCTAATGAGTTTATAATGGACACAATAATGTAGGATGATAATATGCTCTTCGAATCAATGTCTACGTTAGAGTATTTTATTGTTGTTGATATCCGTATCATATCACTTATAGAGATTTCCTAACTTATCGTGCTTCTTCGATAATAATGAACTAATATGATAGTCGGATCTGTAAAAATACTTTTTTTTTCGTAAACTATGATTGCTCCCATCCATCCATACCGGTTAAAGTGTGGATCAAAATGAAATGTAATCAGTTTTATCTTTATTTCTGTACATATTACGTGTTTTTTTATGTTTTGTGCAATAAAGTATAAATGAAATATTATTTTTTGCCTCTTCTCGACGTTTGGCCACTGCCTGTGGGAGAAAAAGTGCAAAGAAAGTTCCGCAGATTGATTTAGTTGATCTCTATTACAAATAATTAAACAAAAAGTAAAACTTAAAAAAACGATTTCAACAAAACCCAACCCCCTATCCCCCCCACTTTAGGAATTAATTTCGTCAAATCCCATCTAGTGCTGCGTTAAGCTACAAAAGGAACCCCTGTACAAAGTTTCATGGCTCTAGGTCCACCGGTTTGGGCTAGGCTATGCGTTGCCCGTCAGCCACGCATAGTAGATTGTATTTGTAGCTAGTATTGAGCAGTTCTGGTGGCCATGTGTGGTCTTCATCATCAATTCCGCACCACAATATTATGCTTACCATAAGTTCAGTTCAGTTCAAAATTTTTATTGACCATAAAATCATACATATTACTTAGTCAACGTCAATATAATATTAATATTTTTGTATACTACCGCCCGTTCGGAAGTTGTGGGCTTAGGGATGGAGCAAAGAAGGGCAAGAAACCTCCCCCGTACCTCTTTTTAAAATATCAGAGCCTTAAAAATACAATGTTATGTATTTCTACTTAAGTCTAAGGAAATACACCGAGGAGAGACGTACTGACTCAGTCCATCGCCCCTCTTTGGATTTCTGTGCGCTGAGATGGTAAAGACCATGCAGTTTTGTCATCTAAATATTCTTTTACACTGTAATATGACTTCTTCAACAGGCCGTTTTTGACATAGTTTTTGAACCTCCTTTCTGGTAGGTCCGTTGCTTCATTAGGTATTTTATTATAAAAACTAACACATACTCCCATAAAAGAGTGAGCAACCTTACTGAGTCTGAACGCGGGCATAGCAATCTTATTTCTATTTCTAGTGCCAATACTATGATTATGACCTAAAGTCTTAAATAAACCTATGTTTTTTCTGGTATACATGATATTTTCATAAATGTATCGACAGGTAACAGTAAGTATATTGATATTTTTGAATTTGTCCCTTAGTGATTGCCTAGCATCTAGTTGATAGATAGCCCGAATGGCCCTTTTTTGTAAGACAAATATTGTGTTTATATCTGCCGCTCTCCCCCAAAGAAGTATTCCGTAAGACATAATAAATAAGTAAATGCACGAGTTATTATGACAAACTCAAAAATCACTATTTCTCGATTTCTCCAGGATTCCATCATCAGATCCTGACCTGGTGTCAATGGGACTAATTGGAAGGTAAACCCTTTCAATTTCATTTTTTTTTTAAATCGGTTCCTCCGTCTAGGCGCAGTCGGGGCACATACATAAAAAAATCCCGGCGAATTGTAAACCTCCTCCTTTTGTGAAGTCGGTTAAAAACAGGTTTTGCTCAAAAATAATAATTTAATTAATAAAATGCAATAACAAATATAATCTCGGGAGCGAGTTCTGTGTCGAGTCAAACTCCATGCTCTCTTGTAAAGTGTTAATAATATTGTATTCCATAGTATCCCTTTTAATAATGGCAAACAATAACAAACGGGGGATCTAAATATATTTTTATTGGAAAAAATATACTTACATTTGCGTATACCAATTTGCATATATAAAATTCTGTTCTCGCAGTTAGATACCTTTCTGTCAGACACTCAGAGATCTTTTCATGATATTTTTACAAAGTAAATCGCAAATCGAACTTAAGTGTTTATGGCTTACAATCAGATAGAAATTTCGTCATACTTTTCCTGTACTTTTTACCGCAAGTGATCAATTTATTAATTTCTGAAAAGTTAGCATTTGAAGCCCGCAAACTTTATTTTGCATGTAATTTATAAAGAGTTAAAGTAGAAAAGTAGAATTTTCTTTTCCCGGTTCGCTTGAGTACCTACTCTCAACCTGCAATACGTGTGAATTATCAAGACCCAGGAAATTGGAGTAACGGGTGAATACATGTCGAAATGTTACTTCATTATCGCCTGCCCGAGTGCTCGCCCGCAGCCAGCTTCATTGTGATACACATACGCATAGTACAAGTATGTATGACCAATCTACTTTGATGCATCGAATCATACTGTTTCTAGGGTTAGCTCTTGAAGATGTCCAGTCCATGTGACAGAGTGATTTTATTTAAATTTAAAACAAAAAATACGGCGCGTATCAGCCTTCGCTAAACTAATTAAATTACCATAGCTCACCTAGAGTGCTTGAAAACAATAAGAAATCCAATAAATTAATCTTAAGATTATGATAAGACCAAGGGTTCTATAAATAAAGCATGTGCGAGATGACCTCACCAGACACTTCCGTGTTATTTTGAAGAATTATTCTTAAAACTTCTTAAGCAAGTCGTCATCGAAAGGTCGGCTCTCTTTAAATCAGATGCTACAAAAACTACCAATGGATGATGACGTCTTCGGTCAGTTATCTCAACGAAAAAACTGACAAGAAAACTGTTTTCTTCCAGCAAAAAATCCCGGCACCTAAGCCGGATGTTATTGCGGTCAACCATTTGACCCCACCGCTCACCGGTCATCGGAAAGAATTGCTACTCATGTAGGAAAACATTTATCAAAGTGACAAAAGTAAGAGTGGAAACACTACAAAATTATTGAATAATCGTTACTGAAAGTGAAAATGAGGTAATCTATGTAGACAACTAGTTTTAAAATAGCGATAATGAAGGTTATTAATGGATTATATCGGTGTTATAATGTTTATAGTAAACGGAGAAGCGTGACGGGCGGCGGCGGGCGGAGCGGGGCGGGCGGGCGGCCGGCGCTGGTGACGCCATGCGCCCGCGCACATCTTCCCCATCTCTGACTCACTCCTCACATGTCGTGACCCGGTCTGCGGATTTTGTTTACCGGACCTCCTAACCTACGAGTACAATGACGGCCAATAATCGCGTATTACTAATCATTTCTACTTAGAAATTTGCCGAAGAAAAAACACTTAATTGAGTTGGAAATACCAATTTGCTTGAGTTCGCAAAACATCTGTTATAATAATGTTTGCTTCTCGTGTCCTTCCGGTGAGCCAAAATTGACCTTACTTGCTTCTGAATGACGAGATTGGAGTCATCATCAGGCATTCAATTTATTTGATAAAACTTTTGCAAATACTATTTTGTGTAAATACTTGAACCAATCAAAAGAGTAGGCGTTTTTATTTAAAATTTTAACAGGAAGTTCTTTGAATGTATATCTTGTTGTTAGATAAAGTTGAAGCTATCGTTTACAATTTACATTACATACACAGCAAACATTATTTTGATGTGGCAAATACATAAAGGGTGTAACAGAAAGGTGTAGTCATATTTTAAGGGGTTGTTATGTTAGGGACACCATTCTGAGCAACTTTCACTATGAAACCGATTTGATCAAAGCTACTTCAATTTTCACTTCTCAAATCATCTTCTTCTTCTTCTTCTTCTGCAAATCAGCTGACCGCCCGGACCAAAACGTATGGAGCAATAAAAAATTAAGTTTCGCTGATCAAATCGGTTTCATAGTAAAAGTTGCTCAGAATGGTCTCCTTAACAACCCCCTAAAATATGACTACACCCTTCTGTTACACCCTGAATAATAAAATAGTCGAGATGTAATTGTAAGCCATTTTCCATTCAGTGACTTTTATAATTTCGACACTCTTTCGATCGATGATCTTTTATTTATTTCGACATTCCAAAATGCTTATTTATTCCCCGCCACCGAGACAAAAGCCATGATCTTCGATTAGGCTACACTGACAAAAATAGCCGTCAATACCTGTGAATATTCAATGATGTGTGAAGTGACTGCGGTTGTTACTTTGTCTCTCGACTCTTGAGTTATCGAGACGCCCGCCGCCGCCGCCGCCGCCGATAGCCACCTGAACAACGCAAATAGGACCTGACATCCGGCTGAGACTCCGAGACCATGGTACAGTCAGCACCAGCTGCTCAAATATATCTAAACATCCAGCCAGCCTTCACCAGAATCATCTACACAGCAAAAGTGTCAAAATTATGTCAACATTCACGTTACCGCAGGTAATGTTGTAGACGAGCGGTTTTCTAAGGGCATTTAGTTAAACTTTTTAAAACCGTTTTTTTTTTTAAACTAATTAGACCCCGCTGAACACGATTCTGCCCGGTGTCAACCCTTTCCCCTCTCCGTTCCGCCCCCTTTCCCCCCAAATTGTGTCCCGGTCTGCGATTTTTATTTATTTTTTCCGAATTTTGGAAAACGCTGAAATACGTCGGTACTCATTATTTTTGCCGCACTCAATTCATATCAAATTTCATGCAAATATGTCCAAGGAATAAAAAGTGTTATACAGACTTTTATCCCCTATTTCAGCCCCTTGGGGGTTGAATTTTGAAAAATCCTTTCTTAGTAGATGCCTACGTCATAACAGAAATACGTGTGCGAAATTTTATGTTTCTAGCCCTAAGGGTTTGGCCTGTGCATTGATACATCAGGCGGAACGTGAAACTTTTTCGTGAGTGCAGCCGGCGTACGTGGATTTATAAGACGTTATCACGTCAATAAAATTTCGACGGTAAATTAGGTCTTGTTTTGTAGGTAAATGTATGAACATCAATTCGCTTCTTGGATATATGTTGTAGAGAATTTAATGTTGTTTATTTTTGTCATGGACAGTTCTTTTATCTCTAATAGTTTCGGAGAATCATTGGAAAAGCGCAGATTGGGATACGTTTTGGGGGAATAAGGGGAGGAAGAGAGAGGAGGAGGGGTTGACACCGGACAGAATCGTGTTCAGCGGGGTCTAATTAGTCTAAAAAAACCCCTGTGTTAAAAAGTTTCACTAAATGCCGTTAACCGTTGAAAGCAAAAGCAATTTGAGAAAAATCCGCCCGTCATATAATTTTCACACTATAGCTGTGTATGTGAGATACAAATAAATTGATATATATTTGAGTATCTTGCTTGCTCACAAGTACATACTATATCTGATGCTGATGGTACTGTACATCGTTGTTTTGGTTTTGCACCTATCCACTGTAAATGAGCTTACACATATGGATTGCGATGATCAAACCTCATTAGTTCGATGTCAGGATTCTAATTTATTATTTCCTCTCTTTACCAGCAGAAAAGGCATACAATGTTCAATGGAATGCGATTGCTTCTAGGTAATGATGGGGATAGGGTGATGCACACGTGTCAGTATTTAATTTACATCAGATACGTACAGTACATACATACATTACCTATTTTATAAAAGTAATTGATTTATCAATCGTCATGCGTTTTATTAACTACATTCCTCAGTTATATCATTTCAATATACAGTTATCCAACACGAGATTTTAAAATGCTAATTGATTATTTAAAACTAAAACAGGTTTACGTATAGTTTTGAAAAAAAAAGGTAATACCGATATTAAATAATTTACATAAAAATTATAAGATTCTAGCCATTATCTGAATAAAAGCTGTTTGATGCAGTTAGGCCGGTTATATTCGTATACCGAAATTGACCAAGCCATTTGGGTGCGCTGAACTGAGCTGCGTGCTCCACTTCTGTCGGATCGTTTTATAAATTCGTTGAGGCGAAGTGCAATGTAGTTAGTTGCCGTGTGGCTGTCTGACGGTGGCCATCAGATCGTGTTAGGTAACGGCACCTAACTAATTATCTATTAAAGGCAACAATGGTCTCACGTCCCGCGCCACTCGAGCGGGCACGTCGCGTCGCCGCGTGCGCCGGCGCAGCCTCTGCACTTGCAGGCGGCTCCGTGTCAACCAAGCAAACTTTGCGATACATTACTATATAAACAAACCCTCCCATTACCATTTGCTTCGGCAAACACAATGTTCGTTAGCTACGTCTACGTATGCAGCTATTTAGATTGGCTGTATTTTATTCACTGCACATCATGATGACGTTGTATGTATTCAAATCGCTAACCTACAGAGCTTGTGCTTAAGTGCTGTTTGGAGCACTTTTGTTCAACACGTATAAAGCAATATTAAATGGTAATTACCACATAATAATTGTTAATAAGTTTATGACGTTTAGATAAGGTCAGATAAAATATAGTGATAACAATGAATTAATTCAATAAATACGGTCCTCTACTTTATTCTTGCGCTGGACACGACCTTTGACGATTATTATGTCACCTGCTTAGAATTATTATTATTATTAGATAGTCTAAGATAACCTGACTTAGAATATAGCAGGAGAGTCTGTTAGAGAGTGTAATAAAATATTTTGATTGTTCTCGTAGTGTATGCCGGGCTTAAACAACCTTGGGCGGGCGCCGGCGGCGGCCGGCGGCAGGGCGGGCGGGGTTGCTTATACCAACAACGCGGAATATCACCCGCTCATGCTCCAATCTACTCAAGAGGAAAACTGGGCTTACCTATCCGAATACCCGTCTCTTGGAAGCTTTTGTGTGTCTAAACATAAAAGCTCCTTTGTATTATAATGACAAGTTCTTTGAAAACTGATCGAATTTCCCCAACGAAATCTGTAAGTATCAGATTTCATGATAATTACGTCGTTATGCAAAGTTTTGATCGTACCGCCTACTCTCAATTCTACGTTTATTTCTTGCTTCGTTCGTTCCGTCGTTGTGAGGGTGTCGTGGCATTTACGAACCGGTGATATCGATGATAATCATAATCATAAAGGGGTGTTGTATTCAGTCGGTAAAGGATTATATACCAAGAAACTGATTTTTTACAGATGGGAAATACGCCTCCGTGACCGCGACCATTATTACCGGTTAGTGGATGTGCTTGATGCATGTTATAAAAAGTTCGAATGTGCCGCGAGCGAGGTGCCTGCGCCCGCGCCGCCACCGCGCTCCGCTGCCCTCGCGAGCTCCTCCGACACCGAACACTGAATTATCCGAACATTATTGCGATGTGCTGCGTGTGAACTTTGTGTAACGCCCACTGCACCGAACACCGTAACCAACCTCACCGTTTTTTTCTGCATAACTCATCTGAGAAACTATCTACTAATAGCTGCATTCAGAGACGACTATACAAACCACTGTTATGTTTTCTCTTGTTCTACATTGTTTCAAGATTCGGTTGTTGAGTTTGAATCAAGCTCTGGGTCTTTGCCTTTGCCTAGATCACACAGGCTGGCTAGCAATATCGGCGAGTGGGTCCGAGATTCAGACGCGCAGTAACGGCACCAGGCGCGCGGAGCACACAAATTAATGGTTGGTGCTCAAGGCCGCCTACAAGCTATCGACATAGATACATCAGATTGTTGACTATGAACACGGTCGCCTTCCGACGCGCGGTCAAGATCGAGGCCGAGAAAGCGCTCTCGAACACGCACGACATGACAGTGGACATGACATGATCGCGTCTGTCCTCTCCTCGGCGCGGGCGTCGTCGTCGTCGCTCGGATACAACGACAACTCTACAGAGAGACTTCCTGTGAGGCAGCGCTGGGAGCGAAGCAGCAGTAACCACTACAACATGCAAACACTATATTGCCTACAAAGAGTTGACCAATTACGTTTGCTTTACGTTTACGTTGTAGCTCTACATTTTCAATAACACGAAAAATACCATCACTTGTAAAAAGTGAACTTGATACCTAATTAATATCACTTATCCAGTTAAGTAGAACCTATTGAAATGTAGGTCGGCACTCGGCAGTCTGTTTGGCTCTCCATTCACAAGTCCGATGTCATTAATTTGAATGGGCCAGCACAAAGGTGGTTGTCTCGGTGCGGACGCGGGCGCGGCGGCGGGGCGGCGGCGTCCCAGCGAGCACCTAGTGGTAGGCGCTAGTTTTTCTAAAAGCACGGGTTACTGTTACTGCTAGCCGAGTTTCGGACGCCGCCGGCGACTAACCTTGATACTTTCAGTTACGATACTCATTTCGCACTCCTCTTGTTGCCCCTGTCATCTTATTGTGGTCGAGTTAGCAGACAAAAAAATATCAATCAAAATTCTAGCACAAATGCCCGAGGCGCAGCGTCCGACTCTCTGATCGACGAGAAGGGAAATATTTTCTCTGCTCGCAGGCATTAGCTTTTCGGGCCGCGGCTTCACGATGCACGAATGTGGAGTGCCCCCATGTGATATGTGGGTTTGTGTTACGAACGTTGTTTTTTGGTTCGTAATGACGGTGCAGAATCGTACATTTGCTCATTTCACTTACAAACGGCCTCTCAATTTGTATCATAATTATAATTGAGGTTCGGCATTCATCTAACCTTTCACCTATTCAAACAGCCTCAATATTTACTCGTGCTGCTGGCTGAGGATATCAAATCTTACATCGAGTAAGAAAAGCCATGTAGGGGTATATAGTAACACCCAACCAAATAAAATAAAAACTATAAACGAAACAATAGTATAATAATATAAAAAATAATTTATTTATTTATTTATTTTCGTTTATTCAGGAAACATACAGTCGTACACAAATATTAAAATTAGATATTTTAAATACTAATAGACCTAAAGCTCCATAATAATGTAAATAATTTCAAAATTTCTGTTCTAGTAATAAATGTCTAATAATTAGATTCTAATGTTATCGATGAATAAATAAGTGGTACTGTAGACATGAACTTTAGGTTGTGCTAAGCTGACTGTTCTCTTCTGTAGTAATGTTCCGTGCACATATGGGTCCGACATATAAATCAAGCTACATTCAGCTCTCAACTAATTTCACGCTCAACGTCCCTTTACTTGGAACATTTCCCAAGCCTTCGCTAATAAATATTTTACTTTACAAGAGGGCCTTAAAATCTTTAATATCTAACGATTTTTTTGTGACTTCAGAAAAGAGTAATACCTACTGACCCATACAATGGAACAAAAATCACTGCACTGAAAAAATAGACATGCTATATTGATCAGAATCATGTCTTTCTCAACCTTTATATAATGGCATCACAGTACTGACAATCTGTATAAATCGAATTTATCGCAAAAAATCTATGAAATATGGAAGCAGATAGCGTGCGATGTGCAGGTTCACTGACTCCGACCCTCCTTGCCTCCAGAGCCCGCAGCCGGGAGGCGCGACACGCGGCCGCACTCACGTAGTATGTGCTCAACCTGTTTTCGCAGCCCAATATCGGTTCGGACGAGATTTTTACCGCAAATTAAGTCTACTGAGGTAACGACGTAAAATTGGCTTTTATGTGTTGAAATGCGTTGCGGGGCATGGTATCGATGTTGCATAACAATTAGCGGGCGGTGTGTGTGGCGTGGCAGAGGCACGTCGGTGTCGCGCGGCGGGGACTGACGCGATGCGCGCGGGCGCAGCCGCCGCTGCCGCCGCAATACGCGGGGTCATTGGCAAGGCGGCCGCGCGCTGCCACTTAGGTTCAAGGGTATCTTGCCCGGGTTTATATGGCGCTACATTAGCGAATAGTAGACTTGTTTTTTATATCGGTTATATCTATGTTGCTATAAACTTATGTTCCCTTTACAGAGTACCTTCTATTCTACACAATGACATGATTTATCCGTGTCTCGTCTACTACCATTACCGGTCGTACATGTTAGGATTTCTAGGACGTCAAGTACTTACATTTAGATAATAACTAAATGTATTGAATCCAATAAATCTAATGATATAAAGCCGAGATAACTATTCGCACGTTCTTTGTATACAGACAAGATTTTGTTATTTCGTGGATGTTTTATTTATGTTCTACCGCCGCACCGTGGCCTTTTGCACAGAGTGTCGATTTTTGCTTCAAAATGCCGAATAAAAATCGAGAAGCAATAGCAGCATCTATCATTCAAGAACGTTGAAGTATCTGCGCCATGTAAGCCGCAGCGGGCCGAGAACTGGACTCAGTCATTAGCGTTTTCTCACGTCTACAAGAGCTAGTGCATTTGCTAATTTGTCATGACGAGCCGCACTACGTACGACGGACGCGAATAGGCGCGCGCTGCAATCCTGCATGCTCCCGATTCCACTAGGTATTTCAATTTTACACGCAACAGATTCGCATAGCTCTTACTGCCCAAAATGTCTCCTTTGGTAGCCTGCTAATTAAACCAATCTAATACGCCAATGTCGGTGCTAGTCACTGTTTGCAAATTGGATTCATTTGGACTGCGGCTAGCATGGTGACAGGCTTGCGATAGGACAGTATGTAAAATTCACGCAGAAGAATCGACGGCCTGCCTAATTGATTCTGCGCCATTAGCCGGATCTATTTCTGATGATTACCTAGACCTGAAATATTCCAAGCGCTCCAGGTGATTGCCTACCATACCAAGGTATATTAATCTTAATCAGACACACCGTAAGCATTGGCTGTAAATCTTGCTCGCGTTCAAGTGGAGAGAAAAAATGTGACTGTTCGAGGAACTAATTTGCGGAAATGCAATTGACGAAATACGCGATGTCATATTTATTACGAACGCGTGTCATTTTACGCGATACATTTTAATTGAATCTCAGAACAAGTAAAAAAAAAGTATTAAAATGCATGAATCACATACTTTTACGAGAGAAGTATAACTTATTTACTTTGACTTTGGTGTGTTTTGGATGGGCATGTTTAGGGATGTTTTCAATTTTTCATACCTACTTATATAATTTTAATGAGGCGATGGGCTACGCATAATTGAAAAAGGCGGCTAGATAGGCCAGGTAAATAAGAGAAGAGTGGACTGTAGTTTAAGTTGTTATAATAGGTCAAAAGGTGAGTATGTATACAAGTCAAAGCTATCAGATGCGATCGCGACAATGCTTTCGTTCTAAGTGATGAGTTGAGTTGCTGCTGAGCGGCGCGCGACCGCGCCTCCCGCCGCCCGCTGCCCCGCCGTCGTCTATGATGTGCTTGTACATACTCCAGGGCCAGCAGTGGAGTTGAGGTTGATGATGATGATGTGTCTTCTTGATTATGTGTCTAGTAGTGGGCATATCTTGTGAAAAGCCCTTCTGATCGTCCCTGATTGAACTCTGATGTCTGCCACGCGTGCTTCTCCGTCGGGACCAGGGTAAAGCTTGGTGATGCGTCCAAGAGGCCACTGTGCTGCAGGTAGCGCCTCGTCCTTTACGATGACCAGGGAGCCCTCTGTCAGCGCGCCATTCGAGCGTTGCCATCTCGTTCTCTGGTGTAACTGAGAAATATATTCCATGTTAAATCGTCTCCAGAAATGTTGGCGCAGCAATTCGACCCGCTGATGTCTGGGCAGCCGTGCCGGGTCGCAGTCGGACATCTGTGGGTGAGGTAGTGCAGTTAGAGTTCGACCAATTAAAAAGTGAAATGGGGTGAGAGCTGAAAGATCGGACGGATCAGATGAAAGTGGCGTCAATGGCCTAGAATTTAGAATGCCTTCTATTTGAACTAAAAGTGTGTACATTTCTTCGTATGTGAGATGGGCTAAACCTAATACTCTTTTGAGGTGGTATTTAACTGATTTTACTGTGCTCTCCCAAAGTCCTCCAAAGTGGGGGCAATATGGGGGTATGAAATGGAATGAGATGCCTTGCTCTGCGGCGCAACTGTAAATTGATTCACTATGGTTTTTAAGAAAACTCGTTATCACGCGCGCAGCTCCTACCAAGTTCTTCCCATTATCGGAGTATATGTTATTTGGCTTGCCTCTACGAGATATGAATCGGTTTATTGCAGCTATGTATGATTCTGTTGTCATATCTGTGACCAACTCTAGATGCACAGCTTTAACTGTAAAACAAACGAAGATACAAATGTATGATTTGATTAATACACTTCCACGCCCTTTACGATTGTTTATCATAATTGGTCCTGCATAATCTACTCCTACGTCACTGAATACAAAATTTGCGTGCAATCTTTGCTCAGGTAGCTGTCCCATGATTGGTGTCACAGTTCTACCTTGGAACCTTTTGCATGTGACACAGGTTTGTGTAGTTTTCCTAGCCAGATTACGACCAGAGACTGGCCAGTATGACTGACGGATGTGAGCGAGTAATAGTTGTGGGCCGGCATGTAAAAGTGTTAAATGATATGTTTGAAACATGATTTTTGTAATATAGTGATCTGGATGCAACAAAATTGGGAATTTTCTATCATAGTTGTATGGGGAGTTTGCTAACCTTCCGCCCACACGAATAAGGTTGTTTTCACCAATAAATGGATTAAGCGAATTAAGTCTGTGTTGTGCTGGTAATTTTTTACCATTTTTGAGTATTTGATACTCTTCTGGGAACGAATCTAGCTGAATTATTTTTGCTAATTGATACCTTGCTAAGTTTCGTTCATTGCTAGACAAAGGAGTGATTACCTTTGATTGAGTGATTGTGTTTGTTTTACTACGTTTTGTTCTGCAAAGACGTATGAATCGTAGTATGAGTGCGACGATACGTGTAAGTTTGTTAAAATTAGAATAATTGTGTATGAATGACTGAGTTGTGTTTGATTGCGTGTTTGTTTGTGTGAAGTGCGAATGTGACCGGATTTCTGGAAGATCAGATACGCTGAGGTGTGCAGGTTGTTCTGGCCAGCTACTTTTATCATCATTTCTTAGAAATTCCGGTCCTGAAAACCACAAAGAAGAATTAATTAATTGTTGTGCATTAGTGCATTTTGTGATTATGTCTGCTGGGTTTTGTTTTGTAGGTACGTAGTACCATGATTGTGATTGACTATGTGTTAATATGTCCGTTACTTTGTGATTAACAAATGCTTGCAACTTGTGGGTAGGTGAATTTATCCATGATAGAACTATAATTGAATCACTCCAATAATAGCACTTTGGTGTTTCACCTTCGTTACGAAGTGAACTTAAAACTTTATTGCATAAGATTATGCCGGTGTGTGCCGCGCATAACTCAAGTCGGGGGATTGATAGTGTTTTCAATGGGGCTACTCTGCCTTTTGCTATCAACAGCTGAACATTCACACTGCCATCCGAGCTAAAGCTCTTTATATACAGGCAAGAACCATAACAATTTTTCGAAGCATCATTGAACACGTGAATTTCTATGTTGTGCGGTGAACAATGAAATGCGCGGCGAGGAATAGTCAGCTGATTGATAAGTGATAATGACTGGACGAACGTTGCCCATTGTGTTTGCATTGAAACCGGTATTTTACTATCCCATGATATGTTTTGAAGCCACATCTGTTGCATAATTAATTTTGCCTCGAGCACACAAGGGCTTACGAGCCCCAGCGGATCAAAAATGTGCCCTATTGTGGAAAGAATAGAGCGTTTAGTGATTTGTTTTTGTGTTGTGTATTCTGAATGAACTGAATATGATAAGATATCATTGTGAGTATTCCAATAGATACCTAAAGTTTTTGATGGATCGTTTGTGCCTAAATTAATAGTCATGTTGTTTGAATTTGCAAATCCTTGCTTTTCTAAAACGGCTGGACAGTTTGATAGCCATTTTCTAAGTGGAAATTGATACTTCCTGAGCTCGTTGTTGACGCCTTCAGCTATTTTTAATAAACTGAATTCGTCATCTGAGCCCGACAAAAGATCATCACAGTAAAAATCGTGACGTATGACTTCTGAAATTAGATTGTCATAAGTGTTTGTGCTATCGCCCTGGCCACAGTCTAGGGCTACTTGTTTGATGCATCGTGTAGCGAGGAACGGCGCGGATGCCGTCCCGTAGGTGACTGTATTAAGGGTGTATGATTTAAGTGGTTCCGTAGGATTGAAACGCCACAGAATTTGTTGTAAGGGTCTCTGATTTTCCACGACTAATATTTGTCTGAACATTTTTTCAATGTCTGCTGATATGACGAACTTATGCTGACGAAAACGTAGTAGGATTGAAATGAGATCGTCTTGAACAACAGGACCTACTAATTGCAAGTCGTTCAGTGATAATTTATTTGTGGTTTTTGCCGAACCATCAAATACCGACCTGAATTTTGTTGTCGTGCTTGACTCGCGAATTATACCATGATGTGGTAAATAATACGCGGGAGTCAGTGGTGTTGCTGTGTGTGCGTATGTGTTTTGGTTAGGTGTCATATGTCCTAGCTCAATGTACTCAGTAATGAAGTCTGAGTATTGTTGTTTGTAAATGGGATCTGAATTCATGCGATGTTCTAATGAAAGAAATCGTTTCTTAGCTTGATAAAAAGAATCGCCCAGACATTCAGGTGATTTTTTGAATGGAATAGTGACAACAAAACGTCCGTCACTTTGTCTTGTTGTCGTTTGTTGAAAAATAACCTCGCACGCATCTGTTTCGCACGGGTCATTGACCTGAGATGTGGACATGCTGTCTAATTCCCAGAAACGTGATAATTGATCGGGGCTATTGTGAGTGAAAAAACATGCATTGTCTTTTTGACTATTTATATCTGGGGTACAACCTGAAACTAACCAGCCCAATTCAGTTTCCTGTAATGTTGGCTGATGCTTGCCTAGCTGAATTCGACCGTTACCCATTATCTTCCAGAATATGCTTGCACCAAGTAGAAGATCGATTGGTGCCGGCTCACAGAATTGCGGGTCAGCGAGTTTTATGTGTTTAGGTAGGTTAATACCCTCAGTGTGAATGCGTATGCTAGGTATTGAAGGTGAAATTGTATCAAGTACCAAGCATGATGTATTTACTGCGTAGCAGTTGTGTAATGATTTGATTTGTATGTTTGTTCTGTGAGATATATTTGTGTGTTGTTGATTGATGCCTGAAACGGAACCCTGAATTAATTGTAGTGGAAGATTTAGTTTAGTGCAGAGTTCTTTTGTAATGTAGCAGGAGGTACTACCGTTATCTAGTAATGCTCTGGCGATGTGTTGTTCACCGTTACTGCCAATAACACTTACTAGGGCAGTTGATAGTAAGACTGAAGTCTCTTGGGTACTTGTTAGTGTCGTATGGGATGCTCGTGGTTCCATCAAATGCAACATTGTGTTATGTTTCTGCGAGCAGTACTTGCAGGTACCGCCACGACATGACTTGGTTTCGTGTCCTTGATACAAGCAGTTGGAGCATACGTTCAGTTTCGAAACTTTTTCGATTCTTTTCTCCACTGTCATTTGTTTGAAAACAGGACACGAAAACAAATAATGTTGTGATTTGCATATAGGACAACTAGGAAATCGTGATGACGTGCTTGTGGTCATTTGTGTACCCTGCTTTTGTAATTTTGTGTCGACTTTTGAATTGCATTGTTTGCTATCTTCAAGAGTTTGCAATAGATCTGCACGATCTTTGAGGTAGGTTCTTAAATTTTGAAGATGCGGCATGTCGTCAAGTGTATTTTTGAATTCTTCCCAGTATCTTAGCGTCTCCGAGTCCAATTTACTTGCCACGAGATAAATAATTAAAGTATCCCAGTGTTGTGTATTTTCTCCCAAACTTTCAAGGGCTCTGAGGTTTTTGTTTACATTGTCCAACAATTGTCTCAGTGACGCAGAAGATTCTTTGTGAATGTGATTCAAGTTGAATAGTGAGTGAACATGGTTGCCCACCAGCTGACGTTTGTTATTGTAACGGTCAGTAATTAGCTCCCATGCCACTGTGTAATTGTTTGATGACATTTCGAGTGATTTTATGATTTGAGAGGCTTCACCTTGCAAAGATGCACGCAAATAATGAAATTCCGGCTCGAAGGACCATAGATAGGCCAGGTAAATAAGAGAAGAGTGGACTGTAGTTTAAGTTGTTATAATAGGTCAAAAGGTGAGTATGTATACAAGTCAAAGCTATCAGATGCGATCGCGACAATGCTTTCGTTCTAAGTGATGAGTTGAGTTGCTGCTGAGCGGCGCGCGACCGCGCCTCCCGCCGCCCGCTGCCCCGCCGTCGTCTATGATGTGCTTGTACAGCGGCTATGTTATATTTATTTCGTTTTAAAAAATAAAAATAAAACATCCGGACGAATTGTAAGTAAACCTCCTCCTTTGGGAAGTCGGTTAAAAACTATGCAACTCTGAAAACATTTTTATACGAGCTATTTGATACAACAGTAGATAGTTTACTGATATGTTACACCCGTTAAGCCTTTTTATTTTTGTTGATGTTGATGGAGCATCAGGCAAATGTTTATTATCACCATATAATTGATATTCAAGGTATTTTAATTGCAGTTCATTGCTCGAAGGATTATTTTAATTATCATCAATACAGCGAGACTAATTTTACCAACTCCATCTTACTTCTGAGCCTCGCGGAGGTAGATACC
The DNA here is from genome assembly GCA_963457715.1 of Argyresthia albistria. NCBI lineage: Eukaryota > Metazoa > Arthropoda > Insecta > Lepidoptera > Argyresthiidae > Argyresthia > Argyresthia albistria. The sequence goes on along the minus strand of OY735257.1, from coordinate 6,586,815 downwards.
TACCTATCGAATACTCATCTCAATTGAGAGCAAAACTGAAAGCTAAACGGAGATAGCGCTTCAACAACTGTACCTTGTTTACGTTTGTGTCAAGTGTCGGGTTTTGATTTTGTGCTTATAGTTACAATAAAAGGATCGCGCACGGACGGGCCGCAGGCCGCAGCGAGCCGGGTCGCAGCGCACTATCGCATACTGTGTCGGGGCGCAACGGGCCGCATGATTTTGTATGCGGCCCGCCCCGGCACACTCCGGCCGGCCGGTCCTAATGTGCACGATCCTTAAAACCACAAAATGTTTTCGCTGATGACTGCGGAAACTTCAAAACTTCAAACTGAGCTTCGAAGGAGAAATGCGTCAGTAGCTGGAAAAAAAGCTCATCTGATAGAAAGGTTATACAAAGAATTCGAGGTTATGTTTCGAATTTTCCTCAAAGGGCTTGTAACGCTATTGGCATACCTGCCGTCCGCCACCATGAAAAAAAATATTAATTTGCCGTCACTAATAAAACTGGTGTTACTCGATAGTAAAACGCATTAGAAACACTAATTATTCTTTTGTCAAATTCGCTTAACATGATACCTTCAGAGCTAGACGAGGTGGAAAAAATCTATGGGCTCTGGAGGGAAACTACCTTAAATCCTAATAGCTAATTTTCCTTGAAGGAAACATAGTTTTATAAAAAAAAAACATAACTGCATTCAAGGATTCTCTAAAAATTGCTTCTCACCCGGGAATCGAATCGACTAAAAATTAAAAAATAAACACTCGAGTCTAAGACCTAATGTTTCTTGGAGAAATGTTATCTTTATCATTCACTGCATCAACTAGTATAACATTATTATTTTTTAATCTTTAGCTGGTTTGATTCCCGGGTGAGACAAGCAATTTTTAGAAAATCCTTGAATGCAGTTATCTTTATTTTTTTAAATAAAAACAAAGTTTTTTTGAAGCAAAATTAGCTATCTTAAGGATTTAAGGTAGTTTCCCTCCAGAGCCCATAGATTTTTTCCACCTCGTCTAGCTCCGAAAGTATACATGTTACGGGATAACGGGAATTTGACAAAGAATTTATTTTTTTCTAATGCGTTTTACTGTCGATTGACAGTAGTTTCATGAGTGGCGGCGAATTTATGATTTTTTCAATGTGGCGGACGGCAGGTATGCCAAGATGCATACTAAAATGATACATGCCCTTTATGAAATTCATTTACAATAATGTGGTTTCTGTTTAAGCTTGGAGGCGTATACGACCGAAACAAAAACTATGGAGGGTATCAGACATTTCAGAAGACCATCCTGATGGTCGCCATCAGATACAACATACCGAGATATCAACGCTGACTCACCACTTCATAACATAAGGAGATATCATCAAATTATGAGAAAGAGTCTGATCGTCAATCTATTTACCCGCCTTTGTAATGAGTTATCCCTAAATTATCACTTTCATTGAAATACAATGCACACAGTCGCGATGCATTACTTGCCTTTGAAGTTTTTAATACACAAGGCACTTTCTCACAGTTTTCTTCGTTTGGGCTCCTTAGGAAATAAATGAGCTCTCTTGTTTTGACAATTAAAAGCACTGCATTGAAGCATTACTGTTGAAAAGTTTTGAAACTTTGCTGGTTTACAAAAAACTATTGTAGATACAATTTGAAAGTTTCCGTCAAATATTAGGATACCGTCACATAAGCCACCTAGCGTGAGAAATTGGCAGTTTTCCTCTTAATTGATGTTAACTGACTCGCTTGACCCTTTACCTTCAGTGACGTCATTTTATATCCAAGTTACAGTCAACATTTTTAATCGATGACGTCATTCTGTGATATCCTATATTAGCATTTATTGGAAGTAACCTTAAATTTGCATAACAAGATCTATTCCTTTATAGGTAACTTGAGTAAACCTTCCTTTAAAGCACGACTATGACGCATTGTTGGAAGACGTCCATCACGACACCAAGAATCCTCGTGTCTTGTAATTCTTTCAGTTTCGCTTATAAATAACTATTAATAGACGCCGACCACGAAAAGCAATCTCGGTGCATGGCAGTTAGGAGCTCTCACAGTATTTTATAGGAAGGTTCGTTAATGACACCGGGAAGAAAGCCTCCGAAGAAAGTTCCAAACACCACTGGAATAGAGTCCCTTCTTCGTCGCACCCAAGACCAAGTGTCGGTCCCACAACATTGTATAATTATTGCTTAATTGCATAATTTGTTCTAAATGAGCGAGGGTTTAAAAAAGACGTTCTGGATAAAAGTAACGTGGGACACGTTCCTTTAAGATTTTCGCAGTGAAATAATCGGTCATTGTTTCTAAATGAACTGTATATAATAATACACTTAATTCCCGGGTGAAGTGTTACTTTTAAAAAATTTGGTGAATTCTTGTGTTGTCGTTACAGAATAGAGATGAGTGTTAACATCCATGTGCCATAAACGGACTTTTTGTGTGCCCGTTGATGTCTAACGCGCTACACAGCATACGCGTGATCGACGGTCGGTCAGCCAGGCATATGAATGAAAATTAACCGACTGACGGTCGTCACAAAAACCTAATCCTCAATGGAGGAAGGCGGGCTTTGTGTCACTGAGGTGCTTTGTTATTGTTACGGACAACGTAACAATAGAGACCATCACCAAACAACATGCACGTAACGCCTAATGAGTGCTGCAACCTACACTAGGTTGCAGCACTAATTAGTTGTATTGTTTGTAGGTGAAACGTGTCGCACAACTTTGAAAATAAAAGCGATAGTTATACAAATGTAATGAATTTTATGTCTATTACCGGATAATATTAATTCAGCCACACGGAAATGAATTCAGTTGCCTTTCCTCACTGATAAACTCGCGTTTTTGCGCATTTACAAACCAACAATTATACATGGATTATTGGAAAAATAAAATTGAATAGCGTGTAAATTCCACAAGGGCACATATTTTAGATATGTATATTGCGCATCAAGTGTCGAAGACTTGTTTCGATCTAGCATGGAGCGAGGGGTGGGCGCGGGGCCGGGGCGAGGGGCGAGGGCGCAGGTGTCGTCATCAAAGGATGCTCGTGTCGGTCGAGGCCTTCCTCAACCAACCAACTGCATAAAAACCACCAAAATGCCTCGCGGATGAGCTAACCAGCAACACGATTCATCGCTTCAGTAGAAAAAATCAATAACCGACAAGATTAACTTGATATTTGAATCTCATACTTATTTATTTAATTGTATACCTACTTATAGACTGGCTTTATATTTACATTTTCAAGTTCAACGGCACTTCATGAACCATTTTGGCAACGTGACTTTTCCGAAGTAAAAAAGCCTGCTGAATTCGATTCTGAATTTTGAACTTAAAAAAGTCGTATTCTAACTCGACTCTGGTCGATAGGGGAGTGTGAGGTGTTCTGACATAGGTTTTAGGGGTCGCTAAACTCAATTCTGATAACCAGAAGTCCGTCCGGAAACCGGAAGTGGACAAATACGCGAATAAGCGTTTGCACACTGCAGAGGCCAAGTCTCCGAAACTAAGGGCATATTTTGGTTTCCCGATGGTCATGAACAGCGCCTGTCCATCAATAATGTCGTGAGCATCCACATGTGATTCGAGAACTAGCGGACATTCCACTATTTTGGTGATTGTAGTTCTTGCCTCTCAGGGATCCATCCAGGTTAAAAAAAACCCAAGGAGACGGCGGCGTGGAGTTCATATTTCAAGATTTCTCACAGACTTACAGTTCTCCCAGCTTCGTAAGCAGCTATCAAGCGTTGTAGGACGCTACGCTATGCTTATAAAAAATGATGAAGTTCAGGAAGATATTGCTCACAAACCATAAATCCTACCACAAAAAATTATGCACCATCAGAAAATTTCATAGAGATAATTTTTGTCTGTGACACTTTATTACTAACTGCAATACTTTTTGTTTATAGTTAAAACCGCAATTAGGGACATATTTCGAAGAAAAAAGGGGGGACAGGGGGAAGGAGCTAAAATTCGGCTTGGCAACATTCAGAACCGAATTCAGCAGGAGATATCGAAAAAGTCATGTTTCCTAAATGGCTCACAAAATGCCGTTGATACGATAAAAGAAGCTGATTTTTGAAAAAAATACCAGTCTGTTTGTTACGTCATCGTTTCAAAAGCGAATTCGGAGAATAATAAAATAAGTAGGTATAAGTTATTTAGTTTTTGAAGGTACATATCATCATTGATTGAATCAGTGGCATGTAACACGTCATAGATGACGATGATATAAGTTCTGTGATTGAAATTATTTCCCCTGTGGTTCCTCTTAATATACAAAACTACATATTTATTATAGGCTTAAACTATCAAGCTATAAATACACGCTATTCAAGAAGTTAGATGCTACTGTAACATACTGCAAAAGGAAATAAGAGTAGGTATTGTAACATATACTAAATAAATGTATGGCCGTGATCATTTATCTAATTCTATTTACTAGGCAGTGTGCACGTGACCCTCCGGCTGCCTGTAGTGGAAGCATAATAATTTATCTCGAATATAAGTAATCGCATTTATATTTTACGTTAGTGACGTGAATTTTGTTTACTTATTTTCTCAAAATTTCAGTCCCAGTGAGCCATGGAGCCGAATGAATAAATGTATAACCTTTTCTTTCATTAATGATGTGACCAAACGTCGAAAAAACTTCATTTTATTTTCTTTATTCATTCAACCCGCAATTTGATATCTATACTTACAACGTGTAAATGAATTAACGCAAAATGAGAACTTTTACATAATTTTCATCGATTTGAGTAGATAGGTGAATGAGATAGTGTCGCGCGCGACTTCACACGCGACAAATTTCCTAATAACGTTGTGGTGCTTGGTATACGGTGTTGTCTGTAGGGGCGGTGGCACAGAACTGGTACTGATAGACCACTCCAGCGGGCATTGGCATTGACACCACCTCGCGCAATTTACATAATATTGGGTATTTCGACAGGTGCTCTTGCGGTGAATCTACTTACGCTAGACGCACAATCTGTGTAGATATAATAATCCTTTTCTAACGTCGAGTTCAATTCAAATACTTATGCAAAAAGTAATGGCGTTATTGTGTTTGAAGAGAAGTAGGTACTCCAAGATAACAATAAGCCTCAAAAGGTGTTGTTTGTTTTTCTAAAATAATGTCTGAACGCGGCAAACATTATAATACTCCCCGAAGTTATCTTGCATCTTTCGATTTTATTTTATTTCTGGTAATGGTAATTCTGAATCCATCTTATGCATGTTCAAAAGAACTAACTGTAAGACCTGTCCGGTAGCCGAGTGATTTCATCAGCGTGTAACTGGTTGTTAGCTCGGCTACTATAGCCTAACCAAAATCTGCCTATTAGCTATAATTACGCTCTAGAATTGATAAAAAAACGTATGAAGTATAAATTGTGAGAAATTAGACGCAGCACACATTTCCTCATCATTTCCTATGATATTTTTCCTTAACGAACTTCAGGTTAGACGTTTATGACATAGTGAGACGTTTATGATAGCAAGCCCTAGGCGATGTAGAGTTAGTTCTGATAGCCTGTCTGGAGCGTCATGTACTTGTACACTAGAATTACTCTATACTAAAGCTTGATAGTTGGGACGTCTTAGTCAAATCTGAAGTCTAACAACACATCTTTAGTCATTTGCTGCCGAACTTGCCTTTATTCGTAAGATGTATTCGAGCAAAAGAATGAAAAGATCAATTAATTTAACTAGTGGACCGATTCCAGAGGCGTCACAACAAAACTAAATATATCAGCGAGATTTTAGTCTTCTGACTTACCCCGAGGATACCACGTAAGATAATTAGGATTTCATGCTGTTAGTTAAGTTCATCTGTTAGTTAAACGCCTTCAGAATTACAAAACATTACCTACCAACCTAAACTCATCCCAATCTAAACTAATCTAATCTACCCTAACCAAACATTACCTAACCATATTTTGCCATCCCATGCAATAACTAAGCGAGCTACTAGAAACTCTATGTGTAATTTTATCATCTAACTATCTTACCAGAGCGGACTTAAATTATATGAAATCCAAAAGCACCTAAAAGTTGCTGATTTAATTATTTACTGATTTATTTATTTTGTGACGCCTCTGGAATCGGTCGCATTAGTTTATTGATCTGTTCATCTGCTCTCATGCAACTTACAAATAATAGAAAATTCAGTACCAATGAGAAAAAATGTATTCTTCTTTCACCCGCACCACCGTTGCGTTGATATCGAGCGAGTTTAGTAATTTTAGTTTAGAGTCAGGATAGAACTGAGCAGAGCTGATTACATTGCCGTCTTCACAAAACGGTGGAGCGAGTGGCAGATCAGGACACGAAGACGCTGGCTCACTAAATACTGAATGGATAAATTCATTAAAACCTTTGCAGATGCATGGACCATCTGAATAATGAACACCTTGCCACTCAAGGGATTGCGGATAGGCAGAGTTTTGTCTACGAGCTTTAACAAAAGACCAAAGCTGTATAGAGACTGGGAATTCATATACGGAGTGACATTTAATTAACTGATCATATTTTGGGCAATGATAGTACCCATCATTATGAACAACTTTCCCCAAGAAACACAGTCGCAAACGAAAAAAAAATTTCGTCCCTCCGTACATTGCCCCGATCAGCTGATTTTAAGTTACTGTGGGAGACCCAAAAATTTTTTCGTTTGCGACCATATGTTTCTTGGGGAAAGTTGTTCATAATGAGGGGTACTATCATTCCCCAAAATACGGTCAGCTAATTAAATGTCACCCTGTATACATTTTCAAGTTCAACGGCATTTCATGAACCATTTTGGCAACGTGACTTTTCCGAAGTAAAAAAGCCTGCTGAAATCGATTCTGAATGTTGTCAAGCCGAAATTTGTAAAAAATTAAGATAGCGGCCTAACGGAGCCTCAACTTAAAAAAGTCGTATTCTAACTCGACTCTGGTCGATAGGGGCGTGTGAGGTGCCCTGGCATAGGTTTTAGGGGTCGCTGAACTCAATTTTGATAACCAGAAGTCCGTCCGGAAACCGGAAGTGGACAAATACGCGAATAAGCGTTTGCACACTGCAGAGGCCAAGTCTCCGAAACTATGGGCATCTTTTGGTTTCCCGATGGCCATGACCAGCGCCTGTCCATCAATAATGACGTGGGCATCCACATGTGATTCAAGAACTTGCGGACATTTTTGGCGATTAGCCTAAAGATATCAGACTAGTTCCCGCCCCTCAGGGATCCATCCAGGTTAAAACAACCCAAGGAGACGGCGCGTGGAGTTCATATTTCAAGATTTCTCACAGACTTACAGTTCTCCCAGCCTCGTAAGCAGCTATCAAGCGTTGTAGGACGTTACGCTACGCTTATAAAAAATGATGAAGTTCAGGAAGGTATTGCTCACAAAACATAAATTCTACCACAAAAGTTTTGCACCATTTTTGTCCTTGACACTTTATTACTATAGTGTATAATCTAAATAACAGGCAACTTGACAGATGCCAAACTTAGCCTGTTACTGAAGGGATACTACCACGGAACTGCGAACGGCTAGAGATAGGTTTCTCGAGTTTGGGATTATTTTGTTGGTATTTGGGAGTACTTACATGCTGGACAACTTGTGGAGTTCGGAGACACCCCATGGAACTACGCATCGGAGCGCGTGCATTAGCTGCGCGTATGTGTAATTAGAACGGGGCGGGTCCGGGGCCTCCGGAGTTTTGCACAAAATGTATGCAACTTCTCAACCTCCGTGCTCCGGCATGGCACGGAGGCGGTGCGGTGGTGCAAAACCCCGGACGCCCCGTTGTAAAATAAATCACCCTTATCCTACTTTTTACCGGGTATCGAAACATTTCAAACGTAATCCGTCCTTAATTCAGGGAATTTATTCGGAAAACTGAGATTGCCTTGTATGTTTTTAGGGTTCCGTTAGAGAAACAAGCAACCCTTATAGTTTTGTCAAGTCTGTCTGTCTGTCTATCTGTCTTTCCATCCGTATGTCACAGCAACTTTATTCCAAAACTATTACTAATTCGAAATGGGTTAGTGAACCCGGACTACACAGTTGAAACTTGGTATGTAGTACGTACGTGTAGTTGGAATTCACTGTCCGGTAACAGATTTCGTAGGCTCGTTTTCGGGTATATAGACGACATTTGTATATCGAGCGGGGAGGACTAAATGATAAGTCATGAAGTTGGTTTTTATAAGGTTTTAACTTGGTTAATTGTTCTTCAAACGTTCGTTCGTTTGCGATACACCTCGCTTGCTCCGTGTACATGTAGAATGAGGTAACACAGAGCCCAAAGCTTGATGCGCACGGTAACTATGTTAACGGGTCTTTTACAACCGCCTGGCTGCGCCCGCGCACTCCGCATCCCCGCGCCCCGCTCACGCCCCGCCTCGGAACGTTGCCAATTCCCATTGCTCACTCAATAGTCCTATCCTAACCTAACACTAACACAGGAATTTATCACTCGTGTATGCCCATAAATGCTTCTGCTTTGTTCTTTAAAGAAAACCTCACTGTACACACATAAAAGCCCCATATTTACCTACTTGTTTGGTGGCAGTAAACGACCTTTATTTCATTGCTGTGGCTGTAAAATTATATCTCACGCATTGAGGGTGGCGTTTACGGTTGTGCTAAAACGTACTTTGGGATAATTCTCCAGTTTGAGTCCGGACTATTACAGCCTATCCACTGAACATTTATCTCATATTACTATAATAGTCTAAGCCCAAACCTGGCCCCCGATTCTCGCGGTATCGAGATCATCTCCCCAGTCGAGATATCAGTTTTCATACCGCCTAAATCCGTCGAAAACGATCTCGATTTATATTTATTTCGATCGAAAACGGGCCGAGATATCTCGGTTGGTCGAAAGGCTAGTCGTAAGAATAGCTTTTTCTTGTTTTTGAAAGAGATTTCGGTATCTCAAAATCGATATTTCGACCATGGACATGATCTCGCTAGCGCCATAATTTCCCCCCAGAGTTTTGGCACAAGTAGGCAAAGCGGTGAATTTGGCCCTTTCTCTTGTGTTGATGTTGATTAAGTCACCATATTTATAACTCGATATTAAATTAACAAGTGTAAGATGCTTACATCATATTATTGTTATAACACCTAGCGCTAAAGGCTACTTTATGAGCAGTACTGGGGAAAATTCAAGGTCGTGCTAAAACACTCGTTTAGCTAACATTTGAATTAGCTACGGCAAAAATCCGTGTTTGAAAACAGTCAAATACCAATAAATGGGCTTTTTATTTATAATACTTGATGAATGTAATATTTTATGTATTTTATGTCCGTATTTGACCATTAATTTTAGTACACTAAGGACCATTTGCACCAAAACCTTTATTACGATTAGCGTTCTAATGGGCTTATAAACTGCCTACTGCTCACTTCAGAGGTCGCCACTGTGGACCGTCTATAAATTTGACAGTTCCTCTTAGTAAACATGTAAACAAACTAATTATTTTATGAATAAATTCTTTCAATGCCTCGTTGTGCAGCTGTTGATTGCAAAAATGTGGGGATTCATATATTCCCTAAAGACGCTAAAAGAAGAAAATTGTGGGAGAAAGCTCTTCGTATAAAAAATTGGCATGCAAGTACTTCGTCAAGGTTATGTGCTACCCATTTCCTACCTGACGATTATTTTGGACCAAATTCGTATACAGGTGATAAATCTCTAATCAAAGTGTTGAAGAAAACTGCTGTACCGTCTTTATTTTCACATTCTAAGGTCAAAACAATCACACAGACAACACAACAACAACAGCGATCGGATAGACAGCTTCGGAGAAGCCTGAAAATGACCGGGATCTCATCCTCGAGTTCATCTTCAACTCCGAGAAGGTTATTCTTGTCGTACGCCCTTAGTCTACAACAAGAAAATGGATTTTACAATAAAACCGCAACATAACCTTTATATCATAACAATGCCAGTTTATAACTTACCTTTCAATTAAAACTGCTTTTTTACCAACGATGGACGCTTTTCTTTTTCTCAGCTCGACTTTTAATTGAATCACACTCCATGTCGCATACATTGATATAGTTTATTTTGTTATTTCAATTATTCGTGAAACAATAACAACTAGACAATATGGCAGTTCTTAGACACCCCATAGTGCTGCCCTCTGCAATTGGCTTTCAGTTTCAAACCCTATTCTATTTAGCAGCTGTCAAAATGTATGAAATGTGTCAAACTTAATTGTGATTAACGTGCTAATCACAATTAGTATTTTTGGTGCAAGTGGCACTAAATAGTCGCGATCTCAAAGAAAACTCTGCGCATAATCAATCAATATTTAAATTTATTGAAACATCATGATTAGGACAAAAAGTAACAGCGTCAAATTTACTTGAAAAATGAAAAACATGTGTTATATTTTAATAATAAATTGTATACTAACTATATAAAGTCATTGTTTCAACATATTTAGCTTTTTACAGATACTTTACTATAATATTTCTAAATGACGTGAGGTGAGAGTTAACTAAGAATAATGTTACAATCAGGATTACATTGTGAAATTACTTGGGACCTTTCCGTGGTAACGACGAACTACTGACACAGGGAACATTCACCATACAGACGACGACCTTAGTCCGTCCTCACATGACACGTCACAGAACGGACATAACTGATTACCTGTATACTTCAACTAATGGGCTATTGTAACATTAAACCTGCACTTATTGTACTTAATTTATGTAAACACAGTTCATTGTACATTTTCATTTAGAAGGCAACTGAACTACAGTATAATATTTTGTAGTATTATTAATTTACAAATGCAAATTTTGTACGTGAAGAGACTGGACAGAAGTTACAGTGTTTATTACGGAATATCTTTAAAATATAAGGCTCAGTTAGCTCTGAATGACAATCGCTGACACTGTATTGCTGAAAATGTATTATATGTAGTTGTAATAATGTTAACTAAGTAACTACAACTTGCTAAATCTAATAATAAACATCTCTCAATACATTGCGGAGAGTTGGATCTAACGCAGTAAAACTGATTGCTCACAGTGCTGGGAAGCGGACGATGTGAGCAATGGAAACTTGCCAAGCTAAGATACCGTGATGGCACAACACATTTCAAACAAACTTACTAACACATCATAAAAATATTTCCATAAAATCTCTAAACGATTTTAAATGTTTATTAGAATACGTTCGCGTTTAGAGGTCCTAGCGTGCAGTGTTAATTGATTAGTAATTTTGACTTATTGATGTCAGTTGTATATAATCCTAATTTAAAATAAACCAGAGCATGCATCCTGTAATTGTTGTATTAGATAGTAATTTCGTTCCTACTACCTAACTACACAATAATAAAAAGCGTACTCAATATAATACAAAAAATAGTAACTATAACTCATTTCATCATTAAATTTACGATTTTCTAATACCATAGAAAGTCAGAAATACAAAAGAAAATAATCGTAAAAAAATGCTTAGGAACACACGTGTGGAATCCTAAGCTCTTAACAAAAATTAATAACTATCAGTATATCCGATTGTTGGTGTTTTTATTAGTTTTATACTTATCCTATTCAATTCCTATAATAGATGCGACTCGAGATAACCGTGCGGATCACGAGTCCGCTGCGTCACACGATTGAATCTATGTAATTATCTAAAAACGGTTTAAGCACTAAATATTTCATTAAGTCATAATTCATCCCTAGAACTAAAGATAAGGAAATAATTGATTTTGGGGGCACGTCGACTTACGTAGAATACGAGTGTGCGTGACACGTGGAGTCGGTGGTTGAGTTAGTGCGTGCGTGCGGGCGCGGCCGAGCCGCGGGCGTGGCGCGCGTCACTGCGCAGGCGCCGCCGTCGCCGCCGCCTCTGACGCCGTCGAGTCCTGATATAAACATGATGATGATGATGAGCGCATATTTTCATGATGCCGGGTGGCAGAGTACTTGAATACTAGGATATCAAAAGAGGAAGTAAAGACAAAAATATTGAAGACATCACTGATTTCCACTACACTGTAAATTATAGCTTAGGGCTAGAAGCAGATTGGCAAACCTTTGTCGTTGTCTCTTTTTAAAAGCTTTTATTTTAGTATGCAACCCACTCGGAGACTGTGGTTCTTTAGCAGTTATGGATGATGTTTGCACCAATCAAGGTCAAACTTAGCGATGCCATTATGAGCCAATTTAAACATAACTGTAGTAAGAGTGTATTTACATAACAACAATAACATCAAACCATCAATGCCAAGCCTGGGGCTTATTTGGCTTGTAAACATATTAATGTAATAATTTATTCCCTTTAAGTATGTATGTAATTTATCCCTACCAAAGCCACACATAACTCTCAAGTGCCATATATTTCCCCATAAAATATCTACTATATGACTTACGGGATTTGAAATTGAAAATATGACCTGCCTGTTCAATTCAATTAAATGTAATATACGACATGTTTTGTACTGTTATATTTGTAATATCTGTGTCGTCCGTCGTAGTTGCCCACGAGCTCGGGCCAGACAGGTCAGAGGCCGGCAGAGATGCCTGTGTCTAAGCTACAGTACA